>JAVDOI010000005.1:5407978-5757978 GCA_032191485.1 Leptoclinus maculatus
GGGAGAGAGAGAGAGAGAGAGGGGGGGAGCTTTAATGCTGTTTCAGCATAAGTACAACAGTGAGTAACCTATATCTGACTGCATGTGCTTGGACCAGGCTGGGTGCCTCAGAACTGGTTTCAAACCTGTTCAGATTAACCCTGTGGATCAAGTCAGAGGGAGCAGGAGAGAGCATAGCACCACCACTGCTTTATCCCGGCAGCCTGGCACCTCCAGTAAAGCCTTTAAGCAGATCAGCTGTCAGCTGGCCAGAACAGCCACACCACACAAAGCAGTAACTTCTAATGAGCAGGCTGCATTTTGTGCTTTACTGACACAATTCTGTGATTCTGCCCCTGGAAAGCTTCATTTTTAGAGCATTGTTCCTTTATTCAGTGGTCAGGCCCACGCAAACGCACTTATAATGACGGACACATCCCTCCTGGTGTGTGTGGTAATACTCAGGAGACTTGTGAGGGACAGCCAAAGAACACTCGGAAAACAATCTCGAGGCTGAGAGATCAAACCCTGTTAGTCATGAATGGCTCCGTACTGCAGATGATGAAGGAGTTATGTATTTCCAATCAGAGTTAGAGCGCTGAGAATTGCTGCAAGTAAGAAAAACTATTATTGCCAACAACTATGAGTCTTTCATTTGTCCAAGCTGGAGTTATGTCACATATTTGGAGCTCAGCTTCAAAGCTCATGCAGCTTAGCTTAGCAGAGTGCCATTACATTGATTTTTATAGCATTACTTTGCTCAAATAAGGCTTTGAAGGATTGAAACTACTGACTTTCTTCACAGCCCAACTTTTTGTACCAGGATTCTTTGTCTGTAACCCATCTCCCCTCTAACACAAGCAATCAGGAGCTTTCACACACCGTCTGTAACAATTACCTGAATCTAAATATTGTAAATTAGCCAGAGCATGGAGAAGGCAAGAGGAAATGGACTGCTCGCAAGTGCATGAAAGAATAAGGTGTGATCAGTGTGGCCTTCTTTGTGTGGCTGTTGACTCACTGGGGCTCGTCTACCTCCTGGAGGAGGTTAAACGGAGATGAGATGGGGTGGATGAGATTACCGTTGTCATGGAGCCATTTTTTCTGTGCAATCGCATCAACTTGCTGTAATGTTTGTTCTCAGTGTCAGTGACATGTGTAAGGATGGCAAGAGCAGCGCCCAGCCAGCATCTGCTGCGTTTATCATCAATGATGGAGCTCTTTTCAGATATCACTTTGGCAAACCCAGATTGGCTTTATATAATAACTTGAGAACTGTGATATTGTTATAACGTAGTTTATATGCACACCTACATACTGTCATCAGTATCAGCATCAGTATCAGCATTGAAAGAAAGTCACTTTTCTAAAACACTTTTCTCCACTCTATTACTTACGTCACACTGACTTTGTGAATACATCCGTAAGTAAAGCCTGCCGAGCCTCATTGGCATTTGGATACAGGGACAGGGGAAAGTCAAGAGTAGCTTCAGTGTGGACGCAAGGCGGAGAGCACCCTCTAGTGTTGAAAAGAGTATCACAGGTTTACTGATATTCTGATAATCATTCAATCTATACGGAATATTGTAAAATGACTCAGTTCTGCTACCTTGAAAGTTAGTGTTTAAATAATCTGCTGATTTTTAAAGTCAGTAATCCCACAGCAATGTGTACAGGTGAAAAACAGGTTGAAATTCAATCAAACATCGATACATGACGTTGTATTTTTGTCTTTGTGGATCCTTACTACTTAAGTCCTCACCGACTAATCATAGCCAGACAGATACGATAAGATTTTCCTGCTGTGATGCGTCATAATATCTGGTGTGAAAAGGCTCTACTGGTAGGCATAAATCAAATGATAAAGAATGTACATTTAGGAGGCAAATGTCTCATTTCAGAACGTTGTATTTTGGTATTTATATTCAGTGTATTAACTTCTTTGTAAATATAAAGCCTTGCGTGGAGCTGCTCTCCTTCCCCCATGTTTCCCCTTTACCACTTCTATTAGGGCAGGTAGCCGGAGCTCAGGTGGGCCCAAGGTAGAGCGGTACCATACAGTATATTCATCACACTTAGCTGTTGTTTGTTTAGCCACGCTGTTGTACAAAAATATACTTTGCTTTGTTGGAGTGTGATTTATCATAATAGACGAGCACCATCGATTGTATCTAAATGTTTAATTTCATCTAAATGTTTAAAACTCACATGTATGACCTCTGCATACTGAAGACCAGTGTGAATATAGTGTGGTTTGAATGGTTTAACCCTTACATACTGTTTATATTTGATACCTTCACAATATGGTTCGGGTCATGAACATTCTGGAACTGTTAACTGGAATTTATAATATAACCATGTTTAATCATTGCAACCATTAAATGCTGTCCTCACTGCTATATCATAAGAAATCATAATTATCAATATTAATTCAACATTTACCACTTAGAACACAACACATTACATAATAAAATGCTTATTATAAACTAGTCAATAATCAGTCAGTGATCAGAGCTTTCTTCCACGTTGTCTTCCTGCTCTGACACATCCTCCAAATCACTCTCAACCTCATCTCTGAAGAACAGATCCAGGGCCTGTTGCACACTAAATCTTGCTGCCATGATGTCAGTCACTGAAATGGCAGCTCAGGTACCTTTATAATGTTATGACCCCGCCACCTCCACCCTCTCAACCCAAATTGATTCAAATTTGTTACTTTGTAGATTATTTGATAATATTGCAGGTGCAGGTGCTTGTGCTTGCAGGTGCAGATATTGTGTCTGTGACAAGGCACCCTCTGACCTCTGGATGACCTCTGTTCCCTTTGTGCACCATGATCACTCCTATGCTGTTTTACTATTTCACTGTTTCGAGGCTCCCCCATGCCCCTTCAAAGACCAGCAGGTGTCTGTCTCTGTGGGAACCTGGGCAAATGTTGTGGGAACACAGACAGTTCTCGTGACAGTTTCGAGGTCCTCCTTCAACACTGTCCCATAAAAAATACACACAAACATGGCCTGTACAGTTTCAAGATTCCCTAAAACCACCATTTTCCTTGATTTGACCCACACTGGTAGATCTAAAATCCATCTCAAGAGATACGGGTCAAATTTGACCCGAAACAGCCTCAGTCTACAAAAACGTGTAGCACCTGTTCAAAAGTATACAATTTTAAAATATTTAAATGTTTGTGTATTTTGGGTCACTTTAGGAAAAGTCATCAAATTTCAGGCTAAAAGAATGACGTTTAGGGTATTTTTACTGCTGTCAAATGTCAAAACGGGTCAAATTTGACCCTAACGGCATGTAAGGGTTAACACATAACCTGTTTGAGTACGGTTCATTGGAATATGTTTATAAGTACGATATCAAGACTTCAATTGAAGAACCAAGAAATGTTGCAATAAGGTGAGGTTTGTACTTTTGACTTTGAGTCTTCATGTTTTCATGTCGTCTAAGGACTACAACTGGGGAGTAATTGTTTAGCCACATCCGCCAAGAAATAAGGTACGCTTAGTAAAAAAGTGATGTTCTGTTTTGTTCACACAACTAAGGACAAACTGCTAGAAAAGCCAAGCACTGTTTTTCCACAGTTTGTAGTGTACATTTTACTGAATCAATTAATCCATTTTTTCTTGTGTATAGCTTTCTTGTGGGGCTTTTCGCTGTGTCTAACGTGGTTCATTTGATCAAAGGAGATAGGAGAAAGGTATCGACTGTGGCTAAGTGGAGAGCAGGGCCGTCCTTAAATCAGAGAGTCGGCGGTTCAATCCCTGCTAGTTGCATGTCGATGTGTCCTTGAGCAAGGCACTTAACCTCGACGCCTACGGTGTGTGAATGTGGTAGAATCTGAATTGTAAATCGCCTTGGATGAAAGCGTCTGCTAAATGACAGTAATGTAATCTATCATTGCAACTAATATTTGCTCTTTGGAGCAGTCTCTTGCTCCAGTTTACTCAGGGTCTTGTCTATACATGTGTGTCTACATACAACATTTTCAATGTATAGAAAGGCTTTTACCTGTTAACTGTTTAACTGCTGCAACACTGCTGCAAAGGCGGAACATGTTATCAATGGAGATACAATGTTCAGCATGCAGTCATCAAACTCATATCTGTTTCTTAGGATCATCGCCCCATCTAGTGGTCAAAATGTATACTTCAACTTAGTTCCTAGAATGTGGTTCTACACAGGTATTCTGTCAAAGTCTTGATTCAAATTACATGTATATGTATTAACGAGACGTAGATGTCTTGTCCCACAACAAGGCAATGACAAAGCCCTGCAAACCAAACAAGGTCATAAGAGAAACATGCACATGGGCTTCTGGGTGACACAATAAACAAAGAAGCTGGAAAGAACAGCACTTCCTGTGTTTGCATCCAGCAGCCAGAGCTATTCTGTACATTGTGCTTTGTTCAGATTCCAATTGTCATTGTTTTTTCCCTGCTAATTCCACAATTGGTCACGTGCAAAGCTAAACAGAGGGATGCAAAGCGGAGTGGAAAGCCCAGAACAAATATGGAATTTATGAGTCACTGAATTTTGATGTTTGCCAGGGAAAGCGATAAAACAATGCCTTGATATACTCAGAGGCTAAACTAGTTAGACAATGATTCATTTTCTTTCACACTCCCCACAAGATGTACAGTGGGACTTTAAAAGAGTGCAAACCCATAATTAAAGCAACAATGTGCAAACAATTCCATAGACACGACTATTATTGGTGCTCAAGAGGGTGAATCTCAGACAATTTAAATCTAAAGTACTACTAAAGCTACAGTTGTGTAATTCTAAGAAAAATTACTTTTTATCATATTTGCTCAAACTGTCACTTTATCCTGTACATGAGACAGAAAATCTGTGAAAAAAATCAGGTTCCTCCGTGTCTTGCTAAAACTCCTGAACCTCCAAAAACTACAGAGGGAACCGGAGGTTGTTTGGTGCTGCTAAGGGCATTCAAAGATTCCATCGTGTGCAAAGAAAAACAACCAATCAGAGCTGAGGAGTCTAAAGCTGCTGTCAATCACTGCTGGTGAAGCTTGTGAACTCCAATCAAACTGTAAAACAATGACAGTTCAAGTAAATACTTAAGTTACCAACTGTAGCTTGAAGGGGTTGTTGAAGTTACAATACAAAATGACAATATGTAATATGACTTCTCTTAAGAACCCTGCTCTCCACTTAGCCACGGTCACCCCACTTACTACGTGTGTGACATGTCCCTCTGTCCTCAATGGGAATTATGCTCTAGTATAAAGCATTAGTAAATCAACCAAGGCCAGTTACAATAGACTGTATATATATGAAGTGCATGTAGTCATTGTGACATCACCCATTGGCATGGGCTACGGTTTTGAAGCCTGAGTTTGGCATTTGGACTGTCACCATCTTTGTGTTTTGGAGCAAAAAGACACCATTATTGGAGAGGGTGGAGCTGGGTAAGAGCGAGGACCGGCGGGCAAATGCTAAGCTACCAGCTAGATCTAGCTAGCTAGCTATAGGTTGCAAGGTGCATCCGTAATTCACATTATCCGTGATATGAACTGGGAGGATAACTTTGGCTAGCAGAAAACATGCTTGTTACCGGTAAAAAAAAGGTTTATGTTAGTACATCGAGCTAAGTTAACAGACCAGGTATGAAACAGCGCAGACACGGATACCTGCTAATTAGTGCTAACATATAAATAAAACAATTCTAGAAGTTCACTCACCTATAAAACTAGAGCACAGACTTTTTGAACGCAAAGCAAGCCATATTATTTTGATAATATTTGCTTGACAAAATCTTTCAAAAGGCACCAACAACACAAACACGGCTGAGCGGCACCCTCCTGTCTCTCAAAGCGGTCACGCCCTAAACTATGTATAACTTGAAGTCTTGATATAATTGAGACGAGTGAGCTTCAGTTGTCATGAACGGACATTATCTATAGAGACCAAAACCGTATTTTGTACGAGGCTGTAAACATGTTTATTTCTGCGGTGAAGTTGGGCGTTTTGACATATGGTTCTAACGGGATTGACTTGCTTTTGGAGGCACCCTCAAGTGGCCATTTGGAGAACTTCAGTGTTGGCACTTCTGAATTGGCTTCATGTTTCAGCTCAAAAGGTTGCAGCTTGTTTTGAAAATGTAAACCCTTAAAGGGAGCTTTATTAGAACGGGGTATCTTTAGGAAATAAAGGGTTTGGAATGTGCATGGCATTGGCATCCATACTATGTGCTTGTATAGTAAAACATAAAATGGAAGTCAAACAAACTGTATCATTCTTTGTAAGTAGAAGTTGGCTTCTTTGAATCCCAGGGTCAAGTTAACAGGTTTCACTCTCCTCTTCACTCTTGGAACGTATTTCCACAAAGTGCTGAAAATGCAGTGGTGTTGCTTGGTGGCCATCAAAAAACTGAATATGCGGGCGTGGTCTAGGTATGAAATTGAATGAATGTGAGGCAGAGGAAAGCTGAAAAAGAGTGCAAGGCACAAGCAACGAGGTTAAAAAGTGTAACGAATCATTAGCACCTATCATACACATCAGTAGCTATCATTGGCACCAAAGAAAAGGCCACTCAGTTCAATATGTATCAAACTTCTGCTTCACTCTAACCTGAACCAACCGTTTAGAAGCAGTTGGGAAAGTGATTAGATCACAGTGGTTCTGTTATACCCTGGTTCAAGGCCCCTGCAAAGAAGCAGCTTTTCTCAATGATTGCTGCTGCCAAGCGCCTGATTAAAAGCACAGCGCCGGTGATGCCACAGCAGCTGACCCTAGAGCAATGTGTTTCAAACCCATTCAGCTGCATTTAAGGAATCAAGTCTAAAACGGTAACAATATATTTACCACCGGTGAAAGCTCAGGGCCCTGGGGCCAGCTATACAGGCTAATCTGACAGATACTTCTATTGCTGCTGTTGGTAATCTAATGCTAAAATGATCCTTCCTCTTCCACCCCCTGTATTTTTACCTCCGTCATCCTCCCCGCCTGTGTTTTCTCCGCCCCAGCCGAACATTGCCAGGCCACCAAGATGGTTGTAATTATCTTGACGGCACAGTTTAATCATGGCATGGGAGAGCGTGTGCTGCCCCAACTGGAGCAATCAACATGGAGATAAGCTTGAGTTTCATCTGTAACACATGAATAGACACTCACTCCCTGAGGCACACAGAGCACAGCCATAATTACACAGCCCGAGTTGTCACGCAGAGACTTGAGTAGGACGAGTCAGAGGATAGAAGTGATACGTATTTGTTCCAAAAGACAAAACCGTTGATTCTGAATCCATCTCAGAGGAGATGATAGATGACAGTTTCTAGCTTATCTGATCAACAATCTAAAATGGCAGGTTGGTACATGACAGATTGGGTTTGGCATTGTACCTTATTCATGCATAATTTATTTAATCAGTTCATATTTTTGAGATTTATATTTTAATAGAGAAAACTGATGGCTTCAAAACTAATCAAAATCAATGATGGGAAATGTGTAGTTCATTCAACCAGTCAACAACTCACTAGGACAGACATGCTAGTCTACAGCCATGCTAACAGCTGAGGCTGTACCAAGGCACCGCTGTGCTTTGAAATGAATGCTAATGTGTTGGCAACATGTTGCAAATTATAATGCTTACATGCAGATTTTAAGCTGATATGTAAACACAGAGTACAGCTGAGGCTGATAGATATTAGTTTTGCGCTTTGTTTAGCTGCTAGCATGGCTAGAAAGGTCAGACTTGAGGCAGCTGTGTCTGAGATATCTTGACTTTCAATCCCTTTGGATGAAGCTTCTACTGGATTACATTTCCATTTCCTTCATAATACAATTTAAGGTTCTCATTTATAACCGCTGCGGACGCACAAAACGCCACTTCCCACACAAAAGTCCCACAGAAAAGAACACCCGATCTGTTTCTCTCCTGCAGCTAGCTTTGATTGTAGGTCCACAGGCTGGAGAAATGTAACGTTAGGTAATACAGAGAGAGACTGTGTGGAGTCTCATACGAAGATAGTTCAATAATGACAGCAGTAGGTTGTATATGGGTAACTGTTTTTTTTTTTTACATATTCCTTGTCTTGGTAAATTGCACATGCTTAAGTTTCATGGCTATAAATGAATAATGTAGCTAGTGAGTGGGCGAGCAGGGAGAGAAGGTGCCATGGGTGAGCTCAGAGGAGACAGCTGTTGATCAGAGCAGAGGAGAAATTATTAGTAAAGTCTGTAAACGTCTTATCTGTGCTTCCCGAGCACGGAGAGACGATTAAAATACTTAGCAACGTGAATACTAGTTTCAGTGTCAATGTGTCTCAGGTTAAATAATACCATAAAGTGTAATGACACTGTATGTATCGAGTGGTAACATTGGTTTACACACAGCACCAGTTACACTCCTAGTCAAATACTCTGTGTCATTCATTTCTTCCCCCATTCTTCATGAAACTGATTTACCATTTTTAGAACATTACAGCATGAAAACATATTCCCGTAAAACATTAAAATACAACTATGAACCTGAAAATGAGTAATAGGTCCACTTTAAATATTTCTGACATGCTTCCTACACTAGATAAACATTTCCAAGGAGTATAATCCAGGTAGCAAGTACATTTGTCTCAAAATCGTAGTATGTAAACACATTTTAGTAAGAACCAGCACACTAATCATCAACTCAGTGCACATAACCTAGAAGTGTGGAAACACTGCTGCTGGCAGTGGCGGCTGGTCAATAGAGGGCCATGGGCCCTGGCCCCACCTTGAGCCACACAAACAAAAATTATAATAATAATAAATCATACAAATTGTCAATATTTGTGTTTTTGAACTATGGAATGTACCCAGTAATATGTGTAAAATATGATATCTGCGGTAAATATATGCTTTTCATGCTCGTCCTCTCCGCCTGTGTGCACGACACGTCTCAGAACGCGCAGCTAGGTCCCTTGGCAGGTCAAACAAGGACAAGACAATAACACAGTAAAATGAGAAGACATAATACAAAGATATACCATAAAAAACATACAAGACACCCACTACAACGCTACACACAAATAGCACATCAAAAATGAATGTTTGTCAATAAAATGAAGTCAGAAAGACCACAATAATTGAGGTCAGTGTGTGCAATGTTGTGCAGTTTTTAAAATACTTTTTAAGTTGGATTTAAAAGTGCTAATAGAGCTGCAGCTCCTCACACCTTCAGGCAGGGTGTTCCACTGATGTGTTGCTTTTACAGAGAAGGCTGATTGTCCAAAAGTAGTGCGGCGAAATGGTATTTTACAATCTCGTGTAGAGGATATTCTTGCTGATCTAATGGAAGTCACGGAGTGGAGGAGGGGCCAAACCATTTACAAGTCTATAAGAGAGGAGAACTTTGGTGGAGATTCTGCAGGCCAAAGAGCTGATCCCAGATCAGCCTGACCTCACAATCAGACAGCAGACGAGCAGGAAAGGGAAGCAGTACATGAAGCTTCTCTACTAGCTGTACACCAGACAGGTTTGGCTAGCTGGATGCAGTCATGATAATAACTTATTTAGCTTTTTAAAACAACGGGGACAGAACCAGCATGGACAGTTAGGGAGTGAGGAAGGAGGAGGTAAGGAGACATGAGAACACCAGGGCACACATGGAGAACTCTGTCAGCTACATATTAGGCAAAGTGAACATCTGTTCTTCTACATAGTTGTCCTCAGTCTCATCTGCTTAACTTGGTCATGGAGGCATCAACATTTAATTGAGATGGTAAATAAACAGTGAAAACTCATCATAGCTTATATCTATATATGTACGTGTGTGTTTTATATTATACTGAATATTATTATATGATATATATTATATTATACTGTATATATATATATATATTATAGTGAATTCCCTGTGAGGGTGACTAAAATAAGATGTCCTGACGTGTTTGTCAAAGTGTTATTTACTGCTTTTTTTCGTGTTGGAATAAATGTTAAATATTTAACTGCAAAGTAGTAATGCGTGTTTGATACCTTAATTTTTTTGCATTAAATCATTCTGGGATGTTTGCTGATTGGATGGCCCTACCTAGAAAATGTTCCACCAGCCGCCACTGGCAGCTGGCTTTGTAAAAGATGGAGGCAAAACACTAAATTGAGATGAAACCGTATTTAAAACAAATGTATTTGCATTTACAACAGTTGTACTGTCCCACCTGTGGCCAATGGTAATGAATGCATGATGTGGGAAACATTAAATTACTATTGACCGCACCTTCACCTGGGCCCTGTGTTTTCTATCCTTGGTCCATTCTATTCTGGTCCCACAGTGCTAAATTAAAACCAGGACAGCAGACTCAGTGGCCATGTTCTGCTGCAGGCTGAAACCACCTTTTTTAAGATTTATTTTTTTGACAGTTCTGCTTCATTTGATAGAGACATATAGTAAATGCAGGGGAGAGAGGGGGTGACATGCGGGTAACCCTGGGCCGGTCCAGAACCGCACTCGAGCCGATGCGGTAAGGAGTTTGGTTCCAGACTGGCCCAGGAGAAAGGACATGTATGAGAGGGTATACATGTCCTTTCTTTAAAAAAGAAAGAAAAGAAAAACAACGCTCTGAAAAAGAAAACTGTTCAACGTATTACTGAAGTAAATATAGAGACGGGTGTCAAAAGGCAGAGATATTGCATTAAAGAAGTGTTTTTACACACGATTTAGAGGTTGTAGATACTTGTCTGTGTACAGCTGAAAATCAGAAATTGTAGCAGATGAAACATGTTTCCTCTCCTAAAATAGATCTGAAAATAAACCTGTTGAGTAAACTTTACGACATTTCCTTTTCAGTACTTAAAGGTTAGGCTTTGTCAAAATACACCATTAAGCCATTTGAGAACAATAAAAAAAACAGACTGCAGGACAAGAGGGAAAGTTTCTCTGAGCTGATCAATATGACAGTGGAGCATTGCCTCAAGAGCACACTGATAAAGAGCCGGAATAATGAAAGTCACTGGTGCAGTCATTTGTTAATTACACCACACGCAAGCAATCTCTAAATATATCACTAATATTGAGCAGGTTAAAGTGCGTTCAGCAGAGGGACTGACATTCTGTGGTGATCGCTGTGTAATATTCAATATACACATCTGTCCTCTGCTTCCACATTCTCCCATACAGTATTAACCCTCAGCACATGGAAATACTGATGCCTTTCAATAATGCTATCATAGCATCTTGACAGGCTTGTCAATTAGCATGCAAGACTTCAAACAAAAGCTCTGGTAGGATCTCTTCAGGCTCTGATTACTGAGGGGAGATAGTGTTTCAAATAGCACACCTGCCGCTCAGGTTTAGAGAGGTAATGGAGGCTTTTCCCAGACTGACACCTAATGTTCTTTTAAGGTCACATGGGATTTGTCCTAATCCAGATATTTTCCAAGTCACTGTGTGGGAAATAGGGAAGTTATTCATTGTTGAAACTGAATTACAAACAATAGAGTTACTCAACCTGTTACAGAAACAGGCCGTCTGTGCCACTCACAACAGACAGAAAGGGTTTTACTCCATGGTACCATGGTTTTTCTTGTTTTAAACCAAAAACGAAAAAACAGAAAAGCACTGCCGTTTCAATCCAAAAAAAACCCAAATGAGAGAACCAAACTCAAATAACGAGTAGATATAGTTTTTTTTAAATCCCTCCTTTTTTGTTTTTTTTTTAAGAGAGAGACGCAAAGCAAGACCAGTGACCCGGAAGTACGTCAGTATGTCAAAATAAAAGTGTAGGCAATAGAATGAGCATATGCAAGGAATTCTTATTTACAGTCTATGATGAAAGCACATACCAGGGTAACATTAGGAGAAATATAAATGAATGAGTATGAATCAATAAACCTGGGCCGATGGGAGTATGTTAGCAGCAGGTTGTTTAATATTCATTATATCCATGTACTCAGCAAGAATCAAGTTTTTGATTAATCGTTGCATTGTTTGATGCAGTACAGTTCGTAATATAGTTTAATCAAAGTTATTTTTGTGTGCGCATACTTGTTGCTGCTAGCACTGATATTTATTTTCCAACATACTGTGCTGTTTATGAGTGAACGCAGAGCATAGACTGTAAATAGATGCAGAATAAAAAGGTTTACCATTTCTACCAGTAGATGGCAGTATAAGTGTATTTAAACCATAGATTTAGTTATTTATATTCCTGTCTTTGTTAATTATCTAGGTTATTGATACAGATGTATTTAATGCTGTTAATATCTGATATTAGATGTTTATGGTACATTTGTAACCCAGTTATATACATGATGTATTTACTTGATATTGTTATGTCATTTCAGAACCAAACATACCTAGATGGAAGAGTGAGCATGTGTTGATCATGAGGATATGAATAATGACAATTAAAAATGAAGAGAAGGTTTATTCTTATTAAACTCCCTTCAGTGGATCTTGCTTAAGTGTGATGTGGCTTCATTGAGGCTGCAACCAGCATACACAATATGGATAATGATGTCCTACAATATGGAACAAGTGGTTTATAAAACTGGGGAAAAAAGGGAATTTAATTGGAAAATCTGAGTTGAAGGGGTTGTCCACATATGGAAGTAAGTCCGATAATATTGTTATCATTATTACATACGAAAATAAGAATAATAAGGAAACAACATTGTAAAATGAACATGTCTGCATTTTTGAAAACCATCAACCTAATATTTTAGCATATTCCCAGTCAAACAGTAGATGGGAAAACATAAATATTACACATAGTAGCATTAACAGATATAGATCTCTGATATGAAAAGTGCTTACACTTGCATTACAAAGATGAATTTAAACGCATATTTACTTTGGGGTTATTGATAATGTCTTTTTGGATCTTGCACTGTTTTATTTCCATACACTATGTTTGGGTTATGAGTGACTCAGATTCAAAATCCTGTTGGTACATCAAAAACAATGAATGTTATAAATCTTCCAAATAAACTCAGTCATACGTCATTTCTTAATTTTTGTGACTGACTCCCAGTTTGTCTGCTTGTTATAACACACAAACCTCTGACTGACTGTCCGGTTGTAGGACTGACTGGGTGTACAATCGGTCATGGTGTTGTGGTGTTAAAAGCTAAAAGTAAAACAAAACTTGTGAAACTGCTCAAATGCAGTGTTATTCATAAATGTATTGTTCAAAACAAGATCAATTACTTTAGATATGGTTGTTAATATTTGTGGTCACTATTATCCACATGAGTGTGCTGTGAAGGCATTACACTAACAACGTTTTAGCTTTTCCTTTACTACTTTATTGACTCTTGAAAGTTAAATCAGTACCACGTCAAATTCCACTCCACTGAGGTGCTACAGAGCGAGGGGTGTTACACCAACTGCTCTGTGGAGAAATCTTACATCTGAGGAAAGATTGTCTTCCAGATGTATTTTTACTGAGATTTCTTCAAATGGACATTTAAATATGAGGGAATAAACATGGGTAAACCTAGATTCAATATTGTAATATTTCGAATTTACTATGTTGACTTTTTAACCAAAGGAGACGCGTACTGCCTGTATAGAATCACAAGAACCTGCTACCTGTAAGGGGAGCTGATTTAAACCCCTATAAAGGCCAACACAGTGTACTCAGGCTCAATGTTGTGACCTTTGACCTTTCACGATGATAAGGCAAATGAATACAATTTACAACGAAAGAGGAAACAAGTATTTCAATATGATGCTCTCTCTGTAAACTAGAGATAACCTGTCAAAACTTTCCTATCTCCTACTAAATTACATTCCAATATTAATAAACTGCATTCTCAGATTATGGTCGCAGTTTGAAACTGTTTTAAACAGCCCTCATCCCAAAGCAGGCAAGTCATTCTGCTCTGATCGACTGACAGACGTGGTGAGTAGGCTAACGATAATTTATATGATTCGGTTGAATGGTTATTATATCTCTGTATATGTGTATGTTGTGGTAACACCAAATCTCTTGTGTTGATAATGACAATATGCACAGGCTGATTGTTGCTAGGCCCAGTCGTACCTGTGCATAATGTAACCTAGGTCACAGAATGCCTATTTCCCATGCAACCACAATAGTATGTTCCTTGTTAAAAAAGAATGTAAGTTCAGGCATGTCTCCCATCAAGCCCTTTATCTTCCTCTACAGGAGCTTTCTCATTTCCTCTGAGGAGGAAAACTGCCCTGTGTAGCTCAGTGATACAAGATTCAAACACCAAGCAAGGTCAGCTTGATTACAGTCTCTGGAGGGGAAGCAACATATTGTATTTGAAACACGTATTGCGCTGTTAATTCTTACTATCAACCCTTTAATGTTTCAAGCTCTCTACGGTCCTTTGAAGATTTGTCAGGATGCTTTCTGGAAAACAACATTGGCTACTTTCTAAAAGTCAAACCAAGATATTGAACTAGTGCGTCTCCAGAGCTTTTACTTTCATTCCGCTACGGAACAATAGGATGGCATGGACACGGTGCCCGATCAGAAAAACACAAGCCTATTCACTAATGGAGCCTTAACTGGATTATATCATCCTTCATCACTGCGATAAAGGTCAGTCTCCACCATCACAGGGCAAAAAGGACCACGTTTGTTGACGTAGTTCCAGTCAGTGGCCCTGCTGCTGCTAGGATTTAGTCTGATAATTGTTCCTCTTCCAGGTGGTGCTATGAATCAATCTAGATTAGGGGTAGTCAAACTCTTCCGTTTATGGGCCATATACAGAGACATTTAAAGAGTCATGGGCTGAGCCATAGAATTAGTTTTCAACCAGTGAACTGAAGAAAATTATTGTTTCTAGGCCCGAAAACCTCATCTGCCATAGAAAATTTGATTTTACATGAAAATAACTGCAACACTACTAAACAGTTTAATGTTTGACATTACAGTTGTTTATTGATGTACCCACATAATACAAAGTACGTATGCATCAACTACTTTTAAATTACGTATATATACGAAAACGTATATATATATATATATATATATATATATATGAACATAAACCTATAAACAACAATGGCAATGGAATTGAGGTAGTAGTGCAGTATGACTTATTTATTGTTCATGAGAGTGACAGCCAGTGGAAAGAAGCTGTTCCTGTGTCTGGTGGTTTTGGCGTACAGAGCCCTGTAGCGCCTACCAGAGGGGAGGAGTTGGAACAGCTTGTGTCCAGGGTGTGATGGGTCTGCAGTGATCTTTTCAGCCCGTTTCCTAACTCTGGAGGTGAACAAGTCCAGGATGGAGGGCAGGCTGGAACCAATGATCCTCTCTGCAGACCTGACAATCCGTTGCAGTCTGTTTCTGTCCTGTTTAGTGGCCGATCCAAACCACACAGTGATAGAGGAGCAGAGAACAGACTGGATGATAGACAGATATGAGAGTCACTCCAGTTAGATATGAGAGTCACTCCAGTTAGATATGAGAGTCACTCCAGTTAGCCACGTGCTGTTGCCCTCTTTTGCTATCCTGCAGTGCTATGCTACATATTAGCTCAGCTTGAGAAAGACACCTATGAGAAACTTTGTGGCCACATGCAAAATATAAACAGCTCTCAATGAGGCCACCATGATTGGATTCCTTAATGCTGCATTCACCTAATTTTACCATCCTGCTCTAATCTGCTAAAATGATATTGGCTTTGCCGTCTGCCTGATTCATTGTGAATATGTGAAAACATGCATGTCATTGCACATTATCTGAGTCATGAAGGAGCACAGGGACATGTAGGTGTATCAAGCCCAGAGGGGGGTTCAGGTGCAACACAACACAAACAGACACACACACCCTTTTCACCATTCCTGTGTTGTTCCAGCAAGAACAGACCCTAAAAGAGGAGCCTGACATGTCTTCAAAAGACAGAATCCTATGAAGGGACAAGGCGTAGACCAAATCACCAAAGTGCATATGTCCTGGACACCCACCCCACTATGCCTATAGGTTTAGCAGATGCACTCAAAAAGTAATCCTCTTAGCGTTTTTTAGTTAGGGCTTTAGAGCCAACACAATACCCAAAGAACACAAATAACTATTCAGTGTCTGATTGGAGCCGTGCATTCCAAAATACCATGCCAGTGCACAAACTGGGCAAAGCAGATGTAACTTTGGCGCCCTGTCCCCCGTACGAGGCGGCATCCAGCTGTATAACCCTTGTGTTATATCCCTAAGTTCTTGGGAACTAAGGTATGATACAGCCTCCTTTCCTCAAACCAGCTGTGGAACTTTGCTTTATAACAGGCAATGGTGGATCCCCCTCTAGCCACAGTCCCTCTTAGGAGCCAAGCCTGGAGAGAATGGCCTATTGCCTTCATCCTTTTAAATTCATCCGTAGTTTAAGGCGAAACACAAGATTATCCTGTGATTCAAAGCTACCTCGACCTGACGATGAAATCAACATTGGTGAACCAACCGACCAGCTAAACCAGTTCCAGTATCAGCTTGATGGTTAACAAAAGGAACGTCTTGCGGGCAAAGCACCGGTTTAGGATGTGAAGATCCAACACGGATCTGAAATCTCCTGCCTTTTGTAGTAAACAGGAAGTATGTAAAACCCCTTCTGTGGGTAATACATCTCCTTTTGGGCGGATAGATTCACCTCCTCGACTCCCATGAATGAAGGAGGAACCATGTAGAGATGGAGTAAATAAACCAGTCTTATCATGTCCATCCATTAACATGCAGTTATGTCGCCATTACTCGTAAAATTGCATAAGAGGACGAGCAAACAGCTGTGGGGTAGCAGCAAAAAAGCTGTGATATCCTGTCTCACATCACAGAGCCCATGGGAGGCCAACATGATCCCTCAGGGAAAGCAAGCGGCAGATGAGGCCTGAACTGCGATTTTTCCTGACGTTTAAGATGAACTCAAACTGAAGAGCCCATCCGTGTTGACGCCGGGTCCCAGGATATCCTCAGGACACATGGCGAGAGGATGATACATTATTATTTGTGTCTCTGTAGAATCCACCGATGTCCGCGATTGTGACTATCATAGAACCGCTCACACAGCTCAAGGAAAGAACGCCACTGGTTCTGTTGTTGGCTGCATGAACCAACAGAAAAGTCTTCATGTAATTTACTTCCGTCATCTGAGGACGTGAACATCCAGTGGATAAACTTTATTTTTAGGGGTTTTAGGATTATATACTGAAATGTCCTCACAACAGGAAAACCTTTTATCAGCGAGGGTCAGTAACATTTTCAAAACTGAAGCTGTCTTTGACCCAACACCAAACTTGGAAGCTGTACGTTTTGCCATTTTGATGTTATTTTACTTACTGTTTATTTAGCAGACTGTTAACGTTAGCATGTTGTGTTGCTAATGCGGCTAGCTTTGATTGTAGGTCCACAGGCTGGAGAAATGTAGTAAAGTTAAGTAACCAAACCCAAATATATAAAATGACTTAATAGGTGCAGGATTATTTACACGATATTACCATATGTGTATTATTAACAAAATATCATCATTTCATTTTTAAATATAGTTATCGTCAATACCGGTGTATAGCAACACCCCTCACCATGAATAACAGCAGCAACTGCAAATTATGTTATGTCATGCATTAATCTATTTATTTATTTACTAGCTAGCAGCTGATGCTTTTGAATGTGCTCCTTTTAAAAGGTTATCAGCAATAATTTACACTATGAGCATATTACATCAGTCCTAACATGGCCTCTTTCTACTGAGTAGAAGGCCTAAAAAGTAAGAAAAAACTCATGTACTATATATGCTGTGTAAAAGTAGACTCCACATTAACATTATTAATACAAAAAATGGAAAACTTGAAACTGAAAGATGTCAGCCAGATTAAGTCAATGATCCTTAGGGGTCATCCAAAGTTATCAACATTACAAGTAGTACAAAGAGTACTACTTTTCCAGAGCCCCCCCCCCCCCCCCCCCAAAGTAGTACATATCAACATTTTTATCACATTACATGACAGAGGTCTAGATTTTAGGAGCCCCAACTATAGACACAAACACAATAATATGTATATAGAAGATATGTATCCAACAATTTATTATTAAAACCACTTTAAAATTGTTTTTAGTTTGTGCTGAGTCAGTTTCTGATGTTTCAGAAGTTGATGGCGAGTCGGGAACAGCTCACTGCACACCGGGCACTGGTGCAATTTACCCCCAATGTTGTTGTTGTTATCGTCCTTGCCTCGCTCTCCTCCATGCACAAGCAAGGTGCTCGGAGACCCCCCCACCGGCTCGGGCGTTCCTGCAGTGCTTTGTTGCAGCTCTTTCAGCGTCTGACAGGCTCTCGCGCGGCCGTTACATTTTTGGGAAACGGCGTGGACGTCGCAAAGAAACTCGATTCGACTCAATCCGCAGCATTAGAGAGTGTTTGCACGAGATGCCGCTCGCTAGGCGTTAAAAAATGCAAGTTCCGTTGACCGAAAAATATCGACATTTTACGAAACTTTAAAGTCGTACATGAGTGACAACCCCCCCCCCCGCCGTACGCTTTGTACGACCGTGAAAATGTTGAAAACTCTGGACGGCCCCTTACTAATCCGAAAGAAAGTCATTTTTAGTAACAATTCAGTCTTTCTAACAGCTTAACATATCATTGCCCTAGCAACAGCAGCTTTGAATCTTGACTGAATCACAGCATGTGTAGAAATAGTGTGACCCACGGACTGACTATTGTTTGAATGTTAAGCAGTAATTCTGTCAAGAAGAAATAATTCAATTACTTTCCAACAAATGAGGGTTTCTGTATCAGCAGAGGCAAAAAAAACAACACTGCTCCAAATCAATATGACTCCATAGGTCATCAGTGGTGGCAATTACTTCTCTCCTGCCTGTATTAGCTGTATTGATTCAACCTGAGCTTGTGTTAACACCACATTTTGACTGGAGATTAGATAGACAGTGTGTTTTTTTTCTTCTTCTTTAAGCTCTGTCTCCTGCCAGACAAAGGAGATCCTCTTTCCTCCGATCACAGTGGCTGATCTACTTTCCCCACTCTCCATCTCTGACTCTTTGGCTTCAACCATTATTAGCAACATCAAGATCATTAAGCCCCAGTTCCACCGAAAGCCGGACATACTACGGATGTCCCCGGATACACTACGGATCAGATCCGGGGTCATCCGGGAGTGGAACCGTAGTGAAACCGTAGTCAGTCCGGGACGTTCCGTGATGAACCGTAGTAAAACCGTGGCCATTCGTGCTGAACCGTGGCCATCCGTGGCGTATCTGGGAAGACGAGCGGCTCGTCGGACGTACAACTAACATCCGGGGTGATCTGGGGACATCCGGGAATGGAGAGGGGGGCGGTGTTGATCGTAGCGCATCCGGGAAGAAACGTAGTAGGACCGGGATGAACCGTAGCGTAACCGTAGTAAGACCGGGATGAACCGTAGCATAACCGTAGTATAACCGTGTTAATCCGGGATGAAACGGGAGCTAGTTGACACCCCGGAGCACCCCGGATGGGTTTAATTTTCGGCGTGTTGTTGTCGTCTGAAGAAAATCCTTCTTCTCTTCTTTTCTTTTCTTCTTCTGCTGCTGCAGCAGCAGCTATCTTCTTTGCAGCAGTCATCGCCTTCTTCTTGAGTTTAATTTTCGGCATGTTGTTGTCCTTTCAAATATTTTCGGAAGAGTGATTTTGTCTCTGAAAATCAGAACTATTTATACCCTGACGCTTCATCCGGGACGCATCCGTGACACATCCAGGCCGTGTCCGTGGCGTATCCGTAGTTGAACCGTGGTCAAACCGTGCTCATCCGTGGTCAAACCGTGGCCATCCGGGATGAACCAGGCTTGAACAGGGGTGATCTGTGGCGGAACCGTAGTAGAACCGGGAAACATGTCAAATGTGTTGTCATCCGGGACGATTTCCTTCCCGGATCACCCCGGTTCACCCCGGTTCTCACCTCTTTTTATCCGAGGTGATCCGGGGACATCCGTAGTATATCTGGCTTTCGGTGGAACTGGGGCTTTACAGGTCCTCAGTTGAAGCGTTCTCAATCAGGAGTCAGGCTGATGTGCTCCAAGTGCCAAACGTCACATGCTACATATCAAACATCACTTGACTTTCAGTGTTGCTTTTTCCTATTTCATGTTGGTCTGATATGAACCTACTGCATCAATATTATTAGTTTTGTTGTTTTGCTGTTGCAGTCCAGCAGAAAAAAACTGTTGCTCTATCGTTATAAGATCAGTGCTTTCATGTGATCTAATGGCCTCAGCAGAACGGCTTTCAGAATGAAAGAACTGGCCATATCATTTGATTAAATTGATAAGCATGTTTCATTCATGCACAGTGTATGGCTGTGACTGATAATTTATTATGTGACTCTTCCACAGCCACATGGGAGCAAGAAAGATTATCCTGCCATCATCAGCATCATAAACATATAGGAATACAAACAGTGTCATTACTTACCCATTTCCTTGGAAAGGGTTTTCTACTCTTTGATATATTGTAGTTATTTGAGTTTATATTTGAAAACAAATGCTGCACAGATGTAAAGACACATAGTTAAGATATATAGGGTACCAATTCTATGCTGTTATGGGCAAAAGAGGTGTTGAAGCAATCTGTGAAAAGATTTGTTTCATCTTTCCAACCGGGGAGATCTGAGTTACGGTAACCAACAATGCAACATTCGTGCAAGTTTAAAATGCAAATGTGTACATGGTATTAGGGCCCATATCCATTACTAGGTGGGGATTGCCCGTTCTGACAAAAAATGTCCCATTGGACCGTGTCCTACAGACCGTTATCCGTAATTCAAATGCCTTTTTTGACCATTGGTTGAAGGTACTAATTCTCTCTGCAATTATTAGTGATGTAATTATGACAAACAGCTCTTAATTAGGAGATGCAGATTCTTGTAATTATGACAAAATGCGTATCTCACAATTATGACAAAAGTTAAGGTAGCCTAGTTCGGTAAAGTTTGATATTCACAGATTTGGATCAACTCGTAGGCGAAACATTATTAAAACACAAACAATGCATCTTTACATCTGTAATAAGGTAGACATCGAGCTACAACCTAATTTTCATCAAATCAAGCCGTCCTCAGAGCTGGACAATAACATTTGTTTCTATGTGCACCCGGAAGTCAGACGAGTGTGCAGGGACCGTCTACAAAATACAACGCCGCAAAAGACATACTACAAAAATATTTAATAACTTTATTATCGTGCAGCGTAGTATAACCAATTTCTATTGGAAAAAGTAATTATGAGATTTCTTGTCATCATTTTGAGATAGTAACTCATAATTGCAAGATAATTATGCTTCTGTAAGGTTCAGGTATGAGGAGTGAGATTAGTTAGGTTTAAGGTAAGAATATCAGGGTAAGCCAACCAGAGGCAGTGTAGGCCTGGCAATGCCTTTGCCATGGCAGGGGGAAAAAAGATCCTATCCTAGGTCCTATCACCTCATTTTGCCATGTGCATCTGTTTTTTTCAGAGCAATGGGCCTTCAGAACAATGGGTAGGTATTTTTTCTGGATAACAGGCTGTTGGACAAATGGGTTTTCGGTCCAATGGGAGATTTTTTGGGAGAGTGGCATGGCACCTACTATGTTTTAAGGTGGAACTGGGTGGAAATCAATGAACCTCAAAACTACCCAGATACGGGTTTTGAGATTAAAATCACCCAGGAGACTAGGACAGGTAATTAGAATCCCCCCACCTGCTCTATAGAAATAAATCAGATCTGAATAGGAGTATTTTTGAGAAGATAAAAAACAATGCAGTTTTCTGATATAGTAACTAAGATTTGATTTGCCACCGGATATTTCACACACTGTACATGTTCTAAAGAAGTGACTGTGCTATTTAACGTTGTGGAACGGAAGTACTTGGTTATTTTTAGGCAACAAAACTACTTGGTAGGTTTTGGAAAAGCTTTACGAACATGACGTAATATGCTACGTGGTTATGAATTACAAAGTAAGTTGCGTGGGGTTAGAACATAACTTAAAATAACGGGACACAAACAGCAGTCTCCTGGATGAAAGTCCTGTGTTTGTACGTGACAACGCGACATGGTTACGTACTAAACTAGTTACGTAGATACTGATTTAGTTATCAACGTAACGTAAAATAACTCAATGTGTAGACTTATTTTCACGCTAGACCCACCCATCAACCTACACAGACTTTGTCACTTTATACTATGTCACCTCACTTTATCCAACAAAAGGGTTATAAAAAGCTGCTTGCAAACACGACGTATACGGACCCTTTTTCGGTGAGGTTGGCTTGGCTAAAATAATTGGACGCTAAAAACATTAGCTGAATTTCAGGAGCAGGGCCACACCTCAGCCACTCCCCCACTTCCGGCCACATTCCTATATAGATCCACCCAAACTAAACCTCGGCTTGCTCACGCTCACGCTTCCGCATGGGACTGCTCGCGCTTTCTGCACTCGCAACCGGAATGCCACGCAGAAACCTTACCTCGCCAACATGGGCCTGCCGTTCATCAGCCCATCCGACTGCCGCCTACAAGACGCCGCGAAACCGCCATCTAGAGGGTCCAGGCAGCTCAACGCAGCCAAACCCGCAGATCTCCACCACGCCGACCAGCCGCATCCACCCGCCAGAATCCGACAGTACGAAGATTCAGACCCACGGCCGTCCTCCAAGAACTCACATCTCGGTGGCAGAGGGAGACCCGCCACCTCCAGACGTACGGAAACGTAAATCCAGCCTCTCCTTCTTTGCTCGCTCCAGACACAGGAACGAACCAAGAATCTCCGACGACTCCAGCCCCCCAGTGCGCCTGCTAAGAACACTATAAGATAAGGGGATTCCGCACCACCGCTCCGACAACAAAGCAAACGTGCCAAACTCCCCACAAACTTTCCAAAAGTCACGTCAGTCCAAGCAAAATATAAAAAGAAGAAGAGAAGCGTAGAAGAAGAGTAACGTAACTACGAGCCCGACCCGTGGGCTCTCGCACGCCCCCTTCATCGAGGCAGAGGTACTGTTTGCCACCCCTCTGTCCTTTCCACTGCGGTTCACCGTCAGGTCAGCAAGACTAAATATGTTCTACACACACGTGAAATACATTACCTGTTCTATGGAGGAAAGGACACGTAATACAGGTGTCTACGAATATTACAGTGGTGACAACAATGACAAAGCAAAAGGCACGAGCTCAAGCCAGTTCGTGAGAGATTGCGCAATCTGAGGTGAGGCACAGCTCGTCTCTGTTTGAACAGGACATGCGCAAATGCAGCGATTTCGACAAAAAAAATGCTTGAAATCATACAGAAATTACATTTATAGCACAGATCAGTAGAGAAATATTATTTATTTTATTTTATTTAATCATTATTCGTTTTTACTTTCATGATCACAGGTGAGGCTCTGCCTCCCCTGACCGCACGTCCCTGAAACGTACCTACATCCTAAACACACTGGCGTAAAGCCAACGACCGTGACGCCACCACGCACCCCCAAGCTCCGCCCTCCCACCCCCAAAGTCACGGGTTGCCAGGTCTTCACTCCCCTTTCCCCCTCTCTAAGCGCACGCCAAACTCCGCGACATGCTGCCCTAGCCAGGCAGCAACCTCCGGTTCCGAAAATGAAGCCATTACGGAAGTGCCTTGAACAACCACAGTTGTAGTTGCAAAGACCACAATTGCCCCAACAACTACAGCAGCTGCAACGACGACCACAGCTGCACCAGCTACAACAACAACCCCATCTGCAGCCACAACAACCACACCTGCTCCGACAACAACTACAGCAGCCGCAACAACCCCAGCTGCAGCCACAATGACCAGAGTTGCCCCAACAACTGCACAAGCAGCAGCAGCAACAACAACAACCACTGCCCCAACAAGCACAGCCGTAGCCGCAACATCTACAGTTGCCCCAATAACACTAGCAGCAACATCGACTACAGCAGCAGCAGCAGCAATAACAACAACTGCCGCCCCAACACCACAGCTGTAGTCGCAACAACCACAGTTACAACACCGACAACTACAATAGCAGCAAAGACAATAGCAGCAAAGACAACAGCAGCTGCAACACAACCGCTGCAACAACAACCACTGCTGCCCCAACAACTACATCAGCCTCAACAACTACAGCAGCCGCAACAACAACTGCACCAGCAGCTGCACAACCACAGCTGCCCTAACAACGACCACAGTTGCCACAACTGCACCAACTACAACTTCAGCAGCCGTATCAACCACAGGTGCCCCAACAACAACTACAGCAGCCGCAACCCCAGCCGAAGCCACAACAACCACAGCAGCCGCAACAACAACCGCTGCCCCAACAACCACAGCGTAGTCGCAACAACCACAGTTACAACACCAACAACGACAATAGCAGCAAAGACAATAGCAGCAAAGACAATAGCAGCAGCAGCAACAACAACCACTGCTGCCTCAACAACTACAGCAGCCGCAACAACAACCACAGCTGCCTCAACAACTACAGCAGCCGCAACAACGACCACGGCTGCCTTAACAACTACAGCAGCCGCAACAATGACCACGGCTGCCCCAACAACTACACCAGCCGCAACAATGACCACAGTTGCCCCAACAACCACACCAGCAGCTGCAACAACCACAGCTGCCCCAACAACCACACCAGCAGCTGCAACAACCACAGCTGCCCTAACAACGACCACAGTTGCCACAACTGCACCAGCTACAACAACTTCAGCAGCCGCATCAACCACAGCTGCCCCAACAACTACAGCAGCCGCAACAATGACCACAGTTGCCCCAACAACTACACCAGCCGCAACAACGACCACAGCTGCCTCAACAACTACAGCAGCCGCAACAATGACCACAGCTGCCGCAACAACAACTGCACCAGCAGCGCAACAAGAGAGAGAGAAAGAAGAGAAGGCGTTATATGACATTCAAACCAAAATGGAACCATTAATCTACCGTGCCGCTCGTCTCGACCTGACTCAAATCCAATCCTCCGCTCATCCAATTCGTACCTTTGCTGCTACATAACGCATACACGCATAAATATAACCTACGCAGCGTGGCTACGTAAACCGACACGACGATACAGAAACACACGGCGCCCGCAGCAATTCGTGGTCATCCCCGGACAAATTGAGAACGTCCTTTTAGCCATGTCTAACGAGCATAGCTACCAAGCCGTCTACAACACTCGTCGTAGATTACAAGTTTTAAACCCTTAACACTCATTCAAGAGAACTGTTCCTGCTCATCATCGGCCATACAGCTTCCCATGTCCCTAGCGACTGCCCCACGGTAGCAGCGAGCGGGACGGGAACCTGGCAGCGGGATGCCTGCGACCCCAGTCTTCCATTCCAAGCAGCCAAACCTGGCAGGAGAACCTGAACGTCCGCCGCCTACCTCCAGCAAACACAGCAAGTCGCCTTAGCCAAGGAACCCGGCAGTGATGCCAGTGCCCCACGCTGTCTACTTCCAGCGACAGACCCACACAACTGGTCCACACAACAATGCCGCTCCCCCTGCCGTTTTTGGGGGTTTCCACGACGGAAGACGTTTTGCCATAGATCAGCCCTCGGACCTCGCAAGCAATACAAGTTGCTTTTTCCTTCATGCTACCAAACCTGACCAATAGTAGCTGCAGCCATCACGTGGGGCCGCGATCGGGCCAGCGAGTCCATATCTTAACTCCTGACAACCTAGCGGTTGTTTACCCAATCACCAAAGGACGCTGGGATACCCATCCATCGAGGGTGCGTCCTCGATGCAGCCCACATCCGGGCCACCACAACGCCGTGGCTTTCTCACTTCCCATCCCAGAAGTTCAGAAGCTCCGCCCTCCTGCAGACACCCATCCGATATTGAGAGAAGAGATAGAGAAGAAGCGTTCCCTTCCTTCGACGCGGCCTCCCCATGCAGCTTCACCTACCATGCCCACTTGACTATCCGCACCAAGACATCCAATATCAAGGTTTACCTCAGCGGCATCAACTTCTTCACGAAACTACTCACCGTCTCCCCCTGCTCCCCCACAACGTTCTCTCAGTTGTCTTCGCTCTTCAAAGGCCTCCTGCGCCGAACGCCTCCGCCGACTCCTCGCGGTCTTCTGCTAACCTCCCATCTCGTTCCTCGCTGCGTCGCCACCCTCCGCTCCAATAGCCTTCCCGTCCACCCGGCACGCACCCTAGAATCCATGTTCCACTTGCTTCTTCGGCTTCCTGCGATGCTAAGAATTCACGTCTCATCCAGCCACCACGCCTACTAAATCTACACTCGCCACAGCTCCAACGACCTGTGCACGGGCAGGCAGCCTTGCTTCCTTGGGAGGGCTTCTTGGGGGTCTGCAAGGCCCGGGAGCCGCAGTGGACCCTCAACCTAGCCTTTCCCCAAACCGCTTCATCCAGGCTAAATCTCCACCAACCATTCCCCAACGCCGAGACAAGACCGCCGCTGAGGCGGGGCCCTAGCTAGTTAATTGGAAGCTAAAAAGATTAGCTGAATTTCAGGAGCAGGGCCACACCTCAGCCACTCCCCCACTTCCGGCCACATTCCTATATAGATCCACCCACACTAAACCTTGGCTTGCTCACGCTTCCGCATCCCACCCTCCCTCCCTCTGTTAAAACCATTTTACTTTAGGGTTATCTTCCCTCATAGTCACCATTTGTGCATCCCTGCTTATTGTGCACATTGTTCCTTTGCAGGATGTACTGATATGTTTGACTCATACATGGTGCTGTAGCCTACTGTGTTGATACAGTACTGTATGCCTGTGGGCAAGATTGATTCAAATTTTCATACAAACATCAATATTGCTCCATTTGCAGCGCAATGACTAGTTGTCCCGAACCATGTGAATACACAATACAACTGTACAACCCATGCTTGAAATTACCCTACAAGCATTCGACAGATGCTGGCAAGAAGCTGGAAATTGCAAACCTAAAATCTGCCAGTTCCAGCTCGCGGCTATGGATGATTACAGATATCATCTCTACCCTCATTTTACCACTGCCAAAAGCAAATCAGTGTGCAAATGTTTCTTGGTAAGGTCACGCTAACAATAACTGTAGTGTAAGTGTCAGCGGCGGCTGTATTTTCATCTATTTACTACAGCATTCATTTAGTTTATATGACCATTCAAATGGGGTGCACTGGTGTAGCAATAGATGAGACTGTCTGCTTTATCTTCCCCTGAGTGTAGGGATTGATTGCAGATAATGTAATTTGTCTTTTATAGAGTAATTACACGCAGCATGTGGAATCAAAGGGAGTTGACTCAGGTATAGACCAAAGCCTAAAGCCCTTCACTTCACCTTGATAAAGCCTGGAAGCTGTCACTCAAAGATTGGTTTCCCAGCTTTTCCACCTAAGGCAGCGGATGTCCTTAAGCATCACAGCTGGTGTTGAAAACCTTTGTTCCACCTCCTATTTCAAAGTCCAGTCCTGAATCTGAGAATAACGCTTTTGTGTCTTCTACACATCCTTCACACCGCTGATAAATTGTCTCAGAAATACCTCCTACCTTTGGTCTTCATGAATGCTTGATGAAATTACCCTCTGACAAGAGGGCAGAATATTACTGGGGATTGGATTCAGGTTGAAATGTCAAGTGAGATTATGCTGAATTTGTGATGCATGAGGCCAAGGTCACTGCACAAGGACAGCTAAGAGAGGCAACACTGACTCACAGCAGTGATTGACGTGTCTCTCACTGGGAAATATGAAAGTAATTACGAGTTACCTTAAAGATAGAAACGCACAAATGCATGAAGGCGCCTGTGATGTCCACTTGGTGAAGATGAACATTAAGTTGTGTTCTTATAAATTGACAAAACGTATTCACATGTAACAAATGTGTTATTTGAGCTTAATCAGTTATAGCTTGAATAACAAAAAATTAACTGTATATTGAATTTCATGAATATGATTCAATTTATTTGTAGATATATCAATACGAGTCTGATCATCTGTGGAAAACTAAACTGACTGAGTGTCATCTGGATCAGATTCCACATTGACGGGATGAAGAGAATGACTGCATCGTGTGATATAGTATCCTGGTTTAACTAATGTCTTTGGCTTTTCTGCAATGTTGCACATTTGAGTGATGGCAAGCGGCAAGTCCATTTTTGATAATGCATCATCCCATAGTTCTCTCACGTAAATTAACAACTGAGGGGAGCAAACAGGTCCCGCGGAAATGGGTCAAAGTTAGTATGTTAGTTCTGTAGTTCAAAGTACAATATGTTGCTGATCGTAATCACAGGGTTGAAAATTCCCCCTCCTCTCCATCACATATGAAACTGAAAAAAGTATCATTTCTAATGCAGAACAATCTCTGAGACTAGTGTTTCCCAAATGATTTAAAATCTGCACTGAATATCTTTTGGGGCACAACGACCCCACACAGCCCCTCACATAAGTCATTTATGTTGGCTACTATCGATAATATCTGTCGTGGGCGGTTTCGGCTCAGAGGTAGAGTGGGTTGTCTTTCAATCAGAAATCGGCGTGTCGATGTGTCCTTGTGCAAAACATTATCTGAATATAATTTTAATAATCACTGTAAAATCCAAGAACATATGATCTGTAATGTCAGAATAGGTAACTATAAACATTAGGACACAACAGTGGGGGGGGGGAGATGGAGTGAGACGGTGCCTAGACGGCTGAGGGATGTGAACCATGGCCAGATTATCCTAGTTTATAAAAATGCAGCACAGGGAGGATACAGCTACTTCATACACAAGTCGTATCGAACGCGGACCCGACCTGCCGATGCACATTTAACCTGCGTTGCACCCGTTCAGAGACTCTAGTCTGCAGTGTAGTTGATACACGTCACTGACCAACCAGAGAATTGCACCGGAACATAGGACTTCATGCTCAAAAGAATGTTTCTGTATCACGCCAACACTTCAGTCCACACTGGCGCACTCCATCTCTCTCTCTCCCTCGGCTGTTAATTACCTGGAAACACTGATATTGTATGTGGTCAATGTGACCGTTATGGTCCTTCAAGGTAGAAATACGCATTACTCTTTTGTGTTTTGTAATTTAGATAAAATAACAATGTTAGAATAAAATATACACACATTCAGGACAAGTCAGGGTCCTATAGTTAAATGGATTTCATTTCAACAAAGTTATTACATTACAACATTTTTAAACAGTCAAAATGACTTGGTAGTTCTAGGTTAACCCCAAAAAGTAAAAAGCTAAATATATTTATTTTATTCTGTTTAAAAGTCAAATTGGTTTAGATTTTTAAGGACAAATAACAAAGTCATGCCACAAAAATGTGTTTTGGTCTGCTCAGGTTTAGTCATTTCAAAATGTGCTGAGTGCTGAGCTGTATCAGCACTTTGTTTGACCTCTATTTACACTGACAAACCTTTTAAATTGACCTGCTTGATTTCACAGTTGCCAACCAGCAGTCAGCAACCATGACGATGACATCAGTCTTAGCCAAGACATAACTGCAGATACAAGATTTTTTATTTGGAGATTTTGATGTGAAGTGCTTATTTCGGGTTCTATGTTTTTGGTATAAACCAGGGGTCTTCAACTACAATTCCAAAAGGTCCAGATTGAGAAAATCTCCTCGGGTAAAGGTCCGAAACATTACAATAATATCTAACTCGCGCTATTTAGTGTCATATATATATATATATATATATATTCAAGAAGCCTAGTAGTAGTAACAACGTCTCTGTGTAGTCAACAACTGTCAAATCAAATAAAGAAAGTACACATCAATTATATTTTAACAATTATTATTGTTGGTTTTCAAATGTAACTGGATGGATTATAAATAATACATAAATAAATGTTCTTCTCATTTCAAGTAAAATAAGAGCTGGATTAAAGAATAACTGATACAACAGAAAGCTTTTCAAAAATGTGCATCTTAAAATAAAGCAATTCATTTTAGAAAAATTAATTTCACTGAGTTGTCCTGCAGCTTTGAATTCAGTTCGTTCAGGTGTGAAGTGATGTCAATCAAAAAAGCCACAATATTATATTTGTGTCATCTAAAAAGAGAAATCAGTGTGCATGGACTTTATCTGTGGTTATTAAACCACTTGTTTCAGCTCTATTCTCTCTGTTCACATCATTGTTGAACAGTGAATTCATGTGTTATGATTCTGATCATATTGGGCTCTTAGGTTTATTTTCTGTCTTCATTTCAGACTCAAAGAGATGTGCTTTGCCTCGTAGTCCGCTTCATTTGCCGCTTTTATCCACAGTTACGGTTTCTGAACATATGAGACATGCTGGTTTTAACTGCCTGTGGGAAGAATTAACATATAAGATTCTGTTCATTCTTGCTTATAAATTCTATTCTCTCTGAACACGTTTCTCTTTTTGGAGAAGAACGTCATGTGAGATAACTTCTCTGATTAGCACAATATTCCTGCTCTTCTTTCTATTTCCTCGTCTCTCCCCGTGTGTCACGGTGTGTGTAAATCTCACTAGAATCAGGAAACTTGAATACTCATATTTGATTGGCTGAGCTGCATCACGTGATGTGATTTACAACGCATTGGTCGGTGTGTTTCCTGCACCGCTGAACAAGTGCCGTAACGGCTGAATAAACAGCGCCGGTTAAAGTATAAACTCACTGTCTGATATGAATCATTTTGAATTATTTATCGGTTTTAGGTCCTGGGTCCGGATGCAACTGTGTCTGGGTCCGGATCCGGACCGCGGTCCGCCAGTTGGGGACCCCTGGTATAAACTATGATTGGACTTTTCAGATTCAGTTTGAATGTTGAAAATCCATTTAGCCATTGTGGAGATATCAATGTCTAAAGTCAAGAAAAGTCTTGCCCACACACTTGAGGGCAGAACTCTGCCGCTCGACTGCTCACCTCCACCCGCCGCTATGAACACATCACCCCGGTCCTTCGCAACCTCCACTGGCTCCCGGTCAAATACAGGATAGACTTTAAAATATTACTCACCACCTACAAAGCCCTAAACAACCTGGCCCCTCCCTACCTTTCAGACCTCCTCCCCCTCCACGCCCCAACCCGTTGCCTCAGGTCCGCCGGTGCAAACACCCTGAAGACCATCAGGACCAAGCGCCGGACCTGGGGTGACAGGGCCTTCTCAGCTGCTGCACCCCCCCTCTGGAACGCCCTCCCCATCCACATCCGTGAGGCTCCCTCTCTATCATCATTCAAACAAGCCCTCAAAACCCACCTCTTCAAACTCGCCTTCACCTGCTAACCCCTGCACCCTACCCTCCACTACATCACCCATTCCGCACAGCTTCTCCAGTTTTCTTTTTCTTTTTTTTACCAAAACGTTTTGTTTGTTTGTTTTGCTCCTCTGTCTTTCTTTTTTTTTTTTTTTTTTTGTCTCTGCCCTATGTAAAGCGTCTTTGGGTATCTAGAAAAGCGCTATATAAAATTTCAATATTATTATTATTATTATTATAAGTCTTATTGATGATAACATCAGTAGGCTTTTAGCTGCAGGTTGGTGATTTCAACATATCGCTCCAAAGAACATTTGACCTATGAAAAAAAAAAACATTACTGAGAACCAAACATTTTTGCAGGTACCATGTTTTATACTTAATGTGAATATAATTCATACTTTCTGAAAACCGGATGTTCGTCTGAAGAAACCGGATGTTGTCTCACGTTAATCTTTCCGCTAACTTTCAAAGTCCTTCGCTCGCTCCCAATCTGTGCCGTTTGAATGCGTTTAACGTGAATTTCAGCATATAGGTGCACTGAAATGTGAGTGTCTGCTGAGTTGACCACGGAGATCTGAGTGTCTGCTGACTTTACTGCAGCGATGTCCAGTAGTCTCCATTCCTCCACCGCTGCCAGTGAGTAACGGACTTTCAAAATAAAATTAAAAAATGCGTTAACGCGCTCTAAAATAATTGTCTGCGTTAATTAATGAATGCCTTAACGCGATAATAACGCGTTAACTTGCCCAGCACTATATATATATCAAAAGAGTCGTGACATTTTTTTCCACAGATGTGGTGGCCTGAAGTGACAACAGAGAGAATAAGAGAGGGAGTAAGTGAGACAGTTGAGGAGCCCTTGAGCAAAAGAGACAAAACCCATTTGCACACATTAGCACTCTCAGTAAAATAGTTTTGGGCTATTATCTCTTGCCTTTTACTGCAGTATAAGTATTATATATATCTTTGTATGGGTACCGCTGTTGCCATCCCATGTACAACGTTCTAGATCTCCCACTGGCTATGCTGCTGTACGTGCAAGTGAAAACTACATGAAGTACTTAAAAATGACATACATTTCATCCCTAGAAACAAACATCACTTAGGACAACAAAGACTAAAAGTATGAAGACATTAACAAGTGATATGTAATTTGTTGTTTGAGAGATACAATAAAATAGAAACCCTTGATAAGTTCAAAATAAAGGGAATTCATTTAACAACAACTGTAAATGCTCCTTTAATCCCATTATCAGAAGGAGACTGATATGAATTGCTGATGTGAAATCAGCGTTGCTGCTAATGTTTCTGCAGATAACCAGCAGTGTGTAATTTGCTTGCCTGTTTGATTAAATTTATCCTGCTCTAACAATAAATGATTCAGTTACTGTTTGATATGGGACTGAGCCTGGCTCACTGATTCATCCCAGAAATGAAAAATTGAATTGTCTCCCTGTAAATAAAGCCGCTCGCATTCAGTCATTAGTGATTCTCTGCGGCACGTCTGAGGGCTGTTAAGACTTAACCCTGTTTATTGCACCGCCTGAAGAAATGATATGATAGGCCAAAACTAGACCCTCTTGGCCACTCAAGTTTTAGGGTGGACGGTCTTTGATTGAGACAAGGCGTGTTTGGGAAAGAGCTCATGAAATACCTGCATGAGAAGTTGGCCTCTTGAAACTTCTCTGTGGCGCTTATTGTTGATGAAAAACATCATATTTAGTACACGGTGCGATGGTAACAGACAACATTACTCAGCTGGGATGTAAATCACAATAGAAGCCTTATGCTAAATCTGGGGAGTGAGACTTGTGAAACATTTGTCACCGATATTTCTCAAACTATATCATCACTCGACATTTAATATTTTCAACCACAATATCAGGACTGACTACCTCTGTGCCCACACTCCTTCAGTCAAGTCGCAGGACAAATTATAATCCATTTAACCAAGCTGGAAAAAAACCATCTGTTGTACAAGATGCATGATTCAACTGGCTAAGTATAGCCAAAGAGACAGTTGTAATATTTATGAGAACGTGTGCTAAATCTCAGCTGTATAAAGTCAGCCGGTGCGACTGCAGTCTTAGGGGGATGGAGCTGGCAAGGATAGTCCACACAAACACCCTCATGCAGTACGTTACTCTAATGGAGAGGCTCTTACGTAAAATCCGGGTCTTCGTAGCTGGCTTCTCACAAAGAAATATTAAAAGAAACTGAAATATTTCAAATATATAAATTAGTATAAACATATCTTTAGCTGAAAGACAACAGCTGACATGCACCAATTCTGCTCAAGCTCTGCACAAATCCTAAGGCTGCGAAAGTGCAGATAGAGGTTTTGCCTGCAGGTCATATGTGATTTTCATACATTTTTTCCAACTTTTTCTTTTTAGGATTTCCTATTAACTCTGATGTAAGTGAATATTACCTTATTCTATTATGAGCAAAAAATCCAGATATTTTGCAGTAATAGTCTAGTAAAAGTCAATGTTCACTCACTGCCCATGTCAAGCTATTGACAGAATTTGCCACAAACATCACATTGAGTACTAATTCAGTCATAGACACACTACTAGAATAAGAACACTGTCTCTGTCTGGATCGAGGATAAACAGGAAGTCATAGAAAAAGGTGCTTATAATAACTTGGATCTCGTCTCATACTCATGAGATTGAACATCAGGAACTTTTGATCAGTTTTCACCAGATTTGTGGTGCAGTGCAGGATAAAGCCTGACTGATGTTACACCAGACTCTTATTTATCATAGACCCTTCAGACCAACTGTGTCTACCCACTTTAAGATCCTCCAGAGAAAGAAAACATCATGCAATATGGTCCAATGAGCTGTTCTGAATCCTACAGAGAGTAGCTTTGCATTAACTATACCATGTCTGATGTAACAGATGACAGTTTCATCGTTTCACACTGCACATGGAAAAGTGGAGCATTAACTCAGGGTTATCTCAGCAGCTAATAGACTAGCCAAAGTGTTATTTCAAACTTCGGCCAAGGCTTGTCTACCCTCACACAAGAGCACGTTGAGCTCCAACTTTTCTGCTAGGGAGAGCGGAGTTAAATGATGCAAAGTAAAATGAGGTTACATATGCCACCGGCTGTTCGTAACCTTCAGGTTTCAATTGCCTTTTAATGACTAGGGAATCATTAATAAGGGCCCCTGCCTAGATTCAGGCAAAGAGAGAAAATTGGGTTTTGAATTTACATATGCATATAAATACAAGACTAAGTGTTGGGGAGCTGCACTAGGCAAGATTTAATCTCTGCTCAAGAGGTAGATTTTACTGCACTATATCTTTGCAGAGAAAACAGTTGTTTGCTTCTGTATCAATGCTCTAGAATGGTGTATATTGCTCCTTTAAAGGCTAACACTGCTAGCATGCTATAGCTGATAGACAACAACTGGTGCACTGCCAGGACAAATACATACCGTTAACTCCCATTTAATGACCAATATCAGTATTTAAATGATTTCCATCTCTAACGTTGGTCCTTCTTGATAAAGGTAATTGCTGACAGCTCACACTGTTTAACTTCATTTCAAACTGGAGTTCGTACTAATGCCTCTTGCCGTGTGCCCACCAGTTTACGGAAACTTCCACTCTGAGTGTTAACACACCGTTGCCTGTTTAGGTCAGCACAGAATGAGGACTGGTTCACTTCAGGGGATTTGAAAGATGCTTACTCTCACATTCCAATAGTGCACAGACACAGGAGATATCTGAGGTTTGCCTTTCAGGAGAAGGCTTAAAGGTTTTGTGTTCTCCCATTCGGCCTCTCTCTTGCTCCAAATATATTCTCAGTAATTGATCCTCTACATGCTCAAGGCGATTTTGTCGTATCTCGATTGCCTACTCCTGATGGGAAGCTTAAGGGAGCTGGCTGTCTGTCATACAGAAATACTGGTCAATCACCTTCACAGTTTGGGGTTTCTGAAGAGCACCTTGTCTCTCTCCCAAAACACAGTTATTCTGGGTCTCGAGCTGAACTTGGTGTCTAGGCAGGTCATGAATCATGAAGTTGCAGAGCACAATCAGAGCATTATGATTTATGGTTTTACTCAGTTTGATAGCAGCAGCATCAGCCGGGGTTCCTTTGGGTCTGCTCAACTGGAGACCTCTGGTTTATCAGCCAGCGAGCCCACCCAGTGAGGGATCTCTTTCAGGTGTTGACGATCACAGCACGGTGTCAAAAGACACTTTTGTTCAGGCTGCATCCGCTCTACCTCTCAACGGGTGTTCAGATAGATCCAATTACACTTCCTGTGGTGATAACAATTGATGCCTCCCTATATTGTTGGGGAGCTGTCTGCGAGGGTCGATCAGTCAAGGGGTGTTGGGGAGAACACAAGGTCAAACAGATAAATGATCTCAAGCTGGAGACTAGCTGGCCCAGAAACATTTCGAGGGGCAGGTAGAGGGGAGACACGTTCTGATATGGTATGACAATACGACGACGACTATCCACTATGGTTTTCGATTCAAAACATCATCCTCCCCATAGGCCACGAGGCTCTAGCTCACCGCTGGCCAAGGAGTCAGATATATGCAATTCCTCATTGTCTCTTGTTGCTGCAGGTGCTGGACAAGGTGAGGGAGGAAAGGGCACAGGTAATCCTGGTGGCTCCGAACTGGTCAACACAAGCCTGGTCTCTTTTGGTCTCTTTTGTCAGGGACACCATGGCCCCTTCCGTTGCGCCCGACCTGTTGATGCAGGTGAGGGGAGAAATCCTCTATTCAGCTCCTCAAAATGGAAGGTAGCTGCTCTAATCAATTGTTTCTTTGTTATGGATCACAGATTATAAGATGTTTAGAGCTAGTGTTTGGAAGATAAACAGGTCATAATTCATTCTCTAATATCTATTTTATATTGCTGCAAAAACATCTCTTTCAAACAACTGGATTTATTCAAGTCTTTCACCAACACTACATTTTACGAGATTACATGTGAACACATCATGATAATGTTACAATTTACCTGTCATTTTCACCACGGATTGGTTGTTTACAATGTAACATTATTAAGGATCGGTGAACAGAAAGCACAAATGCAGATGTCCTGATCGCATATTTTACTGAACATTGGTGGATACCGATGGTCAATAAAACTTTATTTCACACTGTGATTGTTGAGGTAAACTGTGTAATAAATCCACAGTGCCGAACCGTGAGGGGGGGATCCATATGGATTGACAACTATCTGTAACACCACTAGTTTACAGTAAAGTAATCATATTGTAATTACAATAGGAGAAACCACGAACTGCATCCCGAGAGTCAGTCAGTAAGGGGTGTCTCGTGGACTTTTACACAGTACAATATATAGTACTTCAGCCAAGAAAAAAACATTGTAATCCTATTCTAAAAGTAGTCAAATGATGCTTGCATGCAATGTCCATGCAGTGTTCATGTCCTCAGCTTATGCTATTGGTCATCATCAACACATTCACATTGCTGAACATCGTACATTCCTGAACATCGTAAAAACAGTTTCCCGATGAGCTGAGTGGGTTTGAGTCAACAAAAAAAAAAATTTTATGTTTCAGATGTAGATGCCAAGAATTGACTCTTCTGGGCGCAATTATTGTCAGAGTGGTGCGAAAGGCAAGAAAAGATGAAAAACATTGCATGGATTCCCAATTTGTTAGTATTGATTAAAGGGAATCATAGTGGTAAGCTAAACTAAATAGAGGTGAAAAAATCCGATTCACTCCTACCTCAGGTTTTAATTAAGCAAATCTCCTCCTAAAACAGCACCCCTTGCTGTTTTGTGCCATAGGCAATCCTGCTGTGTCTAACCCACTCTGCTCTTGTGCCATGTAACATACAATGCAGTGTAGAAAACCAGTTACGTACACTCGTCATGTGTTAGTGATTTATTAATGTTGAAATAGTGCAATCTGTGTTTCTGTCGAAGTTAGTTTTGCTGCAGTTTAAATTCCCCTGGAGTGAACTACCTGCTGCCTGGACAGTTCAGTATATTTCCCACTGTACTGGCCACGGTCAGCCTGGCACTGTTACTGCTGTCCTTTAGCAATGTGAGTCAGCTTTCTGTCATTCAGCAGGTGAAGCAATCTCCTTCCATTTCTGATGGTGCTCCGTCAACACTCTGCTAAAATGTTTACTCAACTTTTACTGCATTGTCTGTTTTTTTAACAACAGTAATTTATCCCCACCCTGCTCTGCAGAGCCTTTCGGTGAGACCATTTGATGGTTTGGTTTTTAAAAGCGTGACAAATTTCCAATGTTGCAGGCCGGGATAAACCAGAATTTCTGTTGCATTATTGAAGAGATCATTTCCTAAATCCTGCTGTCGCTGCAGCATGTACCCGAGAGGAGATTGATGGGTAAGTATTGCCAGAGGAGAAATATTTTCATAAGTCTTTTCTTCTGTTTTTTTCTTTTACTTGAGAGCAATTTGTCAGCTACAGCAGGTGACATTTAAGAAGACACTGCATCAAAAACAAAGCCAGAAAGAAATTACATTCTACTCCAAATGTGATTCTACTTGCTTGTGTGTGTGTGTGTGTGTGTGTGTGTGTGTGTGTGTGTGTGTGTGTGTGTGTGTGTGTGTGTGTGTGTGTGTGTGTGTGTGTGTGTGTGCGTGCATGCATGTGTGTGCCACTGTTGATTTAGCAAGCTAAGAAAAATCATTAAAAAATATACGCATCTAAATTACATTTTACATTATAGATGGAATTTAATTCAAATCTGCTTTCTCAGGATTCACACTATTGACAAAAATACATTTGCAAAGACAATCAATATCATTCATGTGAGGTGAATGAATGCAAGCTTCAATTCAACCAGTTTACAAGGCAGCGGTTCCGATGTGGCTAGACCATAAAAGTAAACTAGATATTGTTTTTACTCAAACACATTGATTTCCCAGGTGAGACATTGTTTCATGAAGTAAAAGTCTTATTCCTTCGGTCATAGTAATGATTCACTAGATTACCAACTATCCAATGTTTAAATGAACTGTTGATTGGTGGAAGCGTTCCTATTTTCCAAAAAGGTTTCAGCTGATAACGAATATTAAACAATAGATAATATATTAACAATAAATCATTTTGATAGTCATTATGACTGTGCCAAAAGAATCCTATGCTTCTGCATCTCAGAGAATCAACCTAATTAGGACTTGAAGCACGCTAAAAAATATTGTACTATATACCTCACAAATATTCATGCATCCTTAACTTCTCATTAAATGAGATTTTCCCTTCCATATGAGTTACCTTCCAGTTTCTGTATAACAGTTATATTCTTCCTGAATTTCTTTTCAGATTCTTTAAAGGAAGGGTTAACAATCTTTCAAGTGTGCCTTAAAGAGGACTTAATATACTCCGGTTCATGGTTGTATTTTAATTTTCGAATCGAACTTGGTTGCATGCTACAATGTTCAAAAAACTCTTTATTCTTCTCATACCGTCTGTCAGCATATGCCTGTATTTACTCTTTGTCTGAAAAGTTCTGGTTCTCCTGAAGCCCCCCTCCCAAAAACCTACTCCGCTGACATCGCTGGCCTCGTCTCAATCATAAAGGAGCAAGTTTACCGTGAATAATAACCATATTAAAAGTGCATTGATCAAAAACTAAACAGCAAACGTTCCAGCAAGAGTCTTGTCCAAATCAAAGAGAAATGAACAACTCCGGTAAATAATGCTATTGATATCTCTGAGTCACCGTAGCTCGATATTTATGTCATTGCATAAACTCTGTGAACCGTAAACGTACTCTCTGCTTTACGTTTGTCTTTACACGAACATTTGTGAGAAATGATTGACAGAGCCCAGTGAAGACGAAAGCATTTGATGTGAAGAGATACTTTATCTTCATACATCCATGTGATACAGAGGTAACGTGTTAGCATGTCGCTAACTGGATTCTAAACAATCAGTTTGGCAAATATATGTGAAACAGTAGTCGGGAGATCATTTCTGGTAAAGAGACATTTGATACATTTAGGAAAGTGATCATATTATTGGCATATTGATTAGTGTAGGAGCTGTCCCCATGTTACCATGACTACACTTTATGTCAGATCAGTTATACTTACCGAAGTGAGGCAGCATGTCAACAGAACTGAAGCTGGAATGACTGAAACGTGAGACGGTGTTACTTGTCAGTTGTTGCCATATTTATGCCGTGAAATGTTTCAAAGCTGCAAATTATGTTTGAAACACTTTGACAATACTGTAGAGAATATTGTATAATTCATATTGTCATCTGTCTACAATATATATATATAAAGTTTGACTCAAAAACAGATAAATGCGTTGTGTTATCATTTTCTAATACCACAAGATCAGTAATCGTCAATTAAAGAAATGACAAAAACCCTGCTTAAAAAAAAGCTGTTTATTCATAGACTGACACTGACACTTGGTACACATCATGCAAAAAGTAGCACAGCCATAACTTGTATGTATACTCTTCAGACCATGTGACTACTAGGAGTGTAACTGGTGTCGTTTAAGCCAAAAGCTTGTAAACTCAGTATAAAGTGTAACTAGTGACTGACCAGAGACCAGAGAGAACGAGGGCGACTGACAGTATTTCAATATGAACGTTACACTGGAACTGCTACATTGCTTCTACAGTGTGTCAATAATATTACAGTGTATCAGTGAATTATAATGATCCTAGTAACTTTACAGTGTCATTACACTTTTACAAATTATTTAGCCTGACGAACATTGAAACTGAAACTAGTATTCACTTGCAAAATCTTTTAATTGGCTCTCCGTGCTCAGGAAGCACAGATAAGACGTTTACAGACTTAGCAAGTAACTTAAACAGACTTAAACAGTAAACACAGTACAAACGTCTGAAGACGCTTGTGTCTCTTTCAAGGGAGCCGAGCTTCCCCGTACCACCGGCCTGAGCAAGTCAGTTACTGGTGCTAACTAATCGAAGCTAACGTTACACAACCAAGCAAAGGAATAAAAAAAATGTTTTCATTCCATAAAGTTTGACCATTTGTTTTTCACATCTGTGCCTTTAGGGCAGTCTATCAAATGAATCTACACACTCAACAGAGCAGCAACGAGCAAACACCAGTGTGATCATGAAGCAGTCGGGCCTTCATACTAACGAAGCCTGCTTAGCTGCATTTCAGTACACAGTTTCACAAAAAGGCAACAAGGTAAAAAACAGTTACCCACACCCAACCTACTACTACTGTCATTATCTAACTGGCTTCATTTGAGGCCTAATGTCCACACAGTCTCTCTCTGTATTACCTAACATTACTACATGTCTCCAGCCTGTGGACCTACAATCAAAGCTGGTTGCATTAGCAGCATGCTAACGATAACAGGTAAATGCTAAAAACTAAAATAACATCAAAATGGTAAAACGTACAGTTTCCAAGTTTGATGTTGGGTCAAAGACAGTTGTTCCAGATCCATACTGAGCTTAGGTTTTGAAGATGTTATTGACCTTCGTTGAAAAAAGATGTTTTGCTGTATACTTAGAGTACATCAAATCTAGAAGAGAGGAATTATTATGTGTTTGGAAAATGAATACGACACCTCATATTACAGCAACCAAAAAACTGTTTCAATGCATTTATGGGCACCTGACTATTATTTTCAGACTAAGTTGAAAAACTTTAAAGCACATCTTTCAGCTTTTGGCCATAATGACTTGCCCCTACTTATGAATAGAATATGAGTTTATGGTATATCTAAATACAATTGAGCCTTGAGAAGACAAGGGTCAGAGGTCAAGGGTCAGGTATCAGTCCAGCAACTCTTAGAGCAAGTGCCTTTTAGTCAACTGCACTCTTTCTCTGTGATCCAGCAAAAGCTTTTTTTGTTTTAATATATGAAGAGATTGAATAATCTACAACTACTGATCAACAACACTGTGAAACTCCACTGATAAATTGTGGATAATGTGTGTAACAAGGCCTTAAAATAGTTGTAAGGCATCTCATTTTCATAAATTAGTTTGAATGGAATTAGTTTTTTTCCCTCTTATATTATGTGTTTTTTAATTAAATAAAAAAAAATACACAGTTCAAACCATATAACTTCATATTTGCATCAACATTGAATCCTTGCTGAGATAAAGAAATATTGCATCTTTAATCTGTTAATTTAGAGACTCCTTGGAGGAGATGATGGTGGACAGTTTACTAAAATATAAAATAGACAGATCAAATGAAGTCGCTTTGTTTCAGTGGATCAGCCGTAACCGGAGCTGTTACCAGCTGCCAGCATAGGCTGCCTTGTTTATTGAACTGACACTGGATATAGGACGGGACAGCTTTTGTATAGGCATGGGCTGACATTGCTGCAGAGTCCTTGGATAAGATTGACAGCGGGTCGGATCCTCCTGGCCTGTCCCCTCTCACTTCAGCTAATGAACACAACCTGATAGGGTTCAGAAAACACTTTGAGGGGGTGCTACGTGATATCACCTATAGGCACTCAGGCGACAGCAAGCAAGTCAAGATCCTTTGTTGAAAATATGACACTCATTAATATTCATGAAAACATGACTTCTAGTTCATCCGACTTTAAAAGGTTACTTTCCAGTATAACAGTTGACTTCTTACTGAATTTCTAAGACAGGGTCACGTTTTTTCTTCCTTGGCGCCAGTGACAGAGGCACTATGTTTTCGGGTTGTTCGTCCGTCCCATTCTCAGGAACTCCTGAAGGGAAACAAACGTCCACATGGACCCAGAGATGAACTGATTAGAATTTGGTGGTCAAAAGTCATCAAAACACGTTTTCTGCCATATCTCAAGAATTCATATGCTAATTACAACTATTTCAATTTAATCGGATAAAATTATGAATTGGTCAGACATGGACATAAACTGCAACTTGACTGGTTAGCGCAGGTATACGACAGTCAGGTGCCTATATGAACATTGAAACCTGTAATCCTCCCCCTTATTCATACTGGACATTTTGAGATTCCTCCTGAATGAGCTTTCAATGTAATGGAAGGGGGAATCCATCCACAGAACTCAACTCAGGTCTATCTGCAGCTAATATGAGGCTTCTGCAGTCTGAGTTAGTCAAATCAAGTGGATATCTTTCAAAACAGTCTTTTTAAATACAACATTCCCTCTTTGTAACATTATAATAGGCCTTTAGGATGCCAGATTAAGTTAGTTAAATTAAATGTTGCTATGCTATTGGCGCCGTTATTTAGAGAAGCAGGACCGGCTGCTAACAGCTGCTAACTAGCTCTCCTCTTGCAGATCTCATCAGATTTCTTGTTCACAGTGTAGCATTATCGGGGGTCAGTGAATATAAAGCATTTTGACAGAATGCCGGCCCCTAATACATATCACTTTTATTTTTCACTTGCCCGATTGGACGACTGCATGAGGCATTCCACTTGCCCAAACACAGAGTTTACTTGCAGGCAGGTGCCAGTGAGAAAATAGGGCTTCTTTTTCATTCACATTGTATTTTTGCAGTTTCATTTTTAGCTGACAACAGTTCCATGAATTCGTGATGAGAAGTCTAGGTTTCCAGGCATTATTTCTCAAAGGGGACAACTAAATGGCTGAATTTATCTGTCGCCAGGATATGGCCAATCACACCTAAGACGGTAAATATTCGCGCTGTGAGTATCTTTTGTTGAAAGATGGTGCTTGTGAATCAGATGTGAAAATACAGCCAAGCTTTAGATCTTTTCTATTGATTGGTTGCTCCCTTTTTCTTTCACCCTCTCTGAATCATATACACATACAGACACATCCGGACATTTTATCCATGGGATTTAGATGTGATAGTTCAATGTACCCCATGGAGAGTGTCAAGAGCTGGAGTTGGACTGTCTTCAACCGCTTACATCTGTTTTAAAGAGTAGAATGAAGTAATGTTTCTCCGTGGGAGCTTGCATAGAAACAACCTTTATTTTAAGGGATTAAATTAGAAGACACACCTCATACAAATGAACTGCATGACAAAGAGCAAAACAGATTTATTCAGATGTATGCAGTACCATACGACGCTGACACAGCAAAGGTAAACCGAGGGTTTCATATATAGTAAATATATAATTATTACATTTTCAACTTGTTTTTTTCTTCTCACATGTCCTTAGTTTCAAATCTTTTTTCCCATAAAAGCTTATCTTTAATGCCAGCAGGACTTTAATCAGAGTAGGTGTCACTTGTTTGTTTTAGTGGCTATCTTGCGTGGGAACAGCTCTTAAGATATTCCCTTGATGTTAGTTATTTCATCAGGCCGTCACTCGCCAGCATTTAGATGCATAATGAAATTCCAGCTATGTACACCTACATCTAACAGAGAGACAAATGAGAAAAAGACGACGTGCAGCAAAATTGTGGCCCAGTATCTCTCTGGGAAAAACACCCAGACTCAATAAATTTGTCATTACACACTCTCTCTCTCTCTCTCTCTCTCTCTCTCTCTCTCTCTCACACACACACACACTCACACACACATGCAACTACTGCACCAGTCCCTACTGCACCTGCCATTAGAGGATTCCAACAGTACTGACCACTCTGCTGGCAGATCAATATACTGGATGCCTTTGGCCAGGAGCACATAATTGTATCATCAGCTGGGGCTGCCGTCAATGCTGAGAGAAACAGTGATAAATAAAAGCTCAGTGTTATGTTTAACCTGCTGGCTGCATTCTACTCTGTTACTGAGAAGCCCCACGAAGTAGATACCGTAAGGGTTAAGTGCCTTGCTCAAGCACACCTTAAGCAGTGTTGCTGATGGCCCTGTCACACTATCGCGTATCGTACTAGCGTATGCGAGCGTATGAAAAATATCACTCATACGCTGGTATACGGCGACATACGCTAGGGGTACGTTAGGCATAGGTTGTATACGTTTCAAGCACGGTCGCATACGCTGGCATACGGCGAGGCAGACATTTTTTTTAAGCATGCTTAAAAATGTTGTGCGTGTGCGGACGTGTGGTTTATACGCTAAGCATACATTCGGCATACGCTGAATACGCGAGAGTTACGTCAGAGGTACGTTACTCATAGGTGGAGTACGCTGGTCATACGCTGGCATGAAGGTGTACCGTACAGCTAGCGTATTGATAGCGCATGAGTATCGTACTTCTAACGTATGTCTGACGTATATCTGCAACGTATATAGACATCTTGGCGGATGCCTGACGAATGAGTAACGTATTTAACTTAAAACTAGCATTTGATTGACGTATGGCCAGCGTTTTGAGAAAGTGTATATATATACTCCCATTTCGAGCTCTTCAGTTCTTCGTGGACCTACAACGAGAGAGGATGGAGGTAGCTCTTCTCCAACACGCATGCGCAGTTCGTACGCTGGTCATACGCTGCCCATACGCTGGTCATACGCTGTCCATTCGCTGTCCATACGCTGGCGATACGCTACTCATGCGCTTTTCATAGGTTCAATACGGTAAGTATACATTCTGTATTTTCAAGGGGTTTTTGTGCGTATGAACGTTTTTTGGGGAATTTGCATACGCAACTCATACGTTTTTTCTCATACGCAAATAGTGTGACAGGGCCCTGACAAAGGGTGGATCATATGTTTCAGCCAGTCTGGTGATTGTAACTATTGAAGCTTCTGGTCTGCTTCTTTCCTTTATCTTGTTTTCAAATAATTAATAGAGGCCATCTAACATAAAAGTTTGAGTAAATCAGATATTTTTTAAGACGAGAATTTTACCTCAAAAATCAATCATTCATATAGAATCAGTGAAAAATATAAACCCTATGCATCTGAAGATGCTTCCACTTCTCACACCTAAAGATAAACTGTCGGATGACTGCAGCTTTGACCAGGAAGGGGATGTAGGCATATGGAGCCCGACAATCCTAAACGGCAACACCCTCTCATTGGAGGGTCGGCCTTAGTGGCCAAATCGCTGCCCGTCTCAACTCTTCCCTCCTTGTCCACAACCAGCAAGAGGCTCTTTCTGCGGCCTCCCCACACCTGCAGGCTGCTGTATGCCTCCCCATCATTCCAATGGCTGTCAGCAGTGACTGAATTATCTGCAGCCGACTGCGACTGGGAATAGCCATGCCTGCCATCCTTTCTCCCTACAATCTTGCTGCAGATCTTGAAAATGTGATGAATTCCTTTTGAATGCTTCGTTGCCGGTCTCTGCCCACTGGAATATCAGTTCAATTAGGATAATCTTTTGAGCTTATTCAGACCACAAGACCACATTTGGTCTCAAGGTTGTTTGGATGACCTGGGGGAACTGGAGCCTTCTTCCCAGGTCCACCCTCATCTCTATGTTTGTGCTGTTTGCAGTAAGTCCTTTGTTCTCTTCTCTCCCAACTTTTTTTTTCAAATTTGATTGATTGGTTCAAGTCTCAAGTTAGTAGGGCGCTTCTTCAGTCTTTCCTGATCCAAGATGTCTGCAAGTGTTGTGAGGACTTAGTCATGCCGCCACCTGTATCTCCCTTGGGTGAGCGCCATTATATACCCTGCCAGGATATACGTATGCCATGGTGCCTTTCTTACCGCAAAGCTTGCACTGTGGATCCTCACTCCTGTCCCACTTTTGCAGGGTTTTGGGAGTCGAGTGGGAGTCTGTGCAGATTGGCCCAAATTATTTAGATTCATGTCCCAGAGGAAGATTTTTTCCCCCCAGCCAGTACAACACAGAAACATACAGAAAAGGGGCTACTGCAGCAGAAAAGAGCAAACTAGCTCCGAGCAAGCTGTTCTCCATTTTAAGTCTTGCATCTCCGACCATTAGCAGTGATGGGAAGCGTTGATTGGGGGGGGGGGGGGGGGTGATTACTGCCATTTGCTATTGTGAGTGCTAGGCGTGTGAGGGCTCTGTATCTCTTAAAAAAAAATCGGACGCATACTGGTTTCCGTTTGTAGTCTGAGTAGTCTTGACCAATCACATTTGGTTGCATGCAGGTAAACAGTCCATTTGGAGAGCAAAAGAGGGTGAACGCATTGTCTGAAATGCAATCTCGGAACCCATCAGCTAACATCTGACAACAATTTAGATTTTTAGTTTAGAGTGTAAACTGGCCACTTATGAAACAATCCAGTTGTAGACGTTGTCTCCAAAGTCCACTTCCATTGTCTTTCATGGAGCACGGAAAAGGCAGTTTTGGGCCAGAAATCCGTTAGTTAGCCGGAACTCCCGAAATATTGACCATTGCCCTCAGAGGCTTAATAGATGTCAGATGGTGCTCTTCGGGCAAGACATGGGGTCTTTGCTGGGATCATGTATGGATCAAAGTGATGTGTTGATCAAAACGGAGTAATTGTCTATAATGAGTCCAGACCTTTTCTTTCATTGTTTTGCCACGGATGCAGGTGGGGTTCAGTCCAGGGTGGGGGGTGTTTGATGTACTAATCACCGTTTTGTTTTGCAGACGTTCAGGTGCAGGTAGTTATCAGTGCACTATTGTGTGACTGAGAAATAGAGTTGTGACAGGCTGGAGCAGAGTTGTTGTCATTGAGTGGTTAGAGTTTGGCAGTGTGGTTAGAGTATTTGAAGTATATGGTAATGAGTGAAGGGCGCTAAGTTTCAGATCAGTTTTCCTTTTGTGTTTTTGGTAACAAAGGGGAATTATTATTTGGCAGGTGTGATCTATGAAGCTTTGAATATAATACCTTAAATATCCGAAACATGAGTGTTCCTACGGATTTTTCTTTGCTCAAGATGTAACATAATGCACGATGGAAGGTGTCTGGTAATCCCTTTTGGCCTGGACGCAGAGAGCATAGCCTTCTTTAGGAGACTACATGGCTATATATCTACAGTATATCTCACCATAGGTATAGTTCAGATGGGCACGCCTCTATCTTGCCCATGAGGATTCAGTGAGTATGAGATATGTGTGAAGATGGGATAGACTTGTGCCTAATGAGTGTAGTCAATGAATCTTTTATTAAGTCAGTAAATCAGGATTCTTCCCGTGACAGAGAGACTCCCTGACGTCCCTTTGCACGAAGATGAGCTGCATGTACTGTAATCACAACACAGCCTACTTAACATGTACACACGCACAGCCTTTCAAGAAAAAAAAATGAGAGAAATGGTAATTAAAAATACATGGCTTGGCTTATTAGGCCCACACATTTGCATACATTACTCTATACCCTGATGGTGCTGCTGACAATCGCATGCCACTGTACACTGAACATACAGCCCAGCCCAACTTGTTGAACATGCTCCTACAGCAACATAATTAAACCAGAAGCAATGTCAACTCACTGGAAAACAAACAAATAGATTGTGATCTACACACTTTTGTCGGCAGCTATGAGAAAGAGTGATAATCTAACCAACCACCGCTTGATGAATTTTTGAAGAACACCCTTTGAAGAAGAGACGCAGCAGAAATCCTCTTCAGCTAAAGGTCAAAGCGCTCTGCTGTAACCCTTATCTCGAGGGATACGATGATATTTTCCAGTAGTCAAGCTCTTTGAGGGTTTGAGATTGAATGGGATTGGGATGCAGACCATCCTGCTGCCCTTTAGGCCCATCAATTATGAATGGGCAACATTAGTTGCTGAATAAAAAAAGAGCTTGTTGGTGTGGTATGTCTAGGGTGCTTTACATTTGCTTTTGATGCTGACAAACAATCCCACACAGATAGGTGGAACAGGACTCAATAGCACGATAAGGTGTAGGTAAAACGTTCTTTAATTATCAGATGAAGTTCGGTACACGGGAAGGCAGTCAGAACACGCAAACAAATCCGGCAGGGATGAGGCAAAAACATGGTCGGAGAAAAACAGGTAGAGATCACGAAATAATAAAACAAGAAATACAGAAATTATGAAAATAAAGAAACTTAACTAGGGAACAGGACAAGACATAACAAGCAAAGGTGCTGCACAGAAAAAAGGAGGGAAGACCACAAAGAGAGAAAGTCAAAGTAAACACGGGACACAAGAGGCAGTGAACTTCAAAATAAAAGAGGAAACAAAAAAACAAGATCATGACAGTATGCACGCTGACGATGCAGGACACTGCATGTTCCACACCATCCACACCATCCTGTAACAGGATAGCACCCACCCCCAACTCACTGGCATCGATTGCCAGTTTAAATGGCTGATCAGAGTAAGGCGCCGCAGGCACAGGAGCATCAGTTAACAGAGCTTTAACCTGCTGAAAAGAATGTTGACAGCTGTCAGACCACACAAAACTAATGGTTGGGTCAGTTAATTGCACAGCAACAGCACAAAGGTTTGAACTAAACCCCCTGTAATAGCCAGCCACCCTGAGAAAGCAGCTCAGGTCTGGTCTGGGACCAGGGACAAGGAATGCCCACTGCTGTTTCCAGATAGACCACGTTGTTTGACCAAAATCACCGCTCAAACACCTCTATTATCTGCTGAATGGGACTTTGCCAGGAAGCAGAATGTATTACCAAGTTGTCTAAAAGTTGTCTCACACCCAAAGAGACTTGTGCATCCCAAAGGCCATCACTGTATACTGCAAAAAATCATGAGATGTTACAAAGCCTGAAAACCCTTAGCACAGTCAGTTAACAGGACCTGCCAGTGCCCTTTAAGAAAATCAAGTTTAGTTTCATATGAGGTCAACAAGGTCAACACAATCCTGGGTAAAGGATGCAACTTTTGTCACGTTTTTTCGGAAATCAGTACAAAACCGATCAGATCTATCAGACTTGTCAACCAATAAATAGTTCGAACTGCATGGACTGGAACTGGGCTCAGCAATTCCGTTCTCAAGCATGTACTCAACCTCTCTCTTGAACCGACGGCGCTTATCAGGATTAACACGATATGCGTGTTGTTTAATCGGTGAGGAGTCACCTACATCAATATCATGCTGCAAGATGGTCGGGCACCCACAGTGGGCAACGCCACGGAGGTTAGTGCAGACCTGGACAGAGCCACCACACAGGAAGAGACAGGTTTTCCAAGATCAGCACTGGACAGCTCCACAGAGGCCAAGAAAGCAGTGACAACTTGACTTGAATGCCACACAGGCCGGGCCAGTCTCACGCTCATGGTAGGGTCATGGTAAGGTTTCTTTCATTCGGCGAGCTCGCATACTGGAACCAGAGATTGGCAATAAAACAAGCACTTTATCACACACTGTTTTCCGCTCCCCTATCACACCGGCCTTTCATCTTCTTTTTTATCAGCACTCAGATTACCTTTCGCTATCTCACAAGCACGACGCAGCTTGAAACAAAAACTTCAAACATATTTGAGCAAATTCTGGGGCTCAGCGTCAACCGGCCATTTTTCCTTTAGAAGCCTAAGTGGGCCATGCACAGAAGGACCAAACACCAGCTCAGATGGACTACATCCTGTGGATGCCTGTGCAACCTCCCTCATCGCAAACATCATCAAGTGAACCCCATCGTCTTTTACAAATTATAGGCGGTATGCATGTGACATTGACTTGACTGTCTGACGCAGTAGCTTAAGCGCTGGGGGGAGATAACAGGGAGAAAAGCAGGTGGGAGCGTCTGTAACAATTTCCCCTATAATGTGGCCATTGTGATTCTGTAGGTCAATGCTAACTTTGCCCTTGCCCCGTCTGTTTTTCGAGAGGACGGCTTTCCACATAAACGTGATTTTTACATGAATCATTTTAATTGTCTCTGAGACCGACCAACACAGGGAGTAACCCCATAGAATGGCAATCATGGCTAACTGGACAGCTCCTTTTAATTATCAGTCAAGACAACACATTATATACCCTTCCCTTATAAGAGGACCAAAAGGCATCCCATACTGTGCACTTTGTGCCTCTTTCTTTACATGAGGCTTTTCCAGTAAATCTACTGTGTGTGTGTGTGTGTGTGTGTCCTGAGGGGCGTAGAAGGTCAGGGCGCTGTGCATGGTCCTACTGGCCCCTCACTCGTGTGGGAGTTATTATGGCACGCTATGCAGCCACGGGAGCGCCGTTTGATTGGCAGGCCTGTCTCTCACACAAACATTCACATGCAAACCCACCTGCAATGCTAAGCTGTCCTGACAGGTCGAGACCCCCAGGACAGCATCTAGGGGAAGCATGCAGGAGTCGAAACAAAAGTGTGCTCTTTCCATGTTCCACTTTTTCCTCTTTCTTTTAATGTCTAATATTGAAATAGCACAATTACGCAATCAGACTCATGCATGATTTCCCTTTAATTAAAATCAGACAATCAGTGTTTGTTCATCTTCAGTACGATGCGTGTGATGCTGATTGTTTGACTGACAGTTAATTGCACTAGTTGTCAGTAGGGAGCCATTATGAATTCATTCAACTACCACTATGTTGTCTGTATTAATGTGATTATCATGCTGTGTGTTAATGCAGAGCTTTAATGACCCACTGGTCGGCTGTTTCTAAGCAAACACTTTCTTCTTGTGGAATTCATTAGAAGAGGGAAATGGTCTGACTCAAAGATTTGAATAGATACAAGAAGAGAGGAGTGTCAGCTCAATATACAGCTGTGATCTCAAACTTATACATCAGCTATCAATGAGACAATCACAGCTTTGGTTGCAGGGGTCATGTGAAGGCACCAGTGGAGGGGGACGGCTGAACAGATGTACCTTGACAAGCCCGAAGCCCCTCCGGACATTATCTGGGAATCCAATCATGCATGAGCAAAGTGGATAAAACAGCCTACCTCCCCTCCCTGGATATTTCACCAGCAACATGTGAGTCATACAGGAAATGAACTGAAGGGGTTTCTTGTTTAGTACACATTACAGCAGAACGTTTAGAAATGAGGAATCATAATAAAAAATGATGCATGCGCATACACTCATATACTCAGAAATAATCAAAATGGCCATAAAAGTAACTAAGAAATATATCTTCATATGTTGTAATGCTTCATCAGTTTGTGAGCTGAGTGACGCATGTACATATAGGTCATAGAGGTTTTTTGTGAGGCAGCGAGTTGCTGTCGTATAAAGTAAGAGGATTCATGTCACGTGTGAAACATTGACTCATTTTAACTTGCATATATAAGTTACGTGACTTACTTTAACTCACGTCACGTAGCAAACATACTTATTTCAACCCAAACTGTGGTCTGTTTCTCAACCTAAACGTGTCGTTTTGTTTCGATTCACAGCATTAACCACATGTTTGAAACCGTTTCTGTGTCGAACTACTAAATCCTGCTTACGTAAACACATTGTATGTACTCTGTCACAATACCCACCTCATTCATTGTTAACAAGCTGAAATGAGCCTTTTTCACAGCAGACATTTTGGTAGGAAAGGCACAGGTGTTGCTAATCCCAATAATGATGACTCTGTTCTCTTCAAGTGTCCCACTACGCCACGACTGGGACATGGCTTGCATGACAGTGAACATCAGCACGAGCAAGACCAGGGCCCCGAAGGCGACGCAGCTAAATGGAATCCAGACCTCATTTATTGTATTATTTACATCTGTGCTTTTCTGTGACATGTCCAAATGTCTCCTGTGAAAAAAAGGCCCACCCTGGCAGCGCGTATTGAACTTCCATTCTCACACATCAAAGGCACAATAAATGAGAGTCCCAGAGTCTTAACTTGTGATGTGGAGAAGTTCTCTGCTTCTATACTTAACAGTTGCATTGGGGTGAAGAGGACTTATTAAGCATCCCACACTCAAGGGACAGTCACACTTTGTGATTCAGGCTGACAAAACGTTCTACTGTAACTCTCTGTGTCCGTTATACTTACAGCAGAGAAAACCATCCCACAAGGTCTTGTAGTAGTTTTATTTCAGGGCCACAGAGGACATTTCAAAACGTTTTTCACAGGCTGTATAGTGCTGAATATGAATTTGAGTATAAAACTGAACCTTGTGTAAAATTGATGAGAGGGCCCCTTTAAAATCATAGCCAGACACTAAAGACATGAAATAAGAATAGAAAAACAAAACCAACCACAAGCTGTTGCAGTACTTACAGACTCACAGAAAAAACTAAATATAATTTACTTTGAAAGGAGGCAGCAGCAAAAGGTTGCCTCTCAACAGCTCTCAACATGGGGACGCCTAACCCGCCTAACCCGCCCACTAGGACAGTGGTTACCTGACCGGGGAGCAGGAGGGTGGGTGCTACGCTTCAGTAGCACGTATGAGAACCGGGCCAGCGAGGCACGCTCACGTGCACAAACGTGCACTTAAAGCAAGCGGAGCCGGCCTGGCTACGTCAACAACGCATGGAGAAGCTCATATAGCTGGTATATTGTCATGTACAGGTGCAGGTCATAATGCTGCAAGCAGTCGGTGGATAAGCATGAGAAACTGACATCGTTGTGTATTATTTTACGCTACATTATTTTTCTCGTTTGATAAGCTGAAGAGGTGATTGCTTTCTTTGTGTGTGTATACATGCATGTATGTGTCCTAACACATTTGAATATGTTTTAATAACGTGGGTGAGGTGTAGCCATGTAGCATGCTCCTGCTTTCCCTGAACATCATATGTAACATTGGCGCCGGTAATGAGAGCAGAGCTCACAGTAGGCTTCAGGGAGGTTTCAGGAGGCTGCGTTTCAGCCTCAGGAAACGATGAGGCAAAAAGAAAAATATATTTTATTAATGTGCCATTAAAAATGTATTCATGTTCATTACTTTCTTTGATAACTTACACCCACTTTGTATGCAGAGAGAGAGAGAATTTAATTTCCTCCAAGAAGAGGCATTAGTGGTGCAATAAGCTTTAAATATGCTTCTTCCAGAGATGTGTGAATTAATGGCAGAGTTAAGAATCTGCCATTCAGTGCATAGAGCTATAAAAGACTCAATTATCATGACACTAATGTCTCAATTTGGAGTGTATTATGACAATTGAAACATATCTTGGCTAGAATACTTTTTATAATATGAGAAAGAGCATTGATGCATTTGTGCATAAAACCTACAGAATTAAAATGCTTACTAAAACAAACTAAAAAATTAACAACATATTATATGTATTTTATTTTAATGTATGCATTTACTGCCTCATAATGAAAATGTTGTTTTCATTTGATGTATGATGTGTTTTTTTTCTTTAAATGGAGATGCACCATCAACGCTAAAGTTAAGAGGATCACTTACTGCACCTCAACCCACAGGAAACGGCTTTAATGTGAAAGGCTGAGAAAAAAGGATCACAATATGAAGTGAAAGGTTTATTGTTATAACATGATTTATTTTCATGCTATAACAAGATTAGAACACACACTATTATCACGTTATAACAGAAAACGTTTCTTGTTGTAACAATATACTATTTATGTTGTTATAAAGTGAAACCTGATAACTTGGACTATATTGTTCGTTTGTTAAAGTAGAAAGACATCATCTCAGTGTACTTTAGCTCAATACGCACTCAGCTTGGATGCAGCTGAGATGGTGGAGCTATTATCCACAGAGCCTCTCCAGCGGACCAATGAGAAATGACGCCACCTCATCACGTTGTAACATGAAACGTTTTATGTTATAACAAGATCAATGGTATATTGTTATAACATGGTAAGTGCATTTGCATAAAATAAGTGTTATGACTCGTGGAACCACAGGGAGAGACTCAAACGCACGACCGCAGGATGTAGAAACATCTTTATTATCTCGTCTTTATTTAACAAAGCAGGTTCGGCATGCAGGAGATCCGTCAGAATATCAGGCAAACAAACCTGACAAGGATCAGGCAAAAAACGAGGTCGGGGAATAAACAGGCAGAGATCAGAAAAAACAGGAACGTGAAGACACGGAAATCATTGTAACGCCTGACACAGAGGACGAAGACGAGCTGGCACAGAGACAGGGAACACGGGGTTTAGATACACGGGGGAGGTGTGGGTGATGAGACACAGGTGGATCCAATCAGGGGCGGGGACACACACAAAGGCAGGAAGTGAAGGTGTCTGAAACGAGAGGAGAGGTGAAGTAACACAAAATAAAACAGGAAATACAGAAATTATCAAAATAAAGAAACGTAACAGGACGAGACATAAACAAAGGCGCTGCACAGAAAAAAAGGAGGGAAGACAAAGTCAAACAAACACGGGACACAAGAGGTATAACACACAATAAGACAGGAAATAAATACATAATACAAACATAATTTCGGGAACAGCGAGACAGTAGTGAAGCTTGAGAATCCTATGACTCCTGCACTTTTGAGCCCTAGACGTTTTTTTGGCTTATTCTCGAAAATACTATACCCATACTCAAAGGGGCCTTACTCTCTAACTACAAGGTCTATTTGAAAATGTTCAATGGATTTATAACACTGAGGAGGGTTTGCTCATATGAATTGTGTACATATTGTGTATATGTTACTGGTTAATAGCTGATGAAGATGGAACACAGCTCCACTTTGAAAAATGTCAAATTCGTATGGTGAAAAAGCATAAGCTAAATATTAAATGAGGCTCAGTGAAGCCTATAAACCAGGGGTTCTTAACCTTTTTGACCTCGGGGCCCAACTTTTCAAGTACAAAGTGGCCCGGGGCCCATTCAAATATTAACACTGTATTGGTTTAACTAATTTATCTCACTCTTGGTTTGATTTGTATTCAATAACTATATTAAATCCACTTACAGTTTAACAAGCAAAACCCTTGTCAAATAAATGAGATGATACAATGTGATGATCACAAAGAAGCAGTACATTGTATGGTTTTGATAAGCTGCGAGTGGTAAGAGTAAATATTATGATCAGTGGTGGAATGTAACTAGTATGTTTGCTTAAGTACTGTATGTACAAATTCAAGGTACTTTACTTGAGTATTTCTATTTTATTCAACTTTGTACTTCCACTCCACTACATCTCAGAGGGAAATATTGTACTTTTTACTCCACTACATTTGTCTGCAGCTTTAGTTACTTTGCACATTATAATTTGTCAAACCCTTCCTAACTATCCAAACTGAACAACAGAGTATAAAGGAGTTAAAATGAGCTCCACCTGAAACATCTGCAGCAGGAATAATGATCCAAACAAATATAAATATGTAATATCTATATATAATAGTAAAACACTGACAGGAATCATGTTTCTGTTAATTTGTACTTTTATTACTATCGTTTGTAGTCCAATGACCTAATTGTCTGTGTTTTAGTTCAGTAAACGAGTGACTGAAGTCAGGGTGAATGTGTGAGGTGAGATGTGAAGGACAGCTGACAGGTGATGGTCAGTGAGAGGATCTGGATCTGGTTTAATTAAACTCCATCACGGAGAATGTTTGTTCACATATGTAGGTCGATCCAAAGAGAACCAACATCTTCTGAGCATGTTGATTTAGCAGCTTAGCTACAAAGCCTCAGATGTCCGTGTCGCTCTGCATCACCAACACATCTCAGGTAGCCAACATGACCTGGCCCAGCTCCGGAGTAAGATCGGCATGCCGGAAGAAACACGTCGGGCCGAGTCCGGTTGCCGACTCGGCTGAGACTGAATGACGCTCCAGAATCGGGCCAAATACACCGGCCCGGTTCCGGCTGCCGACACTGCTATTATTGGGATTGCAGTGAGCCGCTGCTCGCACATCCACGAACGTACTAACGTACGTAAATTGAGATAAAAGACAGCAGCAGTCGCCTTCAAAATAAAAGCAATGCAGCTGTATTCCGTGCATGATGTAGCTACAATTATTTACGTTTCATTCCTAATTTCCCATTGACGTCCCGCGAGCCGTACAATGCCCAGGTCTGACCTATGCAGTCCCGCGGCCCTCGCGGCCCACAGGTGGAAAACTGAAATTATTTTGCGGCCCTCTAGGTGGCGCTCGCGGCCCAATGGTGGGCCGCGGCCCCATGGTTAAGAATCACTGCTATAAACCACACACAATCATAGAAAACGACAGCAGTAGTCACCCACAAAAGAATTGGAGTGAATAGAGTGAAGTAGGCCAGAGTTAGAGACATAAACGTTATGAGAGGTCACGAGAGGTCGCCATGTGAGAAACAGCCTCTCCAGCTGTTCCATTGTACTTTTATAAGCTAAATAACTATATATTTAACTTCCTCTATCCTTGTACATGCACAATCTATCACATACAGCAGTTAGAAATCATTTTGGAGAGCTAGAACCGTCTCCAAAGCGTCTCGGGACCGCCGACCTACGGGAGAATTGCGCCATAGTGGTTGTGTATTGGGCCAGTGTAGAGCCCCTGATTGGTCGATTTCTTCATATGAAACGTCTATGCACGTGTCTGGATGTGGCCAATTGACTGGCGTCAACGGAATTTTCAGGAAGTCTTTAGTTTTCCGAAAAATGCCGATCTAAGCCGGCGGACCCGTGCGTAAACGCCCGAAGCTGCCTCGCTGGAATGTGGTCCCCCGAGCTCATTTGACCTCCCCCTTCCTTTTTTCACAACTTTATTAGACTGTAAACGGATGACAAAAGGCGAAACAGGAGTCTAAAAGGAGTTTGAGGACATCGTTTTATGATTTGGCTTTCTTCGGTACCAGTCGGCACCAGTCGGTACCAGTATCCCCCCTGTCGGGGGGATCTCAGTTTAAAGAGGTTTTAAGAGCACAGGCAAACTCATCTGGTTATTATATTCAGGACATTATGAATATCCTGCTGCTGGACACTGGATATATATAGTCATATTTGAGCTTCCCTCATAACAAACTCATATCGATACAGGATTTAATTAATAACTAGTATTTATCAGACACACGGGATCATGAAAGGAGACTCGGCACACCTCTGTGATTTATTCTCCGATAATTACAAGATGATGTTGCCCGGAAATCTCCTCACTTTCTGTTCTATGCTGAACAACAATTCATTCAGTTATTAAACACTAAGAGCTAAATGTTTTACCTTTTAACCTGCTTTTCATTTAATTATGACACACTAAATGCATAAAGTGTATTACATTTCAATTGAAAAAGATGGTATCTGTATGGAGTCTGGCACACAGTGCTTCAGCTAAGCTCCTTAAACCTCTCCTTAACTCTTACAGTCCTGGAAAAGAGCACTTCCACATATTTTCCATGGATACTAGGAATTCACCGGGGACTCGCACCAGATTGCAGGGGTTCTGGCCCAGATCCATGCATTCTTCTCTCATCTCTTTCCCCCCCCCATTCTTTTCTCTCTCATGGCTCAAACTGACTGGGAGTGTTGCACACGTGTGAGGGTTTAAGCTGTGCTGGGGAAAGGAAGAAAGATCCCATACACTCCTCAGCCCCAGTGCTCAATACATGCATCCTCCTGGGCTTTCAAAGGCAGGGACAGACGTGCACCAACCCCCACAAACGTCCCTGGCTAAGATGTGTTCACTAAGATGTGTTCAGCCTGCGGGGCTGCGTCTCCACTTTCTCGCTCTCATCATATTCAGGTACGACATTAGAGAAGATCTGATTCCACCGCTGGAAAACCACATTTCTCCGGAGCAAAAGGATTCTTACACATCAGGTATAATGTGGGCAGTCAGGAGGCCACAGCGTGAGATAGGATTAAAGTGTATCTACACAACACCGCTTGGTCCTCAACTATCCCAACTTTGAGGGGTTTTAAAAAAAAAAAAGACAAAAAGTTTGCTAATATTAATCATTCAAATAAATTGTCCCAGAATAACCCATGCAGGCTTATGATCTGTTCACATTTTGATTGATGGCTCTGCTTAAAAAGGTGTCATTGATGAATGCAGTCTGATCCCTCACTGTGTAAAGAGAATTTTAACGACGCCTTAGAGGTCAGTGCAGATACCTCAGTAACACTCTGGCTTTCTCTCTCTACACGCCTCCTCATGCATTAACCAATTTGGGAACCTTTCCCATTTCCATTCCATTATTCCAATATTAAAAGAGTGAATTAATGAGTCTTGTTTCCTGATGGGCCACTGATGTCTGCAGAGCTTGATTAGAAACATCTATCTTCACGGAGCTCAACCCTGCTGGAACACTTCCCTGGAAAATGTACCGTAATGCCGTGTTTTAATCAAAATGAGCACATATATGATGTCTTTTTTAAACACATTCTTTCTGTCACAAACATGCCAGAAAACAGAGTTAGAGAAAAGCAGCATAGAGGCCGGTGAAAACGCTGGTTACGTCTTTCTTTCTATCTTTAAGCAGTCTCTCCTTCACACTCTCACACCAGAGCTGGGGATTGTTGGAACAGAGGAACAACTAACAAAGCCATTTTGACATCTTTTATTTTGTTTCTGTCCCGTCTGAATGAGGTGTTTTTCAATGACCAGCAAGCTGAAGTGAACATCTCTGTCAATGGAGTGTCATCGGCGTACGTAGAAACCTTAACAGGTTTCATTGAGCAGCAAACATTAAGACGTTTGACTCCTTCAAGACTGGGCACGTGTACGGTATGTGTTTGATATAATAATAACATAACTGATCAACTAACTCAATTATTACTGCAGATTAAACATTGTAAAACATTTGATGTCATTAAAAGAACAAATGAGAACCGTGCAGCCTTGATGGTGCTATGTGTAGTGATGTTTCATAGATTTCTGCTTTTTTTCCTTCTCAAGGTTGGTGTGTAACGTGTTAAAACACAGACATAACTATTATTATCATCAACTACAATGAAACAGAAACATCACAAACAAAGCAGACTTGGTGTAGCTGCATGTGTCTTTTATTCTGGTCTCAGACACAATAGAGCACAAGGGGACTAGAGGGAGTACGAGAGGTGGACTTCCTGTGATGAAGGGGAAACGGCTAATCCAAAGCAACCGTCGGACACAAATGTTATCACTCAGGCTGAGCGAAGCATTTCAGGAGATTTTTCTTTTTCACTTGCAATAACAAATCATTCGTGCACTTCTTATTTGCAACATTTAAAAAAAAAAAACACGTCGGCTGGCGGCTCTGACATCAGCCAGCAACAGTTCGTTTTCAGTCCGTGATTTCGTTTTGAGGATTTTTTTCTGTCACTGCAGTACAAATGTCCAGCTTTGTGTTCCAGTGATTTCAGCGCTCGATGAACTAAAGAGGTCTCTGCGAAGGCGCTTCAACGACACGAGTCAAAGCTACATTTTGATCAAACGCTGTTCTGAAGTGGACACAGCCGTGGAAATAACAGTGGAAACACAGAGCAACTACAAAGTTATCTGATCCACAAATATTAGTCATTTATAATCTTATAAGTTCTCATTTATACAACACTTTAGTTTCTTAATATGACATGTAAAAAAGAAGAATGCTACATAATTATATATACGTATATATACGTATATATATATATATATATATACGTATATATAGCTGAATTACCCTTTAAAACACTCCACTATATCAATATTCTTTTTGAAACCATAACAGTTATGGTTCAGTCCATTTCACCTTCACATTCTACCAACACATTCTACAAGACTCTGCATGAATGAACTCAGTAGGACTCTCAGCAGTATCACGTTTCACTAGAGCGAACAGTTACACCTCCCTGAGATGAAGGCCCAACGTAAACTAAAGCATCTTAACCAGAGGACACCTTTCTACCCTGACCACAGGAGACCGTGTGCTGCAGTACACACCTTCTATGAAGCCCCATGTCTTGAATGCATTCTAGACAAACTTATAATGTGTCATAATCTGCTCATGGCACTGTATGATTATAGTTACGAGCACTCTTAAATATGCATAATGCTTTATAACAATAATCACACATAAATGCTTTAATAATTACTATGAGGTCAAGGATTATAATACACTATGATCATGTGACCACTAATCATAAAGCATTATGATGCTTTACCTTATAAGTCATTGTAAAATGTGTGCTTTGAAATAAGATTGTGAGCAGATTACTAACTAAGTACTGTTAATAACTAATTGTACGTATGTTCATGAAGTATTTTAGACATGGTAATCACAGAGAGTGCTACCCAAATGTTGAACTCTGGAGGAATCTTTTTTTTTTGTTGGTTTATCTAAACTGGAGTTTCATTTTTGTAGCGTTGGGCATCATTTCTGTTGATAACAGGAAGCTGTGAGCACCGAGCAAACCACGAGTGGTCAGCCGGACATTTATCAAATTATCTGAAACACTTTTTTGGGGAGGTAAGCACTATCCCTGTGATTTTTATTTTTTTACTTTTGGAGAATAAGGTTGAAGTTTCAGTAATAGAGCCAGAAATAAAGAAAATATAAATCAGCGAAGGAAGTTTTGTTCATGAATTTATTTTGCATTTGGAGAAAAAGTCGAAATACCATTTTAAGGATAAATATGAAACATGGAGAATAAACAGACCTTTTTAACACTGCTAGTGTTGGTTCATATACTGAAAGCTCAACTTTATATCCTGATATTTGAACTTTATTCTCAGCTCCCCCTCATGCCTGGTCCTAATACGCTTCAACTCGGTGAGGGCAAAGGTATTGTTACTCACATATTATGAAAAATAAACGTAACAGTGTGATAAATGAGCTTTACAATGGTCTTCTGTGTCTGTGTAGATGCAGACACGTTATTAATTCTACCAGAGTCACAGACAGAAGTCAAGCTTGTAGAAGATAATACCATTTGAACATGTAGTAAGAGTCTGACCTGTATCATTATTGCCATCAACCCCATTAAGACACAAGGGGATTTAGCTCCACTGCAAGCATGTGTGCAATGAAATAAACATTTCCGTTGCACTGCGTGTAGCATACAAAAGCTGAGAATGATTGACACAGTTAAAGCCCACAATGCTAAGTACAGTATATATATTATCCTTTTAATTTCAAATAAATATGCTCTGTTTCATTTAAGACAAAGTTAAAAAAAGAAAGAAAATGAATTGAAGTTCAATCCATGCAATTTTAGAAAGGCTGCTGTGTATCAGATCCACTTTAATGCGCTCAGGTCGTCAGTGGATGAAAACCACAGCTGCAGTGGAACAAAGGTCAATGATTGAAGAGTGGAGGAGCTGTTTAAACTGTATACCGACAGGTTGGAGAGCGGATGCAGTGCTGGAAAAAGAAATCTCTTCATTTTCCTCCTTGTCAGGGCGGCGGAAACTGAGTGAAAGATAAGACGAGAGAGAAATCGAAATAATGTGGAGGAGAGCAGAAGCAGGGCAGAGGCAGAAGAAAGCAGGGCAAGCTGACCATAGCTTGTCTGACATCAATCCAACAGTTGGTTTCTATCGTCGGCCCACGCTCACTGGACACATATCTGGTTCTTCAGACTGTTGGAGGACAGAGAGAGGAAAGGGTCAGGTGTCTCAGTCTCATCTTCAGTTAAATCTGCAATAAGACAATTAGATATGAAAAACATGTCATGTCTTATAGTCACAAGTAACATGTCACAGATATGCACTATTTCCCCCAAAATAACCAGCGTATCCGAACACAACAATTTGAATTATACAAAATGTCACTCCTCATTTTATGTCGTTTTTTCTTAAGAAAGCCAGTTACATGCGCAATCTTTTCAAAATAAACTTCCTCTCTTTACAGGAAAGAACTCAGTTGAGTTTAGGCAACACAACTATTTAGTCGTTTGGGTTAAAAGTACGCAAGTTAAGTGACAAATAAATCAATGTTGACTTGTCGTTTCACACGGGGAACAAACAGGCTCCAGGCTGAAAGATGTTTGTTGGACCCATCCACCTCACCGCTAACCTGCCCTGTATCGGCTCGTCTTTATACTTCCATAGTCATGATTACGAGGGTAACATATAACGTGATTCTGTGAGATACCGACGAATTACGGCGCATTCTTTTTTTGTAGGTTTAGCTATAAATGCCGGATGAGACCAGCCTGTAATAACTGTGGTTCTGGTTGTGGTCCCCCTTCATCATTCCTCGTGATAACAGGGATTGGACGTGCACGGCCCAGGACAGGAGGGCTCTACAGCGGGGGGGTTAAAACCGCCCAGAACATCATTGGTACCATCTACTGAGTCAGTGATATTGGTGACAAGAGGAGCCTGCAAAGAGCACAAAGGATAATAAAAGACAAAACACACCCAGACACCACCTGTTCCCCCTGCTGCCATCTGGAAAGAGACACAGAGGTATCAGCTGCCCAACCACCAGACTTCTTTCCTCTGGCTGTGAGACTCCTGAACTCATCCTCCACCCTTCACCATAGCATATAGTTTTGTTTTTGTGTGTGTTTCTTTTGTAGCAAAACAGGACATACAGTATATCTGTATTTGGTTGTGCAGCCCTGTTGTACAATGACGTGTTGGAATACCACCTGAATTTAAAAAAGCAGCTCCTCTTCTACAGGCTACTCTTTTGATTGAGGGTCATCTATTGGGCGCCTGTCACACCGTGTGTAAACACAGAATCAACGATGGAAGTGCAAAAACTGAAGTGACTCTTGGAGATGATTAGTTTTGTCAGTGTCACTCAGAGCAGTGATCCATAACTCTCAAGAGAAACAAATCTGGAGATAGGATGAAAAACCATCACAACACATTTATACGTATCAGCAACATGATAATTGCATTATCAACAAGGTAGAGATTTAGAGTACAGCAGCATGTTCTATTGGCTAGTCACCAACCTCTCCTTTTGAAGCCGGCTTTACGAGGGCTTTGTTCCACATGTTCAACAAAGCCCTCTTCTTCTCTTCTGACGCCCAATGTCGAGAGGTCACCATCTCATCCCCGTTGTTGTGTGATTGAATAGGTGAGTGGAAAGCCTTTATCAGCAGCCTGGACCAACAAATGGCCTAATCTCATCAGTTTGTCTTCGCACAATCGCTGTCCCCATCTCTACTCAGAGCTGATATACTCACGAGCTCAATCGCTCAGCCCACTGAGGACTGTGTCACGATAAGCAAGTAGCTGTCTATCTCATCGGCAGTACAAACAGTATCCCCAGCGCTCCAGTGGTTTAATAGCACAGATGGAAATAAATCAAGAGGGAACCTGCGGTGTGCCCCAGTGGGGATAGGAAGTGACAGCGTAACCGGCAGATTGACGGTGAGCATTGTTTGTGTTGCTTTATTTTTGACTTCACATAATAAATGCACGTTTCTTCTGTCAGTGCGGTGGGAATTGCATGTTGTCTTCAGGTGAACTATACGCAGAGTAATCGCAGTCGGCTCTGTAAAAGGGACATCCTGCTGTGTGTGTGTGTGTGTGTGTGTGTCCCGCAAGGACAAAACAGCTACAACAGAACAAGCTGTCGTGTTATTTTCCTCGAGAGCTTAATGTGGCAGAAAGCGGCAGTGTAGCAGCATATACAATCAGACATAAACCTATTCACACAAAATGCTTTGATTTAGTACACTGAACCTTCCTGAGCCAAACTCACAAAACTGTAGGTGTTAAAAACACAAACAAATCATTCATATGGCTTCAGTATCATCGCGCATGGGGGAATGAAAGAGTAGTAAATGGCTTTCAATCCAATTTTATTGACTTCACTCTGCACAACTTCCTGCTTTAATGCAGGGAAATGAAGTGAATGAAGCCGGATGGAAACTTTGCAATCATCTTTACATGTTTTTGTTCTCTAAAAGAAGATTTATTGGCTTTTCCATCCCTGACACGAGCTATGGAAGCTGTTTTGCCACAGAGGAAATCATGTTCTTTGGCATCCCACTTCCGTTAGCTAAAATATCTGACAGACTGTCAAACTATCAGAGGAAACAAAATGCGGGTGCTGTGTGTTGTAATGTCAGTTCTCTGATAAGATGCACTGAGGAACGCAGCGCTGGGCTCCCGACATGCCTGTCAGGTTACGCAGGTTTCTGCAGTGTTTCCGCCAACCTTTTCTCTCTCTCTCTCTCTCTCTAGCTGACAGGTGTGCACATGGATGCCCAGCCTGGTCTCATTTCCAGGTTGTCATTTAAGGTTTCATTTACTGCCATTGCACAACAAAGCGCTGTCACAAAGAAGACCTTCATTTGAATAAGACCTATAGCCAGGTTATTCTTTGCTTAATGCCCATGGTGAGTCAGTAAGTCAAATTATTATACTGAGGTCAGTAACTGTATCTACGTTGGAGGCCTTGACAGGAAACTGTGCAGAGGCACATTTTATACTAAATTACAGAGGAAGTATTGGTTCTCCAACACAGCATGGCATCCCCTAAGACCGTATAACGATCTCTGTGACGTCGCCCACAGGTTTCTGAAGAGCTGTCATGAAACTCAAAGCTGGTGGCTGTGGCTGTCGCCATCTTGGCATCTTGACGGCTTAACTCTGACGCAGCAGAGCAAACAGCTGGCAGCTAGCGACCCCCCCCCCCCCCCCCCCCCCCCCCGTCACTCAAAGCGCTCACGGCCTCAATCATGCCTGGCTTTTAGCCTTAATATATTTTGAATGGGTTCTATAAAACGTCATGTTCCCTACAGATGTCATGAACGGGTTTATTAACTATAGAGGCCTAGTCTGTAAACATGTTTATTTCTTCTGTAAAGTTGGCCATTTAACTTGGAGGTCAACAGAGATTTACACACGTTTGGAGCAAGCCTCAAGAGACCAGTTTAAAGAACTGCAGTTCTTGGCACTTCGGCGTTGGCTTCATTTCTCAGCTCTGCTTGGTCGTCTCACACTTTGCTCATGAGCACCTTGAATAGATTAATCGGTGAAGTGAGAGCAGAGATATTGCATGGCTGTTTTGACTCAAAGGGCAAGTGTGGACTTTTGACTGAGTGTCTGAAATCCTTGCTGTGGTTCTCATTATTCTCCGTTAAAAAGGTCTGATCTGAAATGTGCACTCTCCCAACAGGAGGCCTTTAAAGACGCTCGGGGATGGTGCATGGCTTCAAGCCTTCTACTCCCACTGCTCCACACACACACACACACACTCACAGATTTAAAGTCAAGAGTACCATTTTTCAAAGCTACTGTATATCAGGGCTGCCAGCTTCCTCTCAAGCTGAAGGGCTCATAAGTTATTCACCGTGCGCCCAGTGTAGGTTACACAGCTGCACAACCTCCAACGACCCACAGTAACCACACCACCGAGCTGCATCAACCCCTCCAACGTGGCTACTCGGCAACTTATGTGTTCCTGTGGCGTGTGACAAATTGTGGCACATTACTCTAGTGAAGCATTTTTCATGCATAATTCATATTCAAGCCTACATTCCACATGGACATTTCCAAATCCCTTTGAAGTTAATTCCCTCTCCGTGATAAACAGCCTCGCTTCCGTCGGCTGTGTTGCAGCTTATGATTGTCTGTCTAGATGAAGTCACCTGTCCAAATCAATTGGATTGTACAATACCGCAGTGCTGGAGAGATTCACATCTAATAATCCACCATGCAAAAAAGCAGAAAAAAACAACAACCGAAGATTACATTGGTGCTACACAACACACACACACACACACACACACACACACACACACACACACACACACACACACAGGTTTTGGAGATGATGTTCTTTATTGTGCTATATGTGGTTGTTGTAAACGAATGATACGTGTTTATAGGTAACTATGTGATACGTGTCTTGCATGCCTGCGTGTATTAATCAGCACTAAACACAAAGTATAGCTGAGGCTGATGGGAATGTCATTAGCTTTGCAGGTATTTGGTCATACTTGAAGTTTTGACAAGAAGAAAAAACAAGAGATGTTCAATGCTATTACAAATCATCGGCAACATGTATGTGTCATTAAGATGCATCCTCTGGGAATCATGAATCAAACAAGGTATTTGAGTCTGGGCCAAAGCGGGGGACTGACCGGCTTAACGACATTGCCCCAGAGCCACAAGGCTAGCTCGCTAAAATGAGAAGCATGCTAACAGCATTGATCTTGCCCATGGGGGATAGTTAAAGTCGTCCTTGTTTCAATGGCATGCTCTTGGTTAAAAACCCAGTGCATCTGCACGCTGTGCTTACAGACGTGCCTTTTTCAACAGCGAGACATGATTTCCAATATTATACAACACAGAACAAAGGGAATATGTAAATGACAGGGAATGAAACGATCAAGGGTTGGCATTTCATCTCGCCAGCATCCGTAGGCCCCAGGGAGAACATCAAGAGAAGAAAGAGGGAGGAAGAGAAGAAAGCAGGTAAATTGACAGGCACTTGGCCTTCTTGGAGGTTGACAATTGCCTGCTCTGTGACCAACTGGGACCCTTAAAAGCATGACAATCTGTCTCTGAGGTGTTGCTTCCTTTGTCCCTACAGGTTACAAAGCCTGGGAGCTGCTTTCACATAAAGTGGTTTGTACAAATCCCTCCACTGAGCAGCTAATGGGTGTACGGTGTAAAAATGGCCCGGCCATTCCCGGAGCTCCTGCTGTATTGTTGTAAATCACAGAGCCATTACATGGGCAAAGAATGGGCACTGGAAATCCCAGTGCCCACTTCTGCTTTCTGCTTCCACACACTGTGCACTGTGCTTGCACAATATTTAGGCCGACAGCTTCCCACTGGTCAGATCATTTCAAGGATGCTATCTTTCCAGGCTTCTTTTCTTCTCTTTCCATCTTCTATGTTGGATGAGGCGGAAGATCATCATTCAGTAACTCACAGGAACAGCATAGAGGCATTTTTCCAGTCAACTACTTGCAGTAATCTTTATTTAGTGATTAGGCGTGGCGCTGGGAGGAAAGTATTAAAACAAATAAGAAAAGAACCTTGAGTAACCCATAAGAACCCACGGTGAAACACTTTAAATGTCCTGGAAAGATCCTTGTACAGTTTTATCCTTGATTTTAACTCTTGAAGTCCCTTAGTGACACATACTGAACATCCTGGTTAGGTCATGTGTCAGGGAATTAATTTGGGTACCCATGACATCACTTCCAAAATGGCTGCCTGGCTGGTCTAATTTTAAAAAGCTTGTTTTTGTTGCTAAAGGTAAGTTTCAACACATTTAACAATCGTAATGCTTTCATAACACATCTAAACGGTTCTAACCATGTTTATCAAACTAACTTATATATACAAAGTTATGAAAATATTGCTGTGACAGATATGTCACATCAGGCTTTTAAACATATAATAGTCTCAGAAAAACCATAAACAGAAAGAAAAATAGTAGTGAGCTGCTCAATTCATTTAGCTAATTAAATTATTTTTCATTAAAATATGTTCTGTTGTTGAATTCAAAAGACATTTAAACAAATATAAACATAAAATAATGTCAAATTGATTCAATTATTAGTAATATGTATTATGAAAGAATTTTTGCATATCAGTAAATAAAACACAGAAACAAACTAACTATCCTATTTAACTCTCCTGTTTTGGTCCTATTTCAAAGTAATTTCATAATTGCTTTGCAGTGTGGATGAGAATGAACGATACAGTGTTCAGGATGCACTGAGTATCCTCCAAGGAGAAGACAGAAAAGTTAATTTTGATATGTGGTGTGGAAATGCAAATAAAAAGGCATAACTTTGTTACTAAGCAAAAAACAGGCCACATTGATTGATTTTCAAAAATGATTTATACGTAAACGCCCATTGTGTCATATATGTAACATGTCAGATCTTTGGCTCTAGGAGGTAGTATTAAGAAAATATTTTCAGAAAGTGTTCCATGTGGTCCATTTAGTCGGTTTTATATCCACTATATTTTTCCTTTAAGGAAAAATTGGATTGTGTTCTTATGGGTCAAACTTAGAACCATAAAGTCCTGCTAGTACAAACCCTGTGATGCTTTAAATTAAATAATGTAGAGGAAGCAGTGTGAGATTCTAGTCTCCTGTTATGATTGGTCATTCTGTGCCGATACCTCACAGTAGGGCGGCTCAATCTATCTTTTTAGCAAAGACATTGAGATGTGTGCATGCGCATCACATCGAGGACGTGTGCTGTCGAGTAAGGCAAACACGATGTGCTACAACTTTTTTGCTGCATGATTCAAAAGGAAAACTCATATGGTTTTCATTTTCTATTGACCAATCCAGTGTTTCCCATTAAAAGCATTCAGAGAGTTGTTTGACCAATCAGAGCCACTGTACGTCTGAAAACGCCACATCATCCAAAATGGCATCTGATAAGCTAATTGTCTTAATCTCCCAGCACAAAGCACTTTGCAATACACAGAGTAAAGAATACAGAGATGCTGAATGTAACGATAGATAGTGGCAGGTGTTTGCAGAACAGCTACTGCAAAACAATGGATGTATGAAAGATTAGACCGTAGTGATTGTTCTATGCAACTAAACGATAGCTTCTTGCTAATATCAATCATTCATTAGCCCCGCTTGGAAAGAGCGCTAACCATTGCACTCACATAGGTTATTCAGTTTTGTCTTGACTGCATTCACACAAAATCAGGCATTGAAGAGAAAACACCAGTCCCCCCATCCATTTGTTTCAATACGTCTTGCATGCTGGTTAGTGTTGGGGACGCAGGTATGAGCAGGTCTGGTTATTAGAAAATGAGTCATGTGCCATTACTGTGCTAATGCTGTGCTGTGCTCGGCCCAGTTACGTTACCCAGTCCATGGGGAAAAAGGGATTCCTTTGTTAGCTGGCGATTACAGAGATAATGCCAAGTCGGGAGAAGTTTAGGTTCCTGAGTTAAATGGCTTGAGTGGTGAGTCACAACATTAGCTATTGAAAGTAAATGTGATTTTTTTTGTTGTATCTGAGACAATCACTCATAGGACTTCAGTGGTTGGGCCATTTGACTTACACTCCCCCAACCCTACGCTAATCGCAGCAACATTTACGATAGCTTCACTTTAGTTTATTTAACACAACCACTATCTTCCCTTGTCTTAACACACCCTAGCCACCGTGTGCAGATATTGTAAAAAGCTAAAAAAAAAAAAAAAAATGGTATTGAACATAAAAAAAACCACAATGGATGAATGGATGAATTAAGTTTGTCCTCTAAAATTAGAAAAGCCACATTTCCCTGTGACATGGGACAGACTTGTTCAGTTTGTTCTCATCCAGTCATCTGTACACTATACCTATGAAAAATAAAGCGGTGTCATTTGAAGATATCCCACGAAATAATTTCATATGTTATGCACGTAGTCATGAACAAGGAAGTACAAAAGATCGCAAAAGCCCACAAAGGGGGGATAGGAGGTGGATGGGTCCAACAAACGCGGATCTTTCATCCAGGAGACCACTGTTCATAAAGTCAATGTAGATTTATTTCACGAAGCTCAGCTAAGACGGTTTGTTGCCTAAACCTAACTAAGTTGTTTCCTGTGAAGACGGAAGCTTATTTTAGAGAATACTGTATGCATGTAACGAGTGGATATGGACACATGTTGCTGGAGATTTGGTAGAAAAAGCACCAAAAATGAAGAATAACTTTTCGTAAGACATCATACGCCACTGTATGAGGAAACATTGTGTTGTAGCAGTTATGATGTAGTTCACCTGGAAATGCAAATTATAACAGAAGCTGGACTTTCAAATGGGATTATATTTGCGGACTGATGTTTCCCAAGGATGGACCAATGGCCATTTTGTTGCCATGTCTATTTAGCACCAGTCAATTGTCCCAGCAGAGACTGCAGCTCCACCAGCCTTTGCATACTGTACAAATAACTAATGCTACCGGCTGAATGTTGCTTCCTTTTGAACAGACAGAATAAATATGTTTTGAATTGCAATGAGGGGAACTGTCAAGGCTTATTAGAGAGCGTTCTGTCACGCTTTGAAGATGTGATCATTTGAATGCGCATCTTTTACTTGTTTGAAATAGGTCGAATGGGAGGGACAAGGCCCGTGGTGACGGTGATTTGTGGCAGGCAGTATAGAGCCTCAAGGGGCTGATTGCTCCCCAGGCTAGCCTCTCACATGGACTAGCACGCCTGAGGGAACACTAAAGGAAGACTGTGGATAGACCTGTCAATGACACCTTAGGGAATTCTCCACTGTCAGGTTTCTGCAGTGTTGCTGCCAATTGTAGTCAATGAGTGGGGAATCACTGGGACATAGTGGAGCGAGACTGGAGACAGTTAAACTACGTCAACTGCACTGGTTGAAATCTGAGAAAACTACGTTTTAGATTGTGATAGCAGGGCGTTGTTCTTCATCATTGACAATGAGAGTTTGACATTTCAATGCATTCACCATCAGACAGAAGAGAGCTTCTTATGGTTTGACTGGAGCTGTAAAAAGACAAATGAACAACTTTGTTGGAAAAACCTGTTCCATTCAAAGAATGAAGAATTATTTTTGGAAGTGAAGCACTAACTTAAGCTTCTGAGTACCTCCTTTGTAGTCATTATCAGCAAGGATATTTTATGAACCAATTTGCATTTGTGGGAGAGCCAGTTCCTTTGGGTGCTTTGCATCTAAAGTGACTTATAATATATGGCCTTCATTTATGTATTTATGATGTCACGCATTCCAAAAACGTACTACCATTTGTTAAGAAACAATCCAATAGCGATAAAGATTAATTCAGCTTGAATTCATGGGCCAGGGAGTTAATAGAGATGGATCTTTTGTTTTTTTAAAGAGATCGTTTTAAACCCCCCATGGCCAAGGGCTTGCTTTCTTCAGTCTGCTTACTCTGCATCTGTGTGGTAATCAGTTTGTTTTGTTCATCTTTAACTAGCAGATAATATCTGTAAATATAAATATTAGGTAGGTAGAAAAACATCAAGGCCTGACTATTTGATCAATTCGGCTCGCTATGCTCATTTTGTATTTTTCTGGAGCAGAAACGGGACAAAAATAGCACAAAAGTCACAGAAATTAATGGAGCCAACATACCCCACAGACAGAACCGTAGATAGTGTTTGACAAATACCATATATAAATATATCCAAATTGTAATTTAATCATGTAATTATATTTTCTGTAAATCCCAAATTCCTTTCATTTAATTTGAATACATTAGCATTTCATGATTCTGCCTAAAAATAGCCAAATTCAGTCTAAACGACAAACATCAGATTCAGTCTAAAAAACATTGATATCAACTTGATCAGAAATAATGTGTAGTACATATAAACAGTTTTTTACACATTTACAAATAATCTGACAGTAAATCGGGAACAGCGAATAAGCAAATGCAGCATACAAATTGTGAGGAAATGTCATGCAGCTGAGCTGAACTGGAGATTATACACGCCTGCCTGTGAGCAGCCACAGGCCTGTTTCTAAAAGGGGCATGTGTGACGTGTGAGCACTGGGTGGTGCATAGCGGACAGTTGTGTTTGTGGCCATAAAGAAACACAAAGCACTATAGGAGAGAAACAGGTAGGCATGCATTCAGGCTCTGGCATTACAATATGCCATCCTGCTCAATGTCTCTGGGCTGAGCATGAAGCAAAACACCAGGATGAACAGAATAGATCCTGTTGCTCCTGTTAGATGGTACACAGCTGGACGGATGTATTTTTAGCTAAGCTAACACGGTGGCTCTTTGGACGGCAGTGTTGGTTGGTCAGTCGGTCCACCACTTTGGTCAAGGCTGAAATACCTCCACGACTATTAGATCGATTGCCATGGAATTATTTATGGTTCCCATGGAGGACGAGTCCTACGGATTTTGGTGGTCTGCTGACTTTTCTGTCTAGAAATATGATAAAGATATTCAGGTTCCCTTAACGATGAATTGTAATGACTGGTGATCTCTGAGTTTTCACTTTTGGTTTGTCCAATACTTTGGTTCATGACTAGGTATCTTCTGAAAGTAATGCCATTCTCAGTCTGTATTGAATTCTTCTTCTTCTTTTATCTCTGGCATAGGTTCAGGACAAGTATAGTTGTCTCTTTGCCGGTTAAAAACATAAATGCATTTGGTCTTTGCAAACGGAAATTAGGATTAGGGAAGTGAGATCTGATCACAAGTGGTCACGCATATAGACACACATTATAATGCCAGATGTGAACAGCTGTCCGCTTCTGATCGGATCATGCAAGACACATGTTAGTGGCAGGTATGAACATGGCAACATTCACTTGCTTCAGAGGTGAGGGCATGTGTGGCTGATCTGTTACTGCAGCCCGTGGTTGGATCTGAAGCATATCTGTCAGCACATCTGTACTCTGCATGTAGCATGTAGGATGAATACACACACCTGTAGTGGTCCTTGATGGATGGCTATCCTGGGAAGAGGTGATGGCCCAATAATTACACTGTCAGCTTGAGTTGACCTGTCGATAGCAGCAGGGTCTGAATGCATTTCAGCAATGCTCATAATATTGTATTCAGTTTTAAAGTGAGTGAAATCTTGAACAAGAAAAAATGCAATAAAAGATAAATGAAATTGATTAAAATTGAAGTGAAACCTGAAACTCAATCAACAGTAAGCGGGGAGACTATATACTAACACTATATATGTTGCATGTGCATTTTGGTGACCTCAGTGGCAATTTACAAATATCCAATCACTATTATAAAGCAAATCAAGTGTTGGATTCTTGCTAGTTTAGCTCCTACTCACTAAGGCTGAGGAGATATGTTGTCTGTGTTCTAACCACCAGTGCAATGCCTGTCCGTTGGGAAGGGGCCGATTGCTTGGCTCCCAGTATTGCTGCTTGCAGCGCTGATGAGGGGGGGGGGGGGGTCATCTAATTTCATAATTTTCCGATATTGGTCCCCTACTGAGTAGTTCCGGTAGCATTCTAATCTAATGCGCTGGCTATATTAAATGAAAAAATAAAGAAATTAGATTTTGTAATATAATTTAGTTTAATTAACAATGAGTGTACTTCAGTGCTTTATCTACTCAAGACCACCGGGTGGCGACTATAACACATGAGCTGCAAGAAGTATGTCACACGGCCCTCTGAACTTGCTGACATAAGCGATAGTCGCTCACATCCCGTCCTCTCACCCTCTACTACCGACACTACTCACCGCCTCTCATTTGTTTATGCTAATCAAGAGTTCGTGAAAATATAGACTTTCATCTGGGGACAATGACATGGCTGGATAGCTAGCTTGTCTTGTTGTTAACATACTGTCAAATTATATTTACTTTTTGTTAACCGTACGCAATGTTATTGACTGGAATCTGAATCTTGTTAGCAAAATGTTAACTTTCTGGCTCGCAGCTGAGCCAAAGGGTTCAATGAGACGAGCAGACTAGAAACATCTCCCGTTGCCACGTCGTAGCTAACGTAGCTAACGTAGCTAACGCCTTTTTACTGAAGCAGTGAATGTTTCCACCGCATAAGAATCTCATGAGAAAGTACGGATTATTCCTGGTATTAGTAAACCCTCAGGATCACCAGGGAACAGCTTGTGCAAAACTCCGGCAAATTTTGGTTGGAAATATAAATGAATGGTCTTAACAATGTTATAAGTGAACTTGAATGCTCTTCAAGGAGTCTATCAGGAATTAATAGATTTTGCAAAAGACAATCCTGGCCTCAACCTCCTGTTTGTTTTTGTTGTTCCGTTTCTCTGTGAAGCACTTTGAGCCGAATTTCATACATATAAATTACACACACACACACACACACACATATATATATACAGACTATTAATCTGTACAAACTTCCTCGGAAGACAATGACAATTTCATTCTCTGTTATATATTATGTCAACATCTGATCTAAGGTATACTGGATATAATAGAAACCCATAACTGCACAGTACTATAGCATTTTTTCTTTTCATTCTCAACTTCTTTGAGGTCAAATCTCTGCAAAGGTCCACACCTGAATAGAACGCCATAGATCCCAACCTTGATTCGTGAGCGGTTGCTCTTAAGTGTTTCAGAGGCCACAAGAGAGAGCTCCAGCAGCTCCCGTCACACAGAGGTCAAACGGGTTCCTTCTCCTTTCCCCTTAGTTAACATTGACTAGTCACACCAGCCTAACATCTCTTGGCTTCTCTACTGCACTCAGCACTGAGCTCCTCTTGTCCTCCTTGGCGAGGGACCAAATAAAGACGCTTGGCTACTTATGTCTTAGCATGACAGGCTTACTGTGATGCGCTAACAGTCAAAAAAGAGAAACTTTGTTTCAGTTTGGAAACTGAGGAATGAAGTCTGAAGATGAATCTGTGAGAAAAAGGCAAATCAAACTACCAAGTCTTAAGGAAAGTCAATTAGGTTAGCGTTCCCTGCCTTTAATGCCAGCAGCAAATCAGGGGGGTTTATACATCAGGGTAGTTGTACTCGTGTAGCTGGCTTGTTAGAGGAGTATCGATCACACTTCTCATTAGTACACCTGTCATGAATGGGTCATTTGTTCGCCTCCTGAGTTAAAATTGAATTTCCTCTGCCCTTAGTTCATCTTAGCAAAGAACGGCTGTTCATGCAGTTCTGGGGCTTTGTTTCCAGTTTTGTAGTACATCCACGTGACCCCTTCATAGTGGGCGACTGTGGCTCAGTGTTAGAGTGGGTCGTCAGAGGACTGGTGGTTCGATCCCCGGCTCCGCTAGTCCATGTCCATGGGTCCTTGGACAAGACACTTAACCCCAAGTTGCTCCCGTAGGCTGTGCCTACAGTGTGTGAATGTTGTATGAATGTTAGATGGTCCTGATGACAGGTGGCACCTGTCATCAGTGTATGAATGGGTGTGAATGGGTGTGAATGGGTGAATGATGACATGTAGAGTTAAAGTGCTTTGAGTGGTCGGAAGACTAGAAAAGCGCTATACAAGTACAAGTCCAGTTAACATTTACAAAATTCAACATCTATTGTTTGAACTAGGATGTGCAATGTATATACAGGACAAGTTATTAGAAAAAGGCTCAGGCCATGTTCTTCAGAGGGCCATTTAAAAATGGGCAGTGGGCCACAGGTGGCTTGCGGGCCATAGTTTGACCACCCAGTGTTAAAGGGAGCTAATGCTACAGCTGATATATTGTAACATGCTTTGGAAGCATTTAGAAATCATGGTAAGAATAAACATCACACTGATGCCCCCTGACCACAGATGCCCTCATGTCACGGTGCATCTCATCACTGGAAAGACTGTGCTGAGAGAAAATGATGCAGATCAGTGTTTTTTTCTCTCTACTATGTGTAAATAGCATAGCAGCATCGAGATCACAAGCTTGGCAGTCTAAGGGCTCGTTCACATGTTGCATTTTTTGCGCCATCAAATCCATTGTTGTCACTGTAGATGTGCGTAAGGCACGCTGTCTCGGTGCGCAAGAAATCCCAAGGGCCTCAATAAAATAGTGAAAATAGTTCAACTTTTGGAATGCGACAGCGCCCACCGCATGTCATTTAACAAGAAACAACCAATCAGAGCTTGCAGATATCTTTTCTTTCTTCCATAAATAGCAGTCTACAGTAAAATAATGGAGGATCATTTTTGATGAAGTGAGGCAAATGGGGGCAGGGTTTAAGGGTCCTTGTGGGGGTGAAATATTCCTTTAAGACATTGTTAATCATGCCATTATTGTCTTAGTAATAACAAAGAATGGTTTTGTTTTAAAACACATTCATATTCCACTGATCCCTGTTAGGCTTAGATAGACTGTAAATGGATCTGTGTAATTCTGGTTCCAGTCTTTTAGAGACATCAGACACATAACATATTATCCACAGCCCCTCTCTGGTGTTTTGTAAGCAGATAATTCTGTCTGTGTAAACTGGCCTTGAACAAATGACTTGATGGGCGATGGGCTTCAGGGTCGCGTGTGGTCTGGATTCTCTGAGAGAGCCCCCAGGCAGCCCCCAGCAGTCTACAGGCCACTGGAATCCCAGTGGCTCCAACAAGACGGCAAAGCACAGGGCTGACAAACGGCATGTCACGTCTCCCGATGCCAGCGTCCATTGGGACGTGTGCAGCCAGAAACCAGCCAGCAGGGCGGATTAATTCCAGGACATGCACCGTGTAAACCCCATCAATTCACACCTACTGCCCAGGCCCCCATTGTACTGCAAAATGAATTGATTTTGGTTCATATTTGTATATTTCTTTGAAATGTATACACTTAAACAAATCCAAAAGGTATGTATGTGTGTGTGTATATATGTGTGTATGTAATGTATTTAAGAGGACCAATCACCAAAAAAATATATTCTGTATGTACCAAAGATGGTAAAGAAGTAAGTTATTTGAGTATTCACTTCATCCTGTGATGTCATCAGCCCTAACAGGTAACTAGTGCAGCACTCCAAACCCACATACTGTACAATGTGGCTTATTGGTTTAAATGTGTGCGGAGTAGGACACAAACCATGGATTAAGCAAAAAATAAAGATATGATGTATATATATATATATATATATATATAGGAGGAGACTTTGCTGCCAGGTGTGAAGATTATAAACACACATCAGTGTTCATGCCAGTACCAATTGTTTTGGAAGACTTGTAGATTTACTTAATGGTGCATGAACTATCAGAAGCTTCTTCACCGGTATTCATTTCAGACACCTGTTGTGACGAGCAGGGAATTAGCTGCGTGCAGCTGATTTTAAATGAGCTTTTGTTTTATAGCTGCTTATTAGACAGAAGTGTGCTGCAGAGTTTGTTGTGACTGTAAGATCGTATCTCAGCTTGAGATTCTGCAGGCACCGAAAGCACCAGTTAGCTACAGTGTAAAAGCAGGAAAAGGCTCAAGTTATTGAACTTTACCTTTCTGTAAGGTCTCAATTCAATATTGATATCTCTATATGACCCACCAAAAGTAAACATGACCATCAGTAAGATGATTAGATATTTCTTTATAGTTATTCTTAATGCTTGTAAACGGTGCCACTGGGTCGGATTCTAAACAAAGTCCGATGAAATCATGCAGGTTCACCAGAGTCTTTCTGCTCACACCCCAGTGGGGCCTCTGGCAGCGACCAGCCCACCAAGGACAGACCAAGAGTCGTCTTTGCTGCTGCCTCCTCCTCTGGCCAGGAGCAGAGCCTTGCTTCTCTAATCTGCAGGTGACACTACGCTGCTGGAGGCCCAGGCTCATTGTCAGCTAGAGAGAAGGGGAGGAACGGGACAACCAGAACCAGGACCGAGCTGGGAACTCAGACTCTGCTGCAGTAAAATGAGAGGTTTTCTAAATGGACTCTGGGTCTCGGAAACACTACCACTTTCGTCCACAGGGAGAACAAAAATCAACAAAAAATGAAAGTTCCTCATTCGGCCTTAATGGAAAAAAAAACACAGAAAGACCTCAGCAAAATGGGCCCAGCTGGAAAGTCTGTCTCAGCAATGCAACTTTCTTCAATACTTTCATCATTTATGCATTAAATGTGTAATAAATTGTATCTGGAGTGCAAAGTCTACCTTGAGGAGCAGTGGAGACACAGATCAAAGCAAAGACAAATGTTTGAGGTGTAGCATTTAAGCATTGAGCAATGCAGCAGTAATAGTTACATGAGCTGTGTTACTGCAGAGACCAGTAGCGTGATCCACTCACTTGTTTTGGTGCTTTGAGCCCTGCAGATGTGCATGGTACTGTGCCACCGAGTTCAGTGTGACGCTGCAGACTTCACAGGTGTAGCTCCGTTTCAGACCTGGAATCAAACAGAAACACATCTTTAAACCCAAATCTTCAAAGGATTATACAATAATATGATTCTCATTTTGCCTCTGGCACGCAGTGAAACAAGACAAACGTTCTGCAAATACATTTCAGTGTTACTGTGAGTGTGCACACAATTTTGCGTTTGCAAAATTACCATAGCTGATAGATCCCAGGGAAATGCATTTCACAGCATAATCTGAAAGGTAATACTTCAGACACTTATGCTAAAATTTTTGTATTTCCATTTAAAGAAATGTTTAAATACATCATTTGTACATATTTTTTGTCAATCCAGCTCAAGTTGTGCCACAGTTCTTGGATTGTAAGCAAAAATAGTGAAAATGAATGTCCTGTTTTCCAACATTTTCCTACTGAATTACGTATGTTAATGTAAATGAATATGTTTCTAATCATCGTCCTCAGAAGTCTGCGTAGAGAAGAGGTCAGGGTGGATGGAAAACAGCCACAGGACTTTTACCCAGGTGACCACTGTCGATCTAGATAGAGGAGTATTTTCAAACTAGAAAAGAGTTGAGGTGTAAATGGTTAATGCTGAACAGCTCACAACCCTGAATTGTTGGCTTAAAAATGTAAGAAAAGGTGAAGCAGTAGGAAAAGTTTGAAAAATAAAAATGGATATAATTTGTATGAGTGTCATTGAAAAGTTGAATTATATCAATAGTGTAGAAGAAATGGGAAATTTCGTCAGGCCTTTTTTTTAACCCTTATTCTTTTACTTCAGCCTCATTTAAAGGTACAATCGTGAAGAGCTCTGTTTCTTCCTAGGGTCTTGGTGGCACCTACAAGCGGTAATTGAAGGTGTGTTTTTGGATCTTCCCAGAGAGCGCCACTTGGGATTATTCCCGGGAAGGTTGCCACAGACACCCAGTTTGTAATACTGCAAATGCAAGGGCTTTCTTCAGTGGGCGATAGGCTAAATCACCATAGTCTCAACTCATTTGGCGATAGATAGAGACAGTCTTATAGATTATTACTTTAATGTCAAAAGGTTACAGGAATCAACGCAACTCAGGCCATGAGACATTGAGGCTTCTGATGATTTATTTGGGATCAAAACTATTCAATGAGTTATCTATTTTATTTGAGATTGTTTATCAGCAACATCCTCACTGTCTGTGATAATGGATGTATTGAGTCAGCGCCCTGTTGCTGCAGAACATGAGCACCCTGCATAATCGCTCTCATGTTGTATTAATCTTATTGTGGCTTGAAAAATGGCGGTCTTGATTGCCTCGCTCTAACAATTGAGTTAACTCCTTCATAAATATGCCTCAGAGCAGAAGGCCAAGAGAATGTAAATGTCACGCTTCACTCATTGAATCACATTTCCATATCCTCTTCAATCAAATTTTCCTCATGAATGATCGTTTACTCTAAAAACTGACCCACCAAGGAATAAGCTGCTGAAACTTAGAAAGCGTAGTTATTTTCTTCTTTCACGGTAGCGGCAGGTGATTTTTACGTGAATTTTCCATTTTCTAACAACCCTTTTCTCAGATATTTATGTCAGCTATTTTCTTCTAACATTTTGAAGGAGGGCAATATTCCCCACAGAGAGAGAAGTAAATCTCTCCCTTTCATGTTCCCCCTGATAAGCTGCACAATAACCACTCTGTCAGTCTGCCGCCACCAGGGCTGAGATTTCAATTTTGCACGGCCGTCCCCAGACGCAGTCATGAGCTGACATTAAGGTTCCGATGCAGGCAGCGAGAGTCTGCTCTGCAGTGGCTCTTTGACAGCTTGCTTCTCAAATAATTTTTGAAAAGGTGAAAGATTATACAGCAGCCCCGTTATCCATCACTGCCAGCCACCTGCGGCTCGTCCCACATGGCTTAGCTCGGCATGAGCGATGAAGCACAGGGAGCCTTCGGGCCCCCGTAATGCTTCCCCTCGATCACCTCTACCTCCTACTTTCGGAGGCATTGCCAGTCACTGGAGAATTGTTTGTCTTGGTTAAGTTGTGCCTCAGCTGAGAAAAGCAGCTCGGGAGAGGATGCAGAAGAAGAGAAATGTGCCCTGCAGTCTCATTTATTTGCAGACGGCGTTATCACCGGCAATCGCCATATGAGAGCAGGGCAGGGCGGCAGTCCACGAGTTAGCCAGGGGGGCATGCATGAACATGCACTAAACAGCATGCGGGGATGGCCCTGCTATGTCAACAAAGCAAGGACAAGCTTGGATAACAACACACATATGGGGAGTGACTTTATTCTCTGCCCAGGTAGACATTACTCCACTATAAATGTACATAGCAAACAGTTGCTGCTCTGAATGTCGTATATTGAAAGTACCTGTAGAAAAGAAAGTAGCCCATGGGTAAACTACTAAAGCATGAAAGATTCATAAGGAATTTCAGTAAATGTAATTTGAATCTGCTCATCTCAGCAAAACTGACTTTTCTGCAGTGGTGGGCCGTCAGGGCCTGCTAAGCCTTCTCTGCTGGCCTAAACAGAATCACAAAGTTATAGCTATTTTATAATTTAATAATTTTTCTTAAATACACTACATGTATTGTAATTTATAAAAATATTTTTCCCATTATCTTATTTTCTCATTGCACAGCTACTGTCTTCCTCCAGTTGCTCTGCTTCCAGTGCAGCTTGTTTTAAGTAGAGCTTTTATCCAATCAGATTTCACCTCTGTGTCTCTAGGTAAGAAGAGAGGCCCGAGGCCTGCAGACTCACAAGTGAATCCCTGTGCAGTTTAAGTGAATGGGGACGATATTGTTGATTGTCATAGTGTTCAACCAATCAGATCTTTAGTTTGACATGTTGGGCGTATTCTTTGACATGCCAGAGCCTGCTAGCTGGCCTAGCCATACGTGATTGGTCAGTGGGCTAGCCTGACATGTTGGGCGGTGACAATCCCAATATCTGCTGCCTCTGTCGAGCGGACATTTTCAGCCCTCAAACGCATTAAAACGTATTCAAGAAATACAACTGGGGAGGCTCGACTGTCTTCACTGGCGTCCATGAATCGAGAAGGACTTCTTACTGGAACTAAAACGCACGGATGTACTGAACAACCGTGAGATTAAACTCTTTATTAACAAAGAAAGAAGGATGGACTTTGTCTTTAAATAGTGAACAGTAGCTCTGGTAAGTTAAATGCGTTTGTTTTTACATCTGCAGTAGCTTTAATATGCTTGTTTATATATTATTATTTGTACAACTTGTTTTTATGAAGATGGATTTTTGTTTGGTTTTATATGTGATAGGAACTATTGTTACGTTATGTTGCTCTGGGGACATATTTAGACGGTGCCAGTTTTGCCAACTTGCCGACTTTCTCGCTAAATCTGGCGCCTTTCCAAACCCTCATGGCGACTTTTTTTGTCAAAAGCTACTCGTGACAAATCTAGTGACTTTTTCTGGTGTTATTGGAGACTTTGCTGGTGTTTTGACTCTGACGTTAAAGCACGTACGTTCTACAGTTACTGCCGTGAACGAGCAGCGGGTGCTGCCGTGAGCCCCTCTGCCACCCCAAAGCACACACAGGCGGGTACTCTCACAGAAGCCTCGCGTAGCAGTCAGAGCAGAGAGGAGACGCACTCGGCGTATTCTCTGCAGTTAGTGTATTTACAGGTGTTGGCTTCATTTTTACACGAAACAAATAATAACCGTAGCTGTGTTTCAGCTGCAGGACAGCAGTGAAGGCCCAGGTATAAAATGCACGGCCCGCCACTGCTTTTCTGAGCGCAAACCTGTGGATGTACTCACAAAACACCCAAGGCTAAAAGTAGCTTAACTGGCTAACTTAGGACTCGTAAGTACTTGGTCTCTGGGTACTTCACACAGCCTTGTAGCGCTAAAACCAACTCCTCTCATAGTCACGGAGACATTCTCAAAAACAGTGAGCTGCTGTGAGTCTCCTTACATCAGTTTTGAAAAAGATATACTGATATGTAATAAACTTTTAAAAGCATATTTTCATGGCAAGCTTTCTCCTAAAAATTCCTTTCCCATGCAACTAAACTGCATTCTCAATTATGTTTTGAGGGAAACATATGTTCTCCTTGATTACAGTCGCAGTTTAAAACACATGGGTACGTTGTGAATTGCAACAAAACAAAACAAAAATGCAACAAAACTACTTGGTCATCAAAACACGGTTTGGCAAAAAATAGGTAAGTTAAGTGATGTAAGTTAACTTACGTAAATAATGTGACTTGTTTACCGTAGAGTAGTTCTAACTTTTGAATGCATTGCATTTACCACAAACAAGCTCCGATGGAAAAACCAGAATCCAATCTCATTGAATGCTCATGGAGCATTGAGCATGGTAATTGCAAGCTAGTCTATATCTGGCACACTTAACTCTCCATTGACTCAACATTAAGTCACAGATTGGGGGCGCTGAGTTGAGTTATGTCTTTGGCTCTGTAGTAAATCTTTGGTTGTCTCTCCGCTAATTGAGACCTATTGCCTGAGCCACTGGGAGGGAACATGGCGGCAATACGACTGATCGGCAGTGTAGTTGTCTGTGTGGACTGTTCATGAGCAAGGAAAAGGTGGTGTAGGTCCAGGGTTCATGCTAAATTAACCAGCAGCCATCTGTCCCACTCAGATGGTGCAAGTTAAGCGTATTCCCTCTCTGATTGCAGCGGGGCGCCCAGGCTGAAAGACCATATGCTAAATCTGAATCCGCATGAGAACAAATCGGTTTGTAAGTTGCAACTATGGGACATGTAATGAATTGCTTTGTGAAATGGACTTTCAGAATGAAATCATCAGTCAAAAGTGTTTTCAACCCTTTGAAGCGATAAAACAGGCATGCTCACCGAATCACAGATAAGATTGGTTTCTGAAATTGGATGCAGTAGTTAGGAAATGGGCAGTGGGTAGAGATGTAATATCTTGATGGGAACAGGCATTAGCTGGGAACAAATGCCTGGCCTTCTGCTGGTCCAATCTAGTGTTGAAATTGAACGAGTTAGTGTACGCGGGCACAGACTTTGCCCTTTGTTTCCTTTTGAAGAGGACCTTGATCAGCCAGCTATTATGTTATTAATAGATATTTTAGGATCAAGGGGATTGGCAAATATAACACAGCCAAGAGCAACATCTTGAGAACTGCAACTAAAGGGCTCTATAGACTGAAGAGCTAGAAGGCAGAGGAGAGGGTAAAGAGGGAGACAATGTGCTAGATCACATCTGTCAGAAACGCATTAACAGCTCTGATGGAGTCTGGTAAAACACAATTGGTCTGTTGCGGTGTTTGACAGGCTGGACTACATTCTACAGTCTTCCTTTGGCAGCTACACAAGGAATCAAAAGAAACAGAGTGACCAATATAATGAGAAAGATCTATGAGACTGACAGTGTCCAGACAGCTGAAAATATTATAGCACAAAGATAAAGTTCTTAATACATGTTGAATACTTTGGAGTTCACAATCAAAAAGTTAAAGTGATATTGAGGCACAAACATGGTTAAACTGTACGGTTTGTTTCACATGTGTGTTGTTTTTTTTCATTTTTGAATGGAAATATTTGCCTGTTGGTGAGCTGAGAAACACAATACCCTCGATTAGGTTTTGTCTCAGCGGAAACTAGAAATGGCCACTACTACGAGGGTAGCTGCTGGAAACAATACCCATGCAGAGCTTTAAAATACCAATATTTTGGTATTTTAACATTTGTTAGAAAATGGCCGAATTAAAAGTCTCTGAATGAGGTATGAGGATGAGACTTTACACAACGCATATGCAAACAATGGAACAATAGAACAATGGAAACCTACTATTTGACGTTGCACCATCGACCTTGTAACCTGTCAATCATCCCTACTGTACAAAAGTAAAACAATCAATGATTCTTCAATTCAATCACAACTTTAAACTAAACAATCAAGGTTTTACAGATGTTTCTGTTTAGAGGTCTCCCACATTTATAGAACTAAAAGCTTTGAAGCGTTTTGTTCATTGTTGTCACATTTACATGTGTGGTATATGTCGCGCTTTTCTAGTTTTCCGACCACTCGTAGCGCTGTACATATCATGTCAACATTCACCCTTTCACAAACACATTCATTAACTGATGGCAGAGGCTGCCGTGCAAGTTGCCAACTGCCCACCAGGATATAAACTAATGCCCATTGCCCAAGGACATTACGACTGTGGACCGGAACAGCAGAGTATCCAACCACTGATCTTCTGATTAGAATCTGTCCTGTCTTTCCTCACAGATGACAAGAAAGAAGTTATACTTGGATGAGGTGAACAAACACTAAACTTTCACCCAGGAGATCACTGTTCAAGTCCCATGTGAAACAAAAAGTAAACATTGACTTTATGCTCATTATGTAACATTGTTACACTTGTTACGTAACGGTATGTAAGAAAGTCTTCGGGGCGGTTGTTCTTTTTTTTTACGCTACTAATGGTGGTAACCATACGTTAAGTTCTTATTTTAACACAAACCATGATGTTTTCGCGGACCATAACAAATTGTTTGGTTGCCTATACAACCACTCGTTTCCCAATGTTAACCACGTGGCATTGTGCGTTTCTGCAAGCGTGATGCGACACATCCCGTGGTTTGCAGAAATGTACAATGCCAAACAATTTTCTGGCAACTGGGATAGAAAATCCATTGGTGCAGAACATATCTGTGCTTTATTGACCAATATCTCATTAATAAAATGAGTTAAATTATATATTATAGTTGAAATACAACATTTACTAGGACATTTTCACAACATTGCTGCACAGTGGCATTTCTCTAGATTAATCATGCTGTCTTGGCTTAGAATTAATCATGCTGAGCTCCATAAACTTTGCTTGTATATATCATGATCATATTGCACATTAGGCTGATGACTTGAGCCAGCTGACTGCTCAAACCCAAGTGTTATTTCTCAGCTCTCTTTGCTTCTCTGTTCCGTTTTAAATGTTTCAAAGCAGAATTTGCATCGTCTTAATTTCATAGTCAATGAGATTGGGAGGAAATGATATCACTCTATTAAGGCATTAAGCAACTGAATCCGGGTCTCTGTCCCTAGATTGGTCAGAGCCGCTTGCCGCCTAAAACCGAAGCACCAGGCTTTGAACTAACTCCAATGTAAAACCCAACTGAGTAATTATTAGGCTGTCAGAGCATCTGGTGTAGTATAAAGAGGGACATACTCCACACAGGGAAGGCGGGAGATGAGGTGCATAACATACGTCCACGACACCGCTGCTGTCCCGTGAGAAACGCAAAGTAAACTTTGACTTTTTGTCATGTGAGTCATTAGTGACTCGTAGTGACTTCAGTCGTTAGTCAGTAATGTTACTTTCAACCAACGCTTGTGACCTAAACCTAACTTCCTGTGAAGACGGAAGTTCATATTGAAAAGACACTGTGCATGTAACGAGTGGAAACTAACAAGCCGTCCCTGCCGCGTCCAAAACTACTGCTAGAGGAGAACCTATAGAGTAACAGTTTAACCCTTACATACTGTTTATATTTGATACCTTCACAGTATGGTTCGGGTCAATTTTGACCCGGACCAAGAATTCTCTCATAGTAAGTGTCTATACCAAATTTTAAACTACAGATCTATTTAGAATGTCTAAATAGCCTATGTCTCATTAATAAATGTATGATTAATCCTTAATAAATGTTTCAGAGAGCAGGGAGAGTGTAATTTTTAAGTTTTACAACATTCGTTTTTGGAGAAAAACCTCTACTATTACACATTATCATGTCCTGTTTTACATAAGACATAAAAACATAAAAGCCATAATGACTTAAATATATTTTATTGAATTTGAAAATGGCATGAACATTCTGGAACTGTTGGAATTTATAATACAACCATGTTTAATCATTGCAACCATTAAACGCTGTCCCCACTGCTGTAGCATAATAAATCATAATAATCAATATTAATTAAACATTTACCACTAAGAACACAAAACATTACATAATAACATGCTTATTATAAACTAGTCAATAATCAGTCAGTGATCAGAGCTTTCTTCCACGTTGTCTTCCTGCTCTGACACATCCTCCAAAGCACTCTCAACCTCATCTCTGAAGAACAGATCAAGGGCCTGTTGCACACTAAATCTTGCTGCCATGATGTCAGTTACTGAAATGGCAGCTCAGGTACCTTTATAATGTTATGACCCCCCTCACCTCCACCCTCTCAACCCAAATTGATTCAAATGTGTTACTTTGTAGATTATTTGATAATATTGCAGGTGCAGGTGCTTGTGCTTGCAGGTGCAGATCTTGTGTCTGTGACAAGGCACCCTCTGACCTCTGGATGACTTCTGTTGCCTTTGATCATATATGATCACTTCTGTGCTGTTTTACTATTTCACTGTTTCGAGGCTCCCCCATGCCACTTCAAAGACCAGCAGGTGTCTGTCTCTGCGGGAACCTGGGCAAATGTTGTGGGAACACAGACAGTTCTCGTGACAGTTTCGAGGTCCTCCTTCAACACTGTCCCATAAAAAATACACACAAACATGGCCTGTACAGTTTCAAGATTCCCTAAAACCACCATTTTCCTTGATTTGACCCACACTGGTAGATCTAAAATCCATCTCAAGAGATACGGGTCAAATTTGACCCGAAACAGCCTCAGTGTACAAAAATGTGTAGCACCTGTTCAAAAGTATACAATTTAAAAATATTTAAATGTTTGTGTATTTTGGGTCACTTTAGGAAAAGTCATCAAATTTCAGGCTAAAAGAATGACGTTTAGGGTATTTTTACTGCTGTCAAATGTCAAAACGGGTCAAATTTGACCCTAACAGTATGTAAGGGTTAAAGCTTAGGGCCACTGACCAGTCGTCAATATGTCACGAGCTGGGAGTGAAAATGTGTTGGAAGGCTAGTTCTTGCCAAAAAAGGGCATCGTAAACATATTAGACTCAACCAGCTGTATATGCAGGTACAATTTTACTTTTATTTAGTTGTAAAGAAACTGAGTTAGTACAGCGTTAATGTACTGTAGAGCATGTGTAAGATGCGCTTGTGGCACATTTAAAAGAACAAATTACGACATGAAGACATCCTGCCTCTCTCCATGTGAAGGGCTTTCTCCCTGCACTCAAGAGGAGCTGCCTCACCAGGAGAAGCACTTTGTCGGCCTCAAACCATCTTCAGGGCCCGTTCCGACGAGCGACGCGCGGCGCTGATGTTTTGACAGCCATGTTAATGGATGGGAGTGAAAACACCAGCTGTGTCACAGCATGGAAGTTGAGTGAGTTTTTGTTTTCTTCCTATATTCGGATTCATTTTCACATTTTGTCAGCGAAGCTAGCAGAAGAATATTGTAATTCATTCAATGGCTGAGCAAATAATCGTTTTTATCTCAAAATCAAAATTTTAAATTGTAAGATTTTCAAATCTCAAGAGACTTCCTGGTTCTGGAAGTAGCTCCCATGCATTTGTACCATAGACACAGTTGGAGCACTGCCAGCACTTGGATAAGCATGGAATTCTCCAGGTTGAATCATCAGGTCATGAGATTTACAACTGTGACAGAAAATATCTGCTTCTTTGATAAGAAGTCAAAGTGTGTGTGTGTGCATGTGTGTGTATAATCACAGAGCTTGACATTTGGTCGCACACATAGGTACAAGAAACAAGAAGAGTATGAAAACATTACAACTCCATAGCAACAGTGGCCGAGGGTCATCGGTATCGCAGCACTTTGAGCTCCGAGGGGAAAATTAATTTGTTCTCTCCTTTTTTATTTTACGTACACAGGCCTGAAATCGACATGCACATGACCTGTAAACATGCAGTCTGAGCTTTTACGGGTCCAGTGCCTTGCTCAAGGGCTCCTCAACAGTGCCCGGGAGGTGAACTGGCACTTCTCTAGTCTATCACATATTTAACGATCACTCACGTCAGTCGTCATTATGAGCAAAAGGGAGTCACAGACAAAACAATAAATGGAAAAAAAATGACCATTACTCGTCAAAAACAGGTGGCGTCTGCTCGTGCATTGTAACACAGTTATTCTGTATCACCCGATCCAATCCGCTGTCTTCCCTGTCATCTGTAGTCCAGTCTCACATTGCTGCACTTGATAGCAAGTTTAGAATGCTGATCCCGATGGGAACATGCAGTCACCACTTCAGTTTGTTCTTCCTGCATTGTTGTCTACTTCACATTATTGAATATAAAATATTATCCTTTCTGGCAAGAAATGATATGACTAGTGAATGTATCTCATGTCTGCAGGTGAACCACATTAGTACACAGCCCAGTGATAAAACAAGGGAAATGACAGCATGTAGGCATACTTTAGGATTCAGTGCTCACAAAATATCTATAAAACAAGCCGCTTCTGAGGTCAAATTTCCCCATTTGTCTTAATTTCAGGAAAAAAGAATATTATCTTTAAGGAAAAGACACCATCATCCCTTTTAAATACACTGCGGTGATAACCAGGGAACAGTGCTTACACAATCCGTCCACATTAGTGGCGTAATGGACTATCTACCACATATTAATTTTCCATCCCATATACAACTCTGCAAACATTACAATCCTTACTGTTACAGTTAATTAAACATCTCATCTCCACACATTTGGCTTTGAACAGAATGAGCATCAGACTTCGTAATATGGCACTCTGGATCTGAGAGTATATGACCCTTTGCAAGCTCTACAGTTATTTGCAGTAAAATGTGAGTTAGACCAAAATGACTTGAAGCCATTTGGAGCAGCACAGGTGAGCAGTTATATCAATTTTACAGTGTGCTGCAAAGTAAGGCCATATTTTCTCATACAGTTTGGTGGATGCACATGTACCATTTCTGTACAGAGCGCTATAAAACTTTGAACTTTTCTTTTCTATCATGATTGGAGCTTCAGCCAGAGCTGGCAGGTGTATTTAACCCCTGAAGAGTCTTCTTCTCTCCAACTCACACACAGGAGCAGTGGAGTGCTAATGGCCTGCCCATGCCTTTACTCTATCCCCCCCCCCTTATTTCTTTCTCTCCCATAGCTGCACAGCGCTGTATACACAACAACAATATGCAGACGGCACCTCCTCCTTTATGGGAGCTGTTGAATATTTCATCACATCTTCAGATTCAGACTGCACATTGTCTTAGCGAGTTGAGAAGTGTGCATTGACGGCGCTGGAGGTCAGGGGAAAGCGAATGGTAAGCAGGGAACGGGCTAAGAGAAGAGAAGAAGGAGGTGCCGAGAAAGATGAAAAGAGGAAATATAGAAAAGAGCTCCGAGGAGAAAGTGGAGGAAGCATTCTCCAGCAGCAGCATCCCCCGCCTCCCCTCTCTGCCCCGACTGCCTGGCTGCCTGCTATGCGCCTGCTGCGGTCCCATTCTCCTCTCTACAGGGCTCACAGCGCTGCTTTTGTCTGATAGGATGATTTGCCACTTCATTACTAATTGATAACCGCCAGAGAGAAACGCTAATTAGCCCAAGTGCTGAATGGTGCAGCTAGCACGCTGACATTTCCAGCCTCCCCATAATGACTGTGTTGATGTTGGCAAATCCATCTCCTCACAGTGCAAAACAGGCACGGTGCAAAAGAGATTGAGCCGAAGATAGGGGTGGCTTTAAGTCAGAGCGGAGAGGCTGAGGGGAGCTACTGGTGCAGAGTGACAACCTGTCTGCAGGAGAATGCTCATGACTTTACAATAAAAGGCTCAGGGAGTTTCATTTCATTTACGTTTGAACAACACCACTAACTGTCCTTTACTCCTAATCTCTATAATGCTGTTATTGGGATTAATACCTTTAGGACATGATAACAGGATCTTGTCTGATTCATTGACCTTGTCTTTTTTGGAACAGTATATTTTACATGAGAGATTCTTGTATTTGTATTGTTTCCCTGTGCTCATATGGGCGTTGTTTCTTATGACACAGTAGTTAAACTAAAATGCTTTTTCTACAAACTTTAACTTTAAAAGCAAGACGAGTAGAGTTTTAAATACAATGTACAATTCATACAACTCATACACATATACATATAGAAGTGTGTGGCCGAGTCTGTGTCAGCAGAGAACTGGCCTTCTTTTGTGTTCATGTTGTTGTGTTCCGGACATTTCTGGACGTCGACCTATATAAACGACCTCTCTACCAGGTTCTAGATTGTAAGCAAGCCTCAAAGATTAAGCTACAAAATTGACAGCACAATGCCGAAGACAAAGCAGAGGTGAAACTCCAAGGAGACAACGCTCGTGTTGGCTTTCACCCGCTAACGAGACCCGTAGTGACCTCCGTGGAGCTGGGGAGGAGGGGCCAGCTTTAAATGTTGTGTTTACAGACCAATCCTACTCATTGTGCCTTTAATTGTTGTTTATTTAGTCACAAATGTTAAAGAGACCTTTATCATTTAAGTTGTCAAGGGCTTTAAGATAATGTATACTTACATTGGTATAAGTCAAAATTAGCCGAAATGACAAAACAGATATTGATTCTAGATCTGATCGATGTTCTCGTCTTGCTCTAACATAACAAGTCTCTGCCAACTGAAATATTTGAATAGACTGGATGCTGCACACTTACAGCGATGTTTTAGAGGAATCCTAAAGGGTTTTGCGTGAATATTGCCTGAAACCTAAATAGTCAACATGACAAAGCTGAACTGACTGCAACTGTTCAATTTGCCCTCAACCAGCCAGCGCACACCTTTAGGCATGAAGAACCAATCAGGCCTGAGGTTAGGGTTCCGTGTCCAATCAGCTGTCAGGACTTGTTTTGCCCATTGGGTGTGATCACGCGTCAACACACATTATAACATCTCTGGGCCCCCTCTGCTCTTCTGGCAGCCGGCCCGCCACCGCCTGGAATCATTTTGTGTAATTGCTATTGACATATTGTGACCGGGAGAGGATAAGCAAGAACGTTCTCCCATCCTCCTCTGTAAAATTAACAGCTTGTGACACGCCGAAAAACTCCAGAAGGGGTCAAGCTGACAGCTTTAGTCAAGAGGGCTACCAGCAGAGGACTTACAAATGATCAGAGTTCTCTCCAGATGTAGGCTAATGCTGCTGATCAATATTACACATATCACACTATTGACTACAGGGTCTGACAAGTGATAACAATAATTACCACTTAAACTTCCTTAACATAGCATTCTACCTCTTCTCTGACAGCAACCAAGTGGCCAAATGGCAAATAGTGAAGGTTGCCACCCATTTTGAATGCTATGCCCATTGATTGAGCGTTACCGTTCTATCTCTTGAGATGGATTTTAGATCTACCAGTGTGGGTCAAATCAAGGAAAATGGTGGTTTTAGGGAATCTTGAAACTGTACAGGCCATGTTTGTGTGTTTTTATGGGACAGTGTTGAAGGAGGACCTCGAAACTGTCACGAGAACTGTCTGTGTTCCCACAACATTTGCCCAGGTTCCCGCAGAGACAGACACCTGCTGGTCTTTGAAGTGGCATGGGGGAGCCTCGAAACAGTGAAATAGTAAAACAGCACAGAAGTGATCATATATGATCAAAGGGAACAGAGGTCATCAACAGGTCAGAGGGTGCCTTGTCACAGACACAAGATCTGCACCTGCAAGCACAACCGTATCGCTACCGTTCTAATGCTTCACACTGGCTAAAACCACTTGGTTAGGTTCAGGAAAAGTTTCTGGTTTGGTTTAAAATAAGTGCACTTGTTATGTAACAAGTTGTTAGTTAAATATGTAACTTACGTAACAAAAGTACAGCAAAATGAGTCAATTTTCCTGTTTAGTTTCATACGGGACACGAACAGCAGTCTCCTGGGTGAAAGTCCTGTGTTTGTTTTACCGATACATCCACCCTAACGTTCTCTCTGCTCTTTGTTCTTCCTTCACTCCAGTCATAACTACTGCAGCCACTAAAGGTTGACGTCTTCTTCCTGTATTCGTATTGATAATCTATCATCTGATTAGATAACAACAGCCTTCTGAACCGACTAATAGGTGAAGCAGGCCCCTTCTGACCCATATCTATAAGGCTCATAACCGCTGATAACAGCCAATCAATCAGCTGATACCATCCGAGGTGGGCGAGGTTGCAGTCATACAATGAACATCAGGGTTCTTGCATGGCTAGTTTTCTTTACACAACATTTGAGAAACGATGGCTTCCTTTGTCACATGAAGTTGTATGTTCATGTGCTGTTCAATGTCAATTTTAAAACCGCTTTAAAGTTTTTTAGAAAAGCTCATGTTCCCAAACTCATATGAATGAACCTGTACCAGTAAATTATAGGTAATACAACCCAAAACATAAAGTGGACATAAAATAGAGAGGGGTTCCCAATAATTATTTTAAATCATGCACAGTAACAATGTTTTGATTTCTTGATCAGGTTCAGCAGACCAAGTGCAGCTGCGTTAAATCATTTTGTGTTTCATTGACTGTTCAAAGTGAATATCCAAACTTCTGATTGAATATTTTGTATTCTTGTGTAACAGGTAATTATTCAATCCTGTTGTGTGTAGTTTAGGTTGGTAGAAATTAAACTTTAACATTCATGCCAACATCAGAGGTCAGGGTGAGAGCAGCACCCTTGGAGCCAGTAGGGTGTCAGGGTCTTGCTCAAGGACACTTCAGCTTCAGCCGGCCTGCTAATTGAAGATCATTTTATATTAATGGGTGGCTTTCCCCCAGTCCATTGAAGTACATTATAAAGAAAGAAGAAGAAGAAGCCATGGGGTCAAAAGGGCTCTGTATCATAACTTAACACCATGCCATGGCTGCTCCATCATGCCACTCTGCATAAGTCTGAGTCTGACACAGGGCCATCGGGAAACACAACCTGTTCTCATTCCCGACTCGACACATACAGGCGCTTCTTAATGCACTGGGTACTCATTGGCTTATCTTAGATTCTTAGGCAACAACAATACTTTGTTAGGTTAAGTAAAAGATTGTGGTTTGGGTTAAAATAAGTGTGTTTGATAATTTCAGTTACATTACATGACGTTGAAGTTAAATACCTAACATGACTTTGACTTTTGGTTTCCCACTGGACATTAACAGCTCTCTACTGGGTTGAAGTCCCGTGTTTGAGTTGCCAAAAAAATCAGTACTGTGATTTTTATATGTATTGATTGATTGCATTGAAAATGTGCTGTGTCAGAATATGCAAATTGCTTTTGGCAGTGCTCCCTACCTTTCATCTCTCCCATGTCCAGGGTCTTCCCCAACTGCTCCAGCAGGTCTGCTCGAGCAGCATTTTTCTTGTGCTTTTTGCCATCATAATGTTGCTGAGCCATGCCAGGGTTGTTGAACCAGGCGTTGCATAGCTGGCAGTAGCGGTCTGAGTCGCGGCGCTGTCGCGGGGAGGTCATGGGAGACGTTTCTGGGGAGCTCTTTACAGGACTGGGGGACGCCTCTGAAGGAAAAACAAAAAGAAAACATAGAATTGAGGTTGTGCAGGGCTTTTACTGGTTCAAAAGGAGAAACATGTGACTTGTTACATTTATTGACAAGTGCTTATCATCTACCGTATCATCTTGCTAATGTATGCTCTCTTTTCACCTTGCACCATATTAGAGTAACTTCCATGGAGTACCATTTTATTCAATATAAAATATATAGATAAATAAGTAAATAAGAAAGTAAATAAATAAACATATTTTCTAAATAAATCCTTAAATAAAAGAATGAAGCAATACATCTACAAATATAGGTAAATATAAATCTGTCAATATAATATTCAAATGAATGGGGCGTGGCTATCTCACGTGATCTAATTCTTGTCTTCTGGTCTGAATATGTGAGATAACAACGCATTTATTTGAATACAATAGATGCAAATAAAAACAGCAATTAAAATAAATGTGTCATCAGGAAATAAAAATCCCACAAAATAAATAAAAAAAAACATTTTGGAAATGAAAACCTATTTAATTATTGAACTATATAATATTTACATTTATTTATATATTTATTCATTTATTGCCTCATTTCATAACCATATTTATAGCTATGTGTTTAATATTGAATAAAATAAATTCCATATATTTCACTCTGAATTTATATTATACATATAAGAAAACTCTTGCAATGGATATACAGTATGTATATGACAGACAGTGATATTTGGTCCAAATGGTCAGAATGTAAATTGAGGAAGGGGGCAACATCTACATTCTCTATGCAGGAAAATCTGCTGAAGAATAAAATAGTTTGACAGTTTACTACTTTAAAACATGTTTCTTGAAAGTCAAGTGTTGTTTTTTTTACCCAGAATGCAGACTACTAATGGCATGTAAAAATACAAGCTGCCTTTTTGAAAGTGGAGATTTGCAGCGAGCAGACAGAAAACAATGTAAGGGCTTCAATGGGCTCTGATCAGCAACAATGTAGCAATGACTGCGGCTCTGCTTCTGCAGCCTCCCTGAATAACAAGCCGTTATCTCCAATAAATGCCTGAAGAGGAAAACCTAAATCCCACTTGGCAAACGGATTAAAGAGCCTCCTCTCCTCGTGGCTGCCCACTTGTGCCTTCATGCATGGATGACAGCATTAACCCCGAACAAGTGCCGCGTTGCGCCGAGCGCTCCCCAACGCAAAACGCACAATCAACCTAATCAGTTTTAACCCTCGAGTGCTCCAGTCAACATTTACGTTCCATTACACCAGTCAACATTCCAAAGTGGCAACTCGAGTGAAAAGAGAGAATGAACAGAACCTCAACTGTCAGCATTTTACTTTCTGTGAGTTCAGCCTGAAGTGATTCAGAGCTGAACGGTGCGGAGCACAGTTTGAATTTGCATTATGTTTTTACATTCAGCACTTGGCTGATGCTCTCATCCACGGCCACTGGCTGTTATGTATTGAATCTGTGACTTATAGGGTGACCACTCCAAATATTAGGCCAATGTCAACTGTCAGATTGAATGTATTCCCTGTAGTCCCCATTGCAAGGAGGTCAGAGGTCAGCTGCAGAACAGAAGCCCATGAGCTGTTTTGGGATTTAATGCCTTGCTCAAAGAAAAGCGGCTAGGGGTGCGCATTCTCCATATACATCAGCAACTAAAGGACTCAAACTAGCCATCACACAGCCAGCCTACCCAGTAAGCTTCAGATTGAAGGAGCCCCACCTGCTCTTTTGCAAAAACTATAGAAAACTATAGTTGGTAGCTTGACATACTGTATATGGACGACCAGGTGTAACTCTCCATCAGGGCTGTTTAGACACTTCTGCCACAGGAGACACAACCTGAAAGCACTTTGAAAGGCTGTGGAAAACTCAAAGCAGGTGAAATATTTACTGTTTCTGGAGATGACGAAGAACAAAAGGGAGACAATACTTTTTTCCCTAGCAACATGTTCATTTCATAGTGTACTTTCTGTGTGCTGCTTTTTACTATTATCATTATTAGAAGTGCCGTTGTTGCTGCTCTTCACATTTCTCTATTTGGCGCCTCCTTGTCTCCTCGTCTCCTCAGTCCTCCTTCCTGTGACCTGGATGATCTCGAGGAGAGAGGAGTCCTGCCAGAGGAGTTATGAGTGAGGATGCACGGGCGTAGCCTTTACAGAAGTCTTATCAACACATGTGACGGATAAAAGAGGCGTGGCTTATTCTTGTCACATTTTACCATGTTGTGAATTGAATTGAAAGTAAATATAAAACCTGTCATGATCGCTATTATGCTCACTACAACAGAACAATAGACAGATGATGCAGTTGTGCCACTCGCATATTCATTTGACGACACTTTAAAATGACTGCTCCGAAGCAAGGATGACTATTGTTTTTGCCACTTGAACTTCAGCATTGATTTCAGTTCACAGATGACCACTTAAAGCAATACAATAGTATCGAGCTGACTATGGAGCTAGTGCCTGCAGGAGATTAGCATGAGGACTGAGAGCAGAGGGAAAACAGCTAACCTAGCTTTGTAGAAATGTCATACATTTAAATGTATCTAATTCAAAGAAATGAGACGCTAATCTAATGCTAAGCTACGGCTGAAAAACTCCCAATCTACCCATTTAGATGATGAAACATTTAACTCATGACACGTCCTGACAACACTGGCATCTTAGCGAACAGCTCTGTGAACGACTGCTTCAGCATCACATGAGAAGATGCAACTACATCACCTCACTCAGTCCTTGTGGATTTGTTCAGACATACACAGCGTTCTCTGAAATGACCTGAGTTTACTGCACTAACCTTGCAAAGCTATTATTTAAATGGGACACATTCTTGACACCGGTAATAAGATCTGTGTCATTTGGTAAATGAACGGTAAATGGACTTGTACTTGCTTTAACACTACATGTCACGCACCCATTCACACCCATTCACACACTGATGACAGGCTACCATGCAAAGTGCCACCTTTCTATCAGGGCTATCTAACCATTCATATCCATTCACACACCACAGGCACAGTCTACTGGAGCAATTTGGGGTTAAGTGTCTTGCCCAAGGACACATCGACATGACATAGATATAAAAGAGATAAAAAGCCATTTTTGCTCAAAAAACAGCGTATATACACAGACAAGCAAGGATTTCAGGCTTTACCGTGGCCAAGGTAAAAATCACTTGAGTTAGCCCAAACAGTCTTTACATGAAACTATGCAACAATAAGAATGAACTTCACAACAGCTTTGACAAATGATATTCAGATCAGGTGGGTGATCTCAGTCCACATTCTGGCATTGCACTACTATAACATTATGGGACTCAACATTAAAAAAAACTTCAAATATCAATGCAGCAGAACCAGACATATCAGCGTTTTTATAGATAGCCAAAGTGAAACCAAAACTTCCAGGTTCGGTTCCAGAAGTAAGAAAAACTCACAAAACTCATAAAACTACACAAATAACTAAAGATACTGCCTTGGAACAGAACCTTTCCCAAGCAGTGTATATAAGAAAAAGTTGGGAAAAGTCAAAATTTCAAGGAAACAAAAATATATAAAATGTTTTATTAATTTAACTTAATTTCTTACGTTTTGGCTTTGTGTTAATCCAACTAAGATTTCTTTATTTACTCCAAGTTAAAGTAACTCAGATCTCTAAATGAATCTATAATGGTAATGCTGTATCCAGTCAGTTTGCAACCAAACTTCACTTTTGGTCATATTAACTTTGATGTTTCATCTGTGATTTTAGTCATTTTAGCTTAGCATGACGAACAGTATGGAGTGGCTGAAGTGGACACCAATCTACATCATTGTCTGCATTGGTATAATTTTGATCAGAGAGAAGACCATGTAATTCCTCTTAGACACTCATTAAAAGACTCTCCATCTTGTATCTTTCTTTATAGAGTATGCAGGGATGGCGTATTGTTGTAGGCCACCCCGGAAGTTGGCATCTCACTGGTTCCCTAAACAAAAAGCCAATGGGATTTTCCCATTTGGATTTTAGATAAATGCGGAAAATAAGCAATATAGTAAACACAAGTTTATGGTACCAACATGTTTTGTTGACCAAGATAATCTTCACCCACTTCAATTTATTTTGTAAAGCCCAAAACCACAAAATTTGACTCAGAGGGCTTTACAATCTGTACACATACGACATCCTCTGTCCCAGGACCCTCACACCGGAACAGGAAGAACTCCCCCAAAAAACCCTTTAACGGGGAGAAAAGAGGGAGAGACCTGAGGGAGAGCAACAGAGGAGGGACCCCTCTATCAGGATGGACAGAAGTGCAATAGATGTCATGTGTACAAAGGTAAAGGAGGACTAGTGTTCGGTGTGATGACGTTTTGTAGTCTTTTAAGACACTTAAACGCTTCAAAAAATCACTCATTCTTCAGAAACAAGACAGAACTCATAATTATGTGTTACATTCACAGGACAAACATCCCATCAAGGGGGCACAGTGAGCTCAGATATTCATGTCATAACAGCAGGACACAGAGGATTGAACGGTGTAGAAATCTTAAAAAGGTGAGTTTTATGGATATGGACAAAAGCGAGCTACGATGGCCTCAGTACTCATGCTTGTAGCTTGTTTTCTGTGTTCACTAAGTAATCAATGTTTAGTTTCACTTTTTAGTGAGTGTCAGCTCGCTGTTTAGTTGTATCTAGCTGCATCTTTAAGATAAATGTAAATGATAAATAATGTAGGGAAATGTAGATGATTTGAGTATGTTTTTAGTCAAATCTCTTGTGTTGGCAAAACTTGAGAGTGAAGAAAAAAAAAATGAAGCGAGCAAGAGAAAACTGGCAAATAATTTTTTTGCAAATACTCAGGAATTAAAGGTGCATGATTACAAGACCTTAGCAAAGCTCATTTATCATCATCAGTGCGACCTCACCGTACAGTATCCTCCTCCAGCGAAGTGTAATCACACTGATTTCATATTCTTTACGACCGAGAGTCCCGGCCATTTGTCTCCCAGCCCACCAGTTTTATGTGTTTACGTTCGAGGTGACAGACTCTTGTTCATATCATATCATGTTTGTGCTCGATGGCTCTCCAGTCTCATAGATAACCCAGCAGGCACATAGAGCAAAACGAAACCCTTTCCTCCCATTTAGTGCATCATTAGAGCCATACTGTTTAACACCCCTCTGTGCTTTGATTGGGGGTTCAGCTCGGCTCAGAGGGCGGGGCTCATTGCCGTCACCAAGAGGCAGATGGTTTCGCCTCGGTGTGGCACCTGCTGCATGAAGGACACTTGAAAATGAAAAGGCCCTCGCTTCTCTATATTATAGGTTTGAATGTCGGCAAGACACACATTTGCCTTCTTTTGCTGCACGGACATGAATTCATGAGCTGCTAAGCAGGCTCCTGAAAACACTCTGAGAGGACTGCAGCTTTATCCTGGAGACATACAATTTCTTTTGACAGTGATGTCTGAGAAGAACTTTTTTTGGAGAATCATCAGTGCACCAGGGTATGAATCATCCTAGCCTGATGGTCTTGATTTATCATGATCAAGACAGTACACATGCCACATTTTATAATGGCAGCGTTGTAGCTGGTTAGTCAGAGGACATACTTTGCGGCAGTTTACTGGCCTGGTAGGTTTTCCTCTGGACCGAGGTTTTCCACTTGGAATTCGTAGTTATTCTGATTCAGATAGTTGCATTTCCTGTCCTTCAGCAGAGATGTGCTCTGTGGCAGTAATAATCATAATCACTTAGTGTTTGTCTGCAGGGAGATGCGTACCGCTCTCACTGGATGAAAAGCTTACATTTCAAAAGGCTGCTTGACATGAACAGCCTTATTTTCAGCCAATTTCAACGCAAATGTAATCTATAAACTACACCGCAGCTTTGGTTTGTGCTTCATTGGCAGGGAGTTCAGACAAATAGGAGTTGTGAGGTGTTGCACTGCAGCGAACACTTTGGGATTGCTCTGCCGCTTGAACTTTTGCTGTTCCGTGTATCTCGTCGGCTTCGTTAGCTGTCAATTTAACGCTCATTCAAATTCATACATTCAGCTCTTTTATTTGCTCTGTTTTGGGCTTTAGGATGATTTGTGTGAAGATTTAGCTCATCATTGACCAACCTATAAAAGTAGACTGACAATCCATTCAAAATCACATCTACAGCAGGGCAAAGCAAGTACACACCTTTCACCCCCTCAAAGCCTCAAAGAAATACACACATTGCATCCAATGCCTGTCCTATTTTAGAGCACTGAGTTGGGTTTGAAAGCCAAACCCCCTCCTTGCATGGCATTTGTATGCAGACAGAGAAGCAGTACAAAGTAGACCTATTTAGCGTGAACAGGGTTATAAATCTGAGGAGATCCGGCCTCTGTGAGGAGAAGGGATCAAAGTACTCTTGTCCATCTTTATCTCTTCCTACGCTACTCACCTTCCTCTCCTGTTGCCCACAGACCCTGTACCGACGCAAAATATCGAATCGCAACATTTTCTCATATTTTCATTTTGTTTCTGAGGAGGAACCTCTGCAAGCTGTGCAGGCCATGCAAAGCAAATGGACATCTCCGTCCCTAATATAAATCACCATCTGAACCAAGCTGAAACTAAACCGACTAAGCAGTCTGTTCGTCCTTTAGAGAGACGCACCAGTCGATTAGCTGATCGGCCATGACCGGAGACCGTTTGATCAGTCTCATATTTACTGAAATGTTTTTTGCCGATCACTTTTACACACATGTGCGGCTGCTGCATGATACTTTTACATCGACACACAGCGGCACAGACATTAACGCCAACATAAGACATAAAGCTTGCAATTAGTCACAACTTAAGACTCAGAATAAGACAACACAGTCTTTGCCTAGCATAGACCTGCTTATAATGGAGCTAACAGCACAACGTACGGCGGTTGCATTGACTCAAAATGCATTCATGCTCTGTTCAGTAAAAATTGTAAAATCATGATTTGTTCAAATGTAGTATTGTAAAAGGTAGGTTTTGTCAAGAAACATGAAAGACGTCGTTTGAAGGACGGTCTTGTTAATGTATAATGAGATGATTGAGTGTCCCGCTGAGAGAGAGAGGTAAGCAGACTACTACGTGTCATCCAACAAGATCCAAAAAGCCGAGATGCCTGAAGAGAAACTGTGGCCGCTCCGGATCTCTGGAGCAACCCCGAGATTATGACACTTAATTGATTAATATTAATTTTTGAATTTTTCCCTGTTATCCAAAGTTGGGTGGTGTCCTAATTTGAATCTAATGCTAAATTCTGTTACTTAGATATTGAGTGATAGCTAAAGCTGGGAGTCATCACTCTCCTTCACATTTAAATACAACGTTACGAGTGTATGCTTTATAACTGTGAGTTATTGATATATAGTTACATATTTTGATAGGCTGTAAACGTAGCCACATCTTAGGCACAGCTGTGCTATGATCCAAATACTACGGTCAGCATGCTTACATGTTCACAATGACAGCATACTGATGTTTAGCAGATATGATGTTCACCGGTTTACTTTAGCGTGTTAGCATGCATAGCATTAGTTTGCAAAATCCTAAAAGGTGCTTGATGAAAAGTCAGAGGATCAGTGAAGTTATTACAGTTGATCCTGAAAGCATCATGACTTTCTTTGACAAACATTTTCGAGACATTTGTCTGGACCAGTGGACTGAGATTGCCATCCGTAATGCAACACAGCTAATGAGGCTAAAAAGGCACTTCCATGGTCATTTTTGATGGAAAACGACGAGTAGTTGTTTGGTTTTTTCGGGTTTTTTACGGTTCTGCACCAGAGTGCCTGCAAAAAAATGTAAATGTTATTCAATGATTAATTGACTGTCAACAGATTGAAACCTTGGGAGATTATAGTCTCAGTTATATATATATATATGAAGAAAGAGAGCCATGGTCATGATCATTTTAGCTCCAGATTTCTCCAAATCCCTTCCCAGTAAATCAGTGCAGGGAAAACACATCGTCACATTAAGCTGCAGATGTTAAAGGAAGTGATATTCATGGCAGCGATTTGCACTCATCGCCCAGAAACTTGGAAATAAGCCAGAATGTGGAGACAGTTCTTAGAGAAACCATGTGGAGGAACATAAAAATGCATGGGGCTGTGATTATAACAATACTAATGGCAAGCCTCCCTGAGCTCTAAAATAGAAACTGAATAGGATTTCAAACACATTGCAACACTAGCAACTGATATTCAACTAAAAATGCATGCAGATGAGCATGTGCTATATGGGTCAGTGGAAATATTCACATTAATCCAACTGTGCCTGAGTTAAAGGGCAAACGAGGGTTATTTGTTGGCCTATAGATGCTAAGTGTAATACAGTAGCTGAGGATACAGCCTGCGGGAAAAGCATTAAATATTAATTTGTTGGATGAAATTCTTGCGTGTTCGGAAAGATAATTTTAAATTCAGAACAACCGCTTACGCAGGGCTTTTCTACATTATGATTGCAGATTGACGACTGAGCAGTTTTGAAATGTTTATCGTGGGTTTTGAATTAAGGTTATTGTAAAAGTGATGATGTAGACCATTTTTCCAAAGAGGGAAAAAAGGCTTGAGTCGACTGTATGAGGATCTCCCGTGACAACAGAGAAGCTGTATATTCTCATCAGTGTTTATTGAGGGTATTTTTAAATAGCAGCACCTGAATGGATCTTTGGTGTTTGGGGTGAATGACGGTAAAAATGCTACAGATTGCAAATGAATACTGGAAGAACTCGGGTCCCGAGAGGCAGCCAGATCAACAGAGGAATGTGGCCAGTCTGCTGATGTACTTATGTAGAAATCAATAGACTGGGCCTCCCGGTGCCCTGCATTTATCTTTCTGACATTTTCTATTTGTGACAGATCTGGGTGCCTGTATGATAGAGGTACTTTAAATTATTGTTCAGAGAGTAAAACAAGACTCCAAAGAGTCCAACGCATGCTTGTTCTCCCCTCTTTTACCCACTTTCAACTGGAGTATGGATTGTTTGGACAAAAGCAACAGACTCACACTTATATTGACCTACTTGGAATTGTCTGATATGTGCAACAATTCTTAAGCACTGATCGTGAGACAGAGCAAAATTAAAAACAGGAATAGTATATTGGCTTTAATATGTGGGTCTGATTTTTGTATTTCACCATATCTATGACTATTGGTGGTGAGGTTTAGTGTCCCATGATGTTTACAATGCAGTTTTAAACTCTCGTCTAGTTTCTCGTCTCAGGGTGAATCATTGGGCTCAGATTTTGCTCAACCTGCGTTCACCACAGCACCACTAAATTAGTAAGTGCTATGCAGTAAAGATATCTTCAAAGAAACAGCAGGTGTTTGAAACAAATATCATTTGAACCAACTCTCTCATAAATATGGCTTAAATCCATTGTAAAATACTAGATTCGCTTGATCTATATAATAAAATGAAGTTGACTTTACTTACAAAACTAAGAAGGTCATACAAAGACTAGTCTTGCTCGATCTACACTGTAATGAAACACTGTAAATGTACAGTTGATTTACAACAGTATCTTAAAGTATTACATAGTAACTGTAACATACAGTTAAATATCCATCACATGTTAACACTTAATGCCATCATTTAACCATAGCGGCAGATAACCGTCATTTATCAGCATATACGGTATTTTCTGTGGTGGAAATACGCCTCTCTAAGTTCAGTGAGTACTATTGTTTATAGGCTAATGTTTCTGCTATGATGATAGCACATTTGTATTATTCAAACTGCTCATTGCCTACAAGTCATTTTTGAGTGACAAGACGTGACCGGCTGTTCCTGAACGTGACCAGTTCATCCTTCTGAGCAGCCACGTGGAGATCAACCGAGGTAAAGTCACGCTTATCAACGGACACTGACAGTGTCCAGTATTGTTTTGTCTTCATGATTATTGAACTGGTAACATCTCAGATAATGTTTCATTTGGTCTGTTTCATTACATCAGGTTGCTAATATTAGCGGAGCTAGTTCTGTAACGTTAGCTAGCTCGAGCTCAAGTAGCTGTAGCTGACTGAGCAGCAGTCAAAATCCTCTCTCACTGTTCACTCCATCTTTCTCCTTCTCTTGTCTCTCTCCTCTCACTGTCATGTACATCATGCCGTTCACATTTACATGTGTAAAATGTGTGTGTAATCCATGTTTTTTCTTCGAAACATGCTGTACCTCTTCAGTTTTGGAATACAAATGTTCCTAATATTATTTGTCCTTCAACGTCAGCTGTATAAATGATTGAGGACATGTATTACACTACAGCAACATGATATACACGGTGATGAAAAGGTGGAAGGTTCCAAAAACAGAGCGGAGCAATTCCCAAAAATGACAAACTAAAATTCATCGATACAGAGCCCCAAACTTTTCTAAGCAAAAGATATATCTCTATCCTAACCTGTGGAAAAAAGAAACAAAAACAGGCTTCTGACTCTGTGGGAAGTGGGCTGCGTTAATAAACAGTAACGTTCAGTAGTTTAGCCATGAACTGAATAGGAAAACTGTTAAGAATAAATCAGAAATGGAGTTGGTGTCAGGCTGAGTTTTGATCATTCCCATAATTCAACCAGGCAAAACAAGAGTAGAGAGAGATCGATGCAACCCCAGGAATAAATAAGCACAGAGCCGGAGCCAGAGCAGAAGCGGTGGGATGGTGCAGATGGTGCAGCAATTGTGCAGCTGACAGACGTGATCAAGAACTCATGAATTCTGGCCGATTGAGATAAAAGCGTCGGCTCTTATTGTCATTTCTTTCATTTCAGGTGTGCTACAGAAGAAAGTTTCCCCCTGGGTGTAACGGTGCAAATACTGCCTTAGGTAGCTCTGCAGACTTCACACATTAATGTTCTACTTCCGATAATATTCTGGTGCCGCTGAAGTGAAGGGAATTCTTCTTCTTCTCAACCAAAGACTCCAAGGATCTGTCCAACAAACACTAACTCAAAGTCAGGAGCTTTGTGCGCCAATCTACTGATTCAATCACACCAGTTGAGGGAAACCAGGCTACAGTGGCTGATGCTGTTCTAATAAGAGATACATTCAGAATGGTCCAATGGTGGCAGACTTCAGACAACTATATATACAGTGTATATATATAGGACAGAAAGCTATTGCTGAGCACAAATTAAAGCATAAAGTTGTCAACTGGAGCACCAACAAACAAAAGATAACAAACAAAGCTCAAGGCTGATCAGTTCACATCCACACCGCTCACTGTGGACTCAGGTGTTGGGCTTCAGAACAATCTGAAAATATAATGTTTACCGTGTTTCTCATTCACTGTTCCCCCCGTGTCCTTCGCTCATTATTCTCACACAACTGCCAATTTGTAAGTAGATTCAAGGTGAGCAGCTGTCAGTGGATTACAACTGCAGAAAACTTCCATCGCCCCGGAGGTAAAGAGCAGTCGGTGATTAAATCTAAATAACACACGCATAGATGCACACAGAAAAACCTCGTCAATCACACCAGCCTGTTGGGTTGCTGATAGTGAGTTGTAATTGGCCCCAAAAACCACAACATGCAGTATTTTTCATTAACAAGCTTAAGAGTCTACAGTAGAGCAGGTGTGGCCCAACTTTTCCCTTTGGGGGCCAAAACTGAGAGGTAATGGTGGTCCACGAACTAAAAGCAAACACCTAATGCCTTTCATAGTATTGATAAGATGCAGCTCCTTAGGATTCATCCTCTGGGGACCGTGACTGTGTGTTTCAACTTCCATGGCAATACATACAATCTCACAAATAAAAAAAAAGAAAATATCAACCACATGGTGACACTACAGGAAAATGAATCACAAAGTCAGTAGAATCTTCTGGGGACCACGAATATCTGAACAAAATGTTATGTAAATCAACCCAATCCTTCATTCAGAAGATCAGCGGTTTGATTCCCTTGTTCCTCCAATCCAAGTTGATGTGTCCTTGGGCAAGACACTCAAAGTCCATTTAGCATTAACTTTTCAGATTGTTCAAATAAAATAGTTCTAGAGGCATAAAGATGGAAAACTATCCAGTATTTAACAAAACAACATACAAATCTGAAACAAATATTTCATAGAAATATGACCTTTGTGCTATTAAACATCTTGTAATGCTTCCCACTGAAATGTAAAATGCAACATATATGGATCCATGCTCACAGAGCCATCCCACTTCTGTTTTGTTGTTGCTAGGATAGAGGAACAAGTACAGCACGGACACCTCAAGGTGAGCTCAAAGGTAATAGAGGAGGTAGGGGAGTATGAGGGCAGAGAGTGAAAATGGATTAAAGACACAGTACAGACACAGGAAGTTGGCAACTGACCAACCAAAATGATAATCCTAATGGAAGTGATGAGGGAATGTCAGACCATGGCCACCAAGCGTCCCATTTCCTCGAAAATGGCGCTTGTTTGCTGTTCCTTGTCCTCACTAAACAGGGTTAATTTTATGAAAAGAGGTCAGGTGATTTATTAAAGTGAATAAGCTACATACTGTGTACTGAGACTCCTTCCTACCAAGCCCCAAGGTAGCACGTTGGGCGTCGTGCTTGCTTCCGGGTTTGATATGTAATGTGTAATTGTGCTAAAGAGACGTCTGTAAATCAGCTTTTTCTTTTTTTTTTTTAAGGTAAATCAACTTCCCAGTATAAACACCTAAATAAGCCCTATTTAAGTTATTAAGTCTTAAAAGTTGTAAAATTCAATACAAATAATCCAATAAAACTAGTAGCCGAATCCAGAGTTATTCTCTGCTTTCTCTGTTCATATGAATGAGCCCCCCATCGAGGGCTGGGAGGCAGGGATAAAGGAAACCAAAGTGGGCTTGCTCTGTGGGCCCCATAGATTAGGAAGCAGTGACGAAAATCCGGATCATTTTCTACTTGGAAGTCAAACTTTTTTTGCTTCATGCACCTTTGAGCAAATTTCAAAGGAATCAACGTGGGCCCCGCCTCCAACGCTGTATCCAGTTCTCTTTATACATCCGTGCTCCTTTTATCCCGTCATAGTTACTACGGCCACTAGTGGTCGCCACCTCACAATAAACATACATTTGGGTCATAATAAGTTGCTTACAAAGACAACCTGAGCGTCCTGGACTTATGTATTAATACTACCATCATTTAGACAGGAGAAAAGGCTCTGGAGGTAAGGAGCCAATAACTGTATTAACCGTACTGATACCAAAGGTATGACTCAAAACACAAGTACACAGAAGAAGCTAAGCAACAACTAGCGTAGCCATGCTGCTGTATTGGTGAGCGTGCAGTATATTCTGACCCGTACATCATCTGTGTGAATGTGATGTATAACTGTAATGTAACTATACACTAATATATACACTAATATGTATTCTGGATAATAATATATCAGATATCTGTTAGGACTCCAGCTCAGAGACAACAGTGGGAGAGATGTGGGGAGACCACACACTCAGTCTGTACGGACGTACACACACACAAATCAGCGCCGCGGTTCTCCTCCACTTCACTCTTACATAACCACACCGTTGTACATTGTCAACACATACGGCATCCTGTGTCTCATTCCTTAGTTATGATTTCTCTCAATAATAAATCCCCTTTGGACAGATGTAGTGTAGCTCCTCTATCATTTATACCCACAATGCATTTTCAACGGGGGCTATACCTTTGGTTGTGATGGCAGGCTGCTCCCCCAGTAGCAGTTTTAGTCTCTTGGCGTGGATTTTACCCTGGTAGTGTGACTGTGCCACCACTGCTGAGGTGAAGGACATGTTACACAGCGTGCAGCACTTATTCTTGTCCACGTCGCCCTTGTCGCTGCCCTAAAGAAACACAATAACATTTTATCAATCATGAATCACAGAATCCTGTATAACATTTACTTCAAAGTAGTAAAAAGCTCAGTAAACGGTTCGAGCAAGACAGCTGCACATTGAACACATCGCTAATCTCTATCACTTCTGATTCAGATGAGGGAAGGGGTGCTATACTCCTCGCCTAAAGTCGTGAGACCCTGGTGGGATGCAAATGGAATTAAAAAGTGATGGCGGGGCTAATACAGCTGATGGAAGACCGCTCCCTGAGTTTCCATCTGTGCAAGCTGCAACAAACCCCATTATCTGAAGAGAATGTGAAGGACGCAGTGCAACCCGCCGCACACTGAGAGAGATGGATGCTACAGTTTGTACTGAGGAGAGGAAAACAGTGCCCCCACCAGACACCTTCCTGGGTCAAGGACGGGCAGACATAAACAGAGGCTATAGAAATATGTGTGTCTCTTTAGTTGAGTTGTCTCAGCATGAGAAAACCGAGATAACGAGCCCAATAAATATGCATACTTCTAACACTGACCGTTGCAGTATGACTTTGTATCATGCATTAGCTAGCATTGATGTGTATGTGTGTGTGTATATATACTATATATATATATATATATATATAACCTTTGCAGTAATTGTGGCCACTATATTGATAAAAATTTTGGGAACAAACTGACTTTAGGTGGCACCAAAAAATGCTTTGTATATGACTTCATTTCATTTGAACCCACAACAGTAGTGGGTATTTAACTGCTCAACAAACAGGTGTGAACACACTACTGTATAGGGTTGGATGCATGGTCGACTAATAACAAATGCACAACGTCCAATATTAGGAAGTCGTTCAGCGATGTTAATGCAGCTTCTTATATTCTTCTTATAGACTGTGGCTCAGAGGCAGAGCGGGTCGTCCTTCAATCAGAGGATCGGAGGTCCGATCCCCGGCTCCACTAGTCCATCAAGACACTTAACCTTAAAACAGCATTAGCTTTTTGCTCAAACAAACCAATAGTTGATTTCAGCCCCACTGAATCACTGTCAATAAGCCAGAAGATGGACTCTTGTATTCACTGCATTAGTCCGTGGTCTTTACAGAGAACATTCTCTTTTCTTTCTTGAGGAAGATATAAATGGTACGAACGATGTGGACATTTTACCCTTCACCTAATGTAGGCAGAACAATTACAAGGACTTTGTCTCATTTGTCAATGATTGCATCTTTCATCTGACAGGCTCTTAGTGTTTCACATATGAAGGGATGACTGCAGTCATCTTGCACTTCTCTTTTCAGGGGAAGAAATCAGAAAGCAGAGATGTAGCCATGATTGTAGTGAAAGAGCAATTCAACCTTGTTCACCATTGTGTACTCAACATAAAAAGGAATAGTTTGACATTTTACAAAAGCAACGAGTTAGATGTGAAGATCAATGCAAATCTCACACTAAATATTAAGCTAGAGCCAAGCCACTTAGCCTAGCTTAGCATAAATACTGGAAACTAGCCTGGCTCTGTCCAAATGTAACAAAATCCACCTACGAGCACGTCTAAAGCTCACAAATTAACATGTCAAATCTTATTATTTATTGCGTAAAAAAGGCAATTTTAAACACGTATGTGCTGGCCTGTTTCCTTGCCAGATATCCTTTGAACAGAGCCAGGCTACATCTTTCAAGAGTTCATGCTAAGCTATGTAGCTTCATATTTAGTGTGCAGACATGTGAGTGGTATCAATCATTTCATTTAAATCCAAGAAGTTGAATCCCACAGATATGAGCAAAACTTTCCATCTAACGCTACTATTTTCTACAAATGGTCCTCACCACTTACAGGTCCTTTACAAGACACCATGAAACAAAATGACCACTGCTCTGGTAAATATACTGCACACAGATATAGTCAACCTAACCGTAGGAGGAAAGAAATGCATGAAATAAATAAATTGTAACGTTCATAACGTTGTGCTGAAACAGTGTTGTTTGTGCTTTGATACACCGGATTAAAGCAACATTGATCGAGTGAGTGCATAGAACATGACTCTTGAATATATTCCAGTGGTGCAAATTGTTTGTTTACTTTGGAAGCGTTTGCATAAGGTCACTCAGAATGCAAATGCAAAGTCAATCTGTATTTTCAATTAAAGCAGCAAATGAACAAAATGCTGCAGCAGCCCACATCAGGGAACTCACCACTTTAGAGACAGTTACTACGAGAAAATGTCTGACAAGTCACCAGATCTGTAGGCAGTAGTTTGGATGACACCGTTTGGCAAACGTCTGTCAATAGAGAACGTATATGCTGCTAAACTCCCCTGCTGCTTGACTAACCTTAGTGCCACTGCTGCCCTGATGCTCATTTCTGCCTATGTGTATGTCTCTTTTTGTGAAGCTGTACTGTAATTTTAGCAGTTCTGTAATTGCTTGTTTTTGCTTTGTTGAACCATGAAATGATCTGCTTTTACTGATGCTAATGTCTGTGCTTTACTTTTACTGTAATTGATATGCCTTCTATCATAATTATTGTTTCAAACTTAATTATAGGCTTCTAACTTCACACCTGACCGACTCTAGCGTCTGTACTGGCCTCACCACTAAGCACCCTTCAATACCAGAGGAGGGTCATGTGACGTTTCACCGAGACCCCCAAATAAACATTCAGCTTGCTAAGCACAGCAGAAAGATTGTGGCATGACCACAGTATATTTCATGTCACAATGAATCACTAACCTGTGTTACAGGCTAGTGATTAGGCTAATTACAGGTTTAATGATGAAACCTGCGAAAAGGATCTGAAGCAGCAGTGAACACAGATGGGAGGAATCCCCTCTTGCCCTCCTGAGTGTCACAGCGCTGTGGTTCTGATGGAAGAGAACCCTTTGGCTCCAACACGAAAGCTTCCCCCAAGAGGAAACCAATGTCACTGACTGCCTGGTGTTGTGATATGTAGCGTTGCAGCTGGTAGCAGATGTAATACATAATAATTAAGTCATATCATAATATATGACGATTATTAATAACTTAATTGTGAGTCGTTAATCCTTAAAGTAGTGTAAAAAGAATGATGGTACTCATTAGTTTAACAGAATTTAACATAAGATTACAGTTAGGATGCCACCCGATTTTGAAAAAATAGGGAAAACTTCCAAATTTGGAAGTAATCAATTAAATGTTAATCTCACGGTTGCTACGGAGTTTTTGTCATTGTGTACAGTGACATATTATTTCAAACACATGCAAATCAAATGATGAAGTTCTTTATAAATGAAATATATATTGGACTAACTACATAACTAAACTACTAAACAGACAATAAATGAATAAACAATAAAATAAACAAAATGAATGGAACGAATGAAGAATATGAAGAAGAGTACAATGAATAACAATGAACCACAGATAAAGGAACCAGGTTCAGTAATGATCATCAATGATTTTTACACATTACATGTTCAGCAGTTAAGAGTTTAAGAAGCACAAGGCAAGACTGGGACGCAATTTTATACGTGTTCTAATTTAAATGTGATTTAGATCTCTAGGTCTGAAGCTTATTGATCTGTTTTATTAATATTTCTATCTCAGATTATTGTATTGTCTGAAGAAGCCTGCACTCTCTGACGTCTTCGTGCTTGATGTTTGGAACCACTCCCATCCTAACAACTATCTTGATTATTTCATTGAACCTTATTTTACATAATGAACACTAGTTACGTCATCGTCTGTTTAATTCGTTCATATTTGAAAGATGGCCTAATTGGCTGCAGAATGGCACCGAAATATGAATCACTGAAGAAAACAAGATTAGAACGAATGCAAACAGAAAAAAAAAATATATATATGTGAATGGTTTACAAATAAAGTGAGTTTGTTACTCTGAGGTAGATTAAATATATGTATATATACTGTATATATATATATATATATATATATAAATACAAGGACTTACTAAGACTAGGACTAGCATATCAATTAAGGTACATGCTATGTTGCATCATGTTTATTTGAGTTGTCTGTACACGTGACATCTATCACACTGCTCTCCCACAGGTCCCTCCCTCTTTTCTCCCCGTTAAAGGGTTTTTTGGGGGAGTTTTTCCTGTACGGATGTGAGGGTCCCGGGACAGAGAATGTCGCATGTGTAGATTGTAAAGCCCTCTGAGGCAAATTTGTAATGTTGGGCTGTACAAAATCAATTGAATTGAATTGAACGTTTGGCTCCGTCTCCCTCAGAGAAGCAGAGGCTCGTGAAAGCAGAAAGGTTGGGTCATAGAACCTTGTACGGTCAGCCTTAACAAAGGTTTTATAGTTCATCAATCGTTTTGAGTGTCGAGATTGACCACCAAGCTACTGTGAGTTTATCGATTGTGAGTCTGTGCAGACATGTTGTAAATGAGGCCAACCAATTAGTGAACGAGAGGTCATTAGAGCAGTTTCTGGGTGAGGGTTATTAGTTCAGATTGTGTTAGCCTTCTTAGTGTCAGACTTCGGCTTATTCATTTATTTTGCTACAGATACTTGTGAATATCTAAATATGCTGTTTACATGACCCATATTCAGTCTATCCAAACAGGATATGTCATCACTTTGTTGACATATGAAGGAGACAGACCGTAGCAGCAACATCATTCCTCTTTCCCTTCGCACTACTTATAGTTGAACATTGTTCAAACATCACGTTTCTTTAAGGCATCCTAGATGCTGTCAGTTGTCTGACACTATAGTCAGGTTTCCATCCAAATGTGGCCAAACTTAAAACTAATTTCTAGAATATTATGGAATAAATATGTACATTAGTGTATTTCTATCAACAACACAATGAGATGATGTAATTCTGAGAGTAGCAGTCCATTTCAAAACAGGGAAAGTCTGGATGGAGATATGGCATTGATATGGAGCCCTGAGAGGCAGGAGATGAAAATAAATCATCTCTTTTTTTTTTTTATCTGTGAAAACAGATGAATAAATGTTTGGGCAGATGATTTTTGTAATACTCATTATGGCCTCCAGACGCTGAAGTTCACTAATGTCCCATGTTGTGAATAGGATTTAACGCATTTACATGTTCTTCCCAAAGGTTCTGACATGTTCTTGAAGTCCCGGTGGCTCCACCTCCCTTGCAGATTGATTGATGGATGGATGTCATGATATTATTGAAATTGGTTGGTTATTATGTCAACACGTCTTTTTTTTTTGCATGTATTGTGAAATTGGTGCAGAATATGACTGAGGATGTGATCCAAAAGGGTTAAAAAAGGCTTTTTAAATTCCATCTGGACTATAAGTCATAAACACAGGAGAGACAACTTTTAGATCAGACTTGGATCAGCCTCTTAGGCAGTGGCGGCTGGTGGAACATTTTCTTGGTAGGGCTGTGCCACATCCAATCAATTTCAGCAAACATCCCAGAATGATTTAATGCAAACAAATTAAGGTATCAAACACGCATTACTACTTTGCAGTTAAATATTTAACATTTATTCCAACACGAAAAAAAGCAGTAAATAACACTTTGATAAACACGTCAGGACATCTTATTTTAGTCACCCTCACAGGGAATTCACTATAATATAATATATATATCATATAATATTCTGTATAATATAATAATATATATATCATATAATATTCTGTATAATATAATAATATATATATATCATATAATAATATTCACTATAATATAAAACACACACACACACACACATATATATATATATACACATATATATATATATATATATATATACACATATATATATATATATATATAATTATTTATATATAACTATATATCCATTTCTCAGACAGGTGCTTCATGTCCCTCACTCCCTAACTGTCCATGCTGGTTCTGTCCCCGTTGTTTTAAAAAGATAAATAAGTTATTATCATGAGTGCATCCAGCGAGCCAAACCTGTCTGGTGTACAGCTAGTAGAGAAGCTTCATGTACTTCTTCTCTTTCCTGCTAGTCTGCTGTCTGATTGTGAGGTCAGGCTGATCTGGGATCAGCTCTTTCAGGAGTTTCTCCTCTCAGTTCTCCTCTCACGAGAACGCGCAGCTTGGGGCAGAATGAAATCTGCCCCAAGCTGAATCTATTTGAGGACGCTGATTGGCTAAATTGTATGTCACTCATTTATATCTTTAGTCAGCATTGGCTAAACTGCTTTATAGACCCGCCTCTTTGGGGCAGTTTTTCCAGCGCCCCAGCAGCTGAGACGTGCACAGAGGAGAGGACGAGCAGACAGGCAGAGAGGACGTGCAGGAAAAGCATATATTTACCGCAGATATCATATTTTACACATATTACTGGGTGATTCCATGTTTCAAAAACACAAATATTGTCAATTTGTATAATTTATTATTATTATAATTTATTTTATATTTCTTATTATTTGTAGCTCAAGGGGGGGCGGCGCCCTAGCGCCCTCTATGGACCAGCCGCCACTGCTCTTAGGGCTTCTGTATTTTTGTTTTGCGTATTCATTTGAAAAAGGTTACAATCTTCTCATCGCTCCACACAGATCTGATGTTTTCCTCTTCAGCTATGTTTCATCTGACTTATGCATGTCATGTCTTAAAGTGTGTTTTCATTGCACTTTATCACATTATGTATTTATTGATAGACCAACTGACTTTAGGATCCTATATTATAGTGTATCTGTTGTTATTAAGATATCCTTTATTATGCAGGTCACATCCAACCAGGGGAATATGATCGTGTTGAAATAAGTCTCTCACCAAGGACCCTCGATAGTACCCCTATGAGGTTTGATTTAGGACTCCTGAAGTTGTCAGCACAGCTGTATTTCTCCCATTGCAAACAGAGTATAATGCTGTGAGGACATTGGCTTGTGCAGAGAAGTTTGAGAGTTGGTTTGTGAGAATGATTTTTTAATAAGAATGCCATAGGACAAACAAATGTGTCACTGAGAATCTTTGACCAGGTACGACTGTTTTCGATGCTTGAAGACTATGGGCTGTTGTAACACAAAAACCTTCAAAGTGAATCTCACTCTTCAATTTCTTGATAGTGTCCACAGGTTTGAAATGTCTGCAGATGCATATCAAGTAGGGCTGCAACAACGAATCGATAAAATCGATAAAATTCGATTATTAAAAGAGTTGGCAACGAATTTCATTATCGATTCGTTGTGTCGCGCGATTATTACGCCACTCAATAAGTCGCGGAGATGTTTGAGTATAAAAAAAAAAAGTTGAGTTGAGCGCGGAGCAGAGCGGAGGTAGAGGAAAGAACAACGAAGAGACCCGTAACGCTGTTTGATGGTGCGCGATCCGTAGGCGGGGCGTATCCGGCGTGCATGGCCGAACCGAGTGCGACAGTACGGCGGATCAGCCGCCCCGGAGTCGACTGCTATCAGGGACGTAACGTCCCTCCAGTAGCTCTTCTGGCGCTGGTGTTTACTCGTTATCCAGTTTGACAAGTTAGCGTTAGCTCGTTAATAACAGTAGTAAAGCAGGACTAAAGACACGTTTTTATTCACTCGCCTTTTTTGGCCCATTCATTTTTCAATCTGTTGTCATGTATATATATTCTGTGCTTTGTCCCATATCGGTTATTGTTGACAAATATATTTGTGTGTGTTGTACTTTTACATTTTTTTTATAGCACTTGGTCATCTTAAACTGTGTTTAAATGTGGTGTATACATTAACTTAACTTTCACTTACTACAATGATGGTAATAATTGAATGAATAAGCTTCAAGTGAACTTGAGTGTGTGTGCGTGTCTGAGTTTGTGAGTGTGTGCATCTGTGAGTGTAGTGTAGAGAACAAGTTCTGACGTTCAAACAAATCCTGTTAAGTTTTCTGATTTGTATTTTTCTTTATTTTTTATAAATGATTTATTGTTCTGACAGCTCAGGTCCCTTTAAACAAAAATATACATATTTTTGTGCACTTTATTTAAAAAAAAAAAACGATATAATTGGCAGATGTAAAGCATGAAGCATACTGTTTTTGAATAAAGGGTTGGAAATTAATGCTTTTTTTTTTTTTTTATCCGATTCATCGATTAATCGTAAAAATAATCGACAGATTAATCGATTATTAAAATAATCGTTAGTTGCAGCCCTAATATCAAGCTACGCATCTTCCAATTGAAAAAAATCACATCGCAAACAAAGTAGTAAGTGGATGTGTTACACCAGGTCCATGCTGCACCTTTAAATTGAACCCTTCACTGAAATGCTATTTGCAGTGAACTGTAATCTGCTTCAGATCCCCACTGTGTGTGTGTGTGTGTGTGTGTGTGTGTGTGTGTGTGTGTGTGTGTGTGTGTGTGTGTGTGAGGATGAGAAGACAAAGACAGTTCCTCCTCCCACTGTGTGATAGCAGCAGAACACTGCTGCGCTCTGAGTCATTCTGACACACACACACACACACACACACACACACACACACACACACACACACACACACACACACACAGCCCCCCGTTCCGTCCTTGGCCTTGTCCTTCCCTGAGACACATGTACACACACACACACACACACACTTTCTTCAGCTGGTAGCAGCAGAAGCGGAAGGATCCAGAATTTCATGGTTAATTAAAACTGGATAAACGAGGAACTAATTGCAGGGAAATGTAATTAATGAAGCGGTATGTAGGTGTATGTCGCTAGCTTGTCAATCACAGTGTAATATACGGACCCGGCAGCCAGGAAGAAGCTTTATCAGTGTACTGTATTGTGGGTGGGTGGATACAGCATGTGTGCGGCAGAGTAATAGTTCTGATGGGAAATTATTAGGAATGTGGAGGGATTTCTGATAAGCTCAGCAACATAGTTTTAAATGTATATTTTTTTCTTTTCTTCCCTTTTGGTTACAGAAAACACACGAGTCATCTGAAACGCAACATATCCAACCTCTGCCATATTCCAGCAGTTGTGTATGGTGCGCTTCATTTTTTTTTGTGTAATCATAACCAAGCAGTGAGAAATAATTGGAGTACTGCATTGGCAGAATATAGTGCTGCGCTGCACTTCTCTGCGTATGTAACTGATGAAGGCAGGGAGACAGAGAGAGGTTGCATTTAGAGGAGTGAGAGGGAGAAAGAGGGAGAATGAGAGAGAGGGGAGGGTCTGCCTCATTCCCATTCATGTGAGGCGTAATAAAATAATCTTTTTGATTTGCAAGCAGTAAATTCTCTTTGCTGTCAGCGCTGTGCTGCACATTTTCCTCTTGCTTTAAGTGAAGCAGCGTGCCCTTGCCTGCTTGTGTTTGTGGCGTAACAGGCGGGCAGTGTGCAGTAACTTATCTGTCGCTGCATCACAAACGCCATCGCCTCAACATGCTTGCAGAGACTCCATCTAGGATGCAACATTTTCTTTCTAGCGCTGGAGTCCACAAGCCGCGCTGCTCGAGGTGATAGCATTGCCTCTACTGGATCGGCCTGATCCGGGCCTGGCTTAGCATCGTATAATGGCTGGGACTAAATCTGGAGGTCAGGGAACTCTCACTACTCATGTGCGTCTCCCTTAAAGGACAGCCATTGTAAAGGTACCCCTGCAAAAAAAAGGGATAAAAAAGGACTTTCTCCCAACATAGCTGTGGACAATGTAGCTCATTGCTGCCAAGCAGAGCATTCAGGGGAGCGCTAAGCAGGGTTGGCACAGCGGTCTGTGCCGCTGCTGGTGCTGCTTCAGCCACGCACACAATGACGTGACCTTCAGATGAAATGGCAGGCGGTACCGAAAGGGACAGTAAATAAACCCTGCCTGGACTCGCCCGGAGAGTGAGTCACAACGCCAGTGATGGATAGTAAAAGTGGCTTTACACATTGGGCCTCGTGTAAGAATCCCTCGCACAAACATATGACTTCTTGAGTGACATATGTGAGGGACTGAATTGTATTTGTGTGAATTTTGTGTAGTTTTATGACCAAATGAGCAATCGTAAAAAACTGTAATTCTTTTCCACACGGGCAGACCATGAGTGTGCACAACTAGGCAGGTACAGTTTGGCGCGTCGGCAGAGCTACTTTTGTTCCAAGAGCTCGGCAGTTATTTTGGTGAATTCAGTGTTTATTACCACTGGACTGTGGTGTGCACGCTGTAGAGGTGTGAGGAACGTCCGCACCGTCCAGAAGGCATGCTATTGTTCAGGGGCTCCAATTCACATGTTCAAGATGAGCTTGACACAAAAGAAATGAATTATTCAAAAACGCTTGATTTTACATTAAAGTTAAAGGTTTGCTGAATCTAAAACCTCACAGAGAAAAAGAGAAATTAGAATAAAAAAGGAAATTCTTGAATGAGGCCCATTGATTCATTGACACGTTGGTCTTAATGCCGCCTTCTCTTTGTCTTTTCACAAGGTTAAACTAAACCATCCTGTTTCCTAGGACGTCTCTGCCGGTCCCCACTCGTCCCTACCTATTTTTAGACCTTATGAGATACGTGATTTGATTCCTGTGACTGTTCCTATGTCTGTGACTATATGACTGCGTAGGGGCCTGAACTGAGTTTAATACAAAAAGAGGATAAAAGTAAGATTATAAAAATAACAGAGCCAGTATAAATGTAAGATTATAACGATACCTGAGCAAACGTATAATATAACCTCAGAACCAACAGAACATACATTCTCCAGATAGTTGACTCCACACATAACGCTGGAGCAGATAATATAGTGGCAAACGCACACATTGTTCCTCCCACACTCTTCACCGTGAAACATGATTGTGAACAGCAGGTTCAGACTGTGGATGACCCAGCCGAGGGACTCGGAGGATATTCTGATCAGTTACACCCACTCAGCAGAACGTACAGCTGCTGCGGCTGCACGTTCAGCGCTTTTAATGAACCATATGAAGCGGACACATTCACCCACATTAGTTTGGCCCTGTTGGAGGCGTGCCATCAACTTGATGATGAGGTCCAGACAGTTTCCAAAATAAAGTCACGGTGTGTTAAATGACTTGGATGACATGGGACAATCATTTAAAGAGGCACGCCTCGTGATGTTTTACCACACATTTCAGCCATCTCATCAGGATGAATCCCACATTTGGGGCTGCAAGAGAAGAGTTGCACTATCCCATAAAATAGCTGGAGATGTCTCTCTATGGCCATTGTTTAACTCCCTTCTGGATGTTCCCTTTTCAAACAAGTCATCACCCTTAGATCTGTAGGCTACTGTATCTCTGGGCTCCCACTTTCATTCTGCCAGGTTCTGCTTTCTGCAGGTTTTTGCTAAATTGCAGCTCTTTACAAATGGCCCTCCTGCCTCTCAGAGCAGCAATTCACATTCATCCCCTTTGTAAAGTAGCTCAAGAGGACATTTAAAATGTGAAGCCGTTTCGGAAGAGAAATGGAGGCATGGAGTCCAGGTTCCACACTGAAAGGAGCTGCAGAAAACAGTTAGGGGGGGGGGGGCATCATCCTCTCCTGGAGAAGATTGACACCTCAGTTCTCTGGAAACATTTGATGTAATATCCAACACTGAGGTGCCTTGATGTTTATTCAGCTGTCTGTGTGCTTTTATTTGTTTGTGCTGAGCCTTGAAGTGATATTGAACTGCTCTTCTTGATATGTCACACAATACAGATGAGATTCAGAGTGCTTTTTCCAGGCAAACGAGGCTAAAAATGCTGCATCCAAGCACATAAGCAAACAAATTTAAGAGCAGAGTGAAAATGTTTATGAGCACATAAATGGTGGACATAAAGCAGAATAAACCCAGTTGCCAGAAAAAAATGTTGTCAATGTTTCCGAACTATAAATATGTTTCCTGAATAGCTCTCATATAGCACGCTTGCAGAAACACGTTGTGGAACAATTGGTGAGGTTCAGACAACCAACTACTTGGTTATGGTTGGAAAAAAGACAAAAAATCATGTAACAACGCAACGTTACAACTTTAACTAGCGTAAATAAATAACAATTGCCCGTAGCAGACTTTCTTACCCAACTTTACCTAACAAGCATAAGAATGTTGACTTCTGATTCCACACGGGACAGAAACAGCGGTCTCCTTGGTGAAAGTGCAGTGTTTGTTTGACCCAGTGTCCTGACCTCCTTTCTCTCTACATTCAACGTATTTGGTTTTGCAGGAACGTACAATGCCAAGATTGTGTCCTGGTGGCAGAAGAGTGGAAGAGGGACTTAAGTCCTCAGTAATCTCAGTAAAGACCTAATCTAAAGCGCTCTTGTTGGACCTGTGTTTATTTCATCTTTGAGAACAACCTCTTCTCACATGACATCATGAACGGAGACCTGCACCTGTGACACATCAGTAAACAGGTTAAACAGACTGTAACCTCTAAAAAGAGAGCTGGAGCAAACGTCATCGTTAGGTAGAATTCATGTGTGCAATGAAAAACATAATGACGTGAATTACAAATTAATAGCAACTTAGTCCAGAATTCATTATATATTAGATGAATTTCATGTATTCAAGGTCCCTCGGGACCTACGGTATCATTAACATGTTAACAGCGTGTTTACATACTGCCGTTAGCATTTAGCTTGAAGCACAAGACACATCGTGTTAGTGCTTGTAGAGTATGGCAGAGCGGTAGTTCTAATACTACTAGTACTAGTAATATTTGCACACATCTGATCTGATTGTTTTTAATTTTTATATTTTGGATGATTGGATCAAACACCACACACTGTATAGTTTCTACTGTCGACACCACCTGAACCAGACTGCAACACACTTTGTTCCAATCAGTATTCACACGCAAACCCTATTCATAATCTGCTCAACAATCGTAATTATTCATAATTCATAGAAACCTTTTGAGAAGCAATATGTATAGCAGCTCTCTCTTTGTTCATAACAACTGTGCATATCTTTGTTCGTGTCATTCATTATGTAGAGCAACCTGACGTGACACTCATGAGCTGAGATACATGATGAGACAGCCCGAGTGTGTTACCTCCATCTGCTGTTTAACTGAGGTGAACAAGTGCAAATGTGTACGCTGCACACACACTATGGGGGTGTGTGAGTACTGGATATACTCTCTGTGTGGTACAGCTATAGACCAGACTCATTTAATATGTTTTTTGTAATGTTATACATTCTTCATATCTAAATTTGTTCACAATTTGGATCCAAGATTTTGTTTTGGTGTGTGCCTTTGCTGGATGCAACATGCATGTACCAATTCATACCCTTGACTCTGTTAGTACTCACATATTTGTATATTTTTGTTCTTAAAATGTGGGTATTACTGCATTTAAAGGGTGAAAACAGTTGCTATTTTTTTGCAGGGACCATATATTTTCTCACAGCATGGCATGTGTTGCCCATGCTGGTGTTCTCTGGCCATACTACACATTTAGTGTACATTCATGCTGTAACAAATGTGTGTCCTTGCTTTAAGTGTGTGCGCGCCAAGTGTGCAATCTGTTGGATATTGCTCCAGGAGAGGTTGAGGCAACGAAGCATAAGACTGCAGTCACTTCTTGTTCAGTCAAGGCAGCGCGGGACACCTGTGCCATCTCCAGTACGATTGCTCCGTCTCTGAACAAGAATCTGGTGGCCTGATTTAATGGAAGTCAGTTGAATAAATTGACAGGCAAACACTTGGCCCAGCCAACCAACTGTACAAGTCTGCACATGTGAACATTTACAAAAGGTATTGCATCTACTTGACAAAGTACTAAATTGTGTATTGATTAGCAAGCACAAAATATAATACAAATACATTTTGTATTTAGGAAATGCTCTCACTGATCAGAGACTGGTGTAGAAATCATGGATCCCTCAAGGGTTATGGGGCAGAAGTATTGCAATTGTCCTGCCACATGGGAAGGATAAGGCATATGTTTAAAAAAGGGAATAATACTGGAGATGTTAACTTTAAGTAAAGCTAAAAATGGTTTAGCAATGTTAAGCCAGGTTCAATCTGCCACTGATTCATTTCTGGCCATGCTAGCAGCACGGCTCTATGGATGGCAATGTTATTCTGATGGTCGGTCTACCACTTTAGTCCATACTAAAATATCTCAGCAACTTATGGATAGATTGGCATGCAATTTTGTGCAGACATTCATGGTCCCCAGAGAATGAATCCTAATGACTTCTGTGATCCTTTGACTTTTACCGTTAGTGCCACCAGCAGATCAAAGCTTTCAATTATCCAATGCAATATGTCATCATCTACTCAATGGATGACATTAAATTTGGTACAAATCCATGAAAGATTGAGAATGTATCTTAATGACATTGGACATCCTCTGACTTTTCTTAAACGCCCCAAGAGGTTGAGATTAGTGGTTATAAGTGAAACGTCTCAGAAAACTACTGGATGTCATTCAAATTGGTAACGACACGTTCCCCAGTGGATAAATTGTAGCAATTGCAGTTATCTTCACTTTTCATATTGCACAATCATCAGGTCAAAATTTTATTTTGACTTATACCAAAGTTGGTTTGTGATCAAATACCCAAAAAACAAATGACATTCCATCAGCCTCAGCTGTACTGTCTTCACTGCTAATTAGTACATTTTAGCATGCTAACACGCTAAACTAAGATGCCAAACATTACCTGCTAAAGATCAACATGTAGTATGTTTTGAGCATGTTGGGATGCTAATGTTAGCATTTAGCTCACAGCAGTGCCGAAGTGCAGCCTAACAGAGCAGCCAAGGCTCTAGAATCATAGTGAAAGGAATCAAAAAGGATACAACACTACCAAAGCAGCACAACAGTCAATAGTCAATAGTCTGCAGTTCTGGGTTGAAATGCTTTGTTCAAGACCTCGATAGTAATTCGAGGTAGGGGACATTACATTTTCACTTTAACAACGATAATGTTGTGCTGCTGTGTCGATTTGAATCAGCAGAACATTTCTCTCAAAAGCAAGCTTCTAAGCGTATTATTATGACCCAATGTATTCCTTCAGCAAACATTTAAAGGCATGCAGTATGCATGAATAGGCTTGTACAAGAGTTATGTATATAGCCTGCCCTGAGGCATGCTAAACCAATCGATACTATATTTTGTAGCCATCATTAGCCCCTAGTTATTCAGCTGTGTGGGAGAAAGAAGTCCCCCCTGTGCTCTTGTAATGTGATGAAGACCCCCCCCCCCCCCCAGTACAAAGCATCTAAGGTACCATCTAAACGAACTGCCTGCAGTGTTAATGGATGTCTTTGGCATGGTTTCACGCATGTTCCCTGTGTTGCTGTGATGGTTCTTGGGAGTGAATGGAAGTTGAGTGCTGATTTCTTGATTAACAGCGTTACATCATGTTGTAGCACTGCAAGGGGGATCTCATCGATCATCACGCTTTCCTGGTTTACATTCAACTTGCAATTGCTTTTCAAGTTAACTTGTCAATTTCCGTTTGAATGGAAGCAGAGGGAGCGATTGGCTGGATATCTATGTTTGTTTACACTACTGATGCACCTGAAACCGAATACGTTCTTCCAGATAGCACATGTAATGTGATGGAAACAGATTTTTCTTTTACCTGAAGTTGCCCGTTATTATTCAGGGGGGGGGGGGTGTCTTTAGTTATGTTGCATCAAATCAATTCATATCATGTGGACACTAGATACAAATGCCCATTCCGTTTGCAACATAGTGTTTTGATTTCACTAACTAGTCTTTTAATTTATTACACATTACTGAAAAGGGATTGCTATATTCTGTATTCCCCTACCGAGTCCGCTCAACCACTGCATCAAAATAAGGCTTAGAACCTGTCATTTTTAGATGTGTGTTATTTTCCTCATTTAAAATAACCCAGTAGAAAGATGTTTCCTTTACAACACTTAATTGAAAAGTGGTTGGTCTGTAGTAGAGAGAGGATGTCGAAATATATATTTAATAAATAATTATATGCCAACATTAAATGAATCGAATTGAAGGCACAACATGCAATCATTGTCAACATAACGTCTGGTAAGAACCATGCACACTTCCAGTCTTTGATCCTAATACAGACATAGAGACAGTTAATGGAAGACAGGGAATTGTTAGCACCCATGAGGAAATCATACTGTGAGTTGGCATTATTGGAAGCATATTTGTCCAATGAAGATAAAAAAGAGAAATGGACACGATGTCAAAGCAGAGCTTTAACTGTGACCTAAACCTGTGTCTATTTCTATATCCACCTTTCTGAGCGATGTCCAACAGTCGCCGATACGGTTCGACAACAATGGTTTCTTAAAGTGATACAAAGCAGATCAAATGGTTGGTTCATGTGTTTCAAAAATGACTTTCAAGTGACCTGTTTGAGCCAATAATGAACAAGAACAGAATACATTTAGAGGCTATAGCTTGGAAAGGAACAACATATTCTATTGAGCCAAATAATGTGTAACAACACTTTAAAAAAAAATAGTATGTATCAACCATTTATCAGACCAGGTCCTTCTTATTTACCCTTTTAGATTACATCTCATGTCGTATTGTGCACCAGTTTAACAATATATGCAAACAGAAATAAAATATATTCAAAGAATCAATTAACCATCCATCAATTATTCTGCAACTTTTAGCGACAAGGGATGTGTGTGGAGTCCTCTGTAGCTCCGTATTGAACTACATTATAAGACCCGCCCACTTTTTTTATTTATTTAAATCCCTCTTGTAACTGTACAATGCTGAATACTCACAGAACAGATAAAGTCGCTCTAACTTCCGTTTCACTGAGACTTTAAAAGGATTACTCTATTTGTCAACAAAGTGTCAAATATAGTCATAAATGATCATTGCAAGATTCCTCCACAACCATTCCCAAAACCAAATGTCATGTCATTGTTTGTCTGACCAGTAGTAAAAAGGTGTTCATTTTACTATGACATGTAGAAAATCAGTAATCTTAGAGGCAAATGTCTGGAATGACTCACAGTAAAAAGTCATAAATGCATTTCTAGCACAGTTATCGACAAAAGGTCTTCCTGCCTTGAGCAAACGTTCCAATATCTTTGCGTACTGCTGACATTCAGCTGAAAAGTGAGGTTCTCATACAGCTAACTAAATTTGACATTTCATAATGTGCATGAAAATGCTTAGAAGGAAATGCAGCAGAACCAAAGCCTCTCTGCAGGGATGTGTTTATTCATCGTTTGTCTCCCACGTTTCCTTATATTTAAAATAAATGACCTGACTGTAATTCTGTTCAGCAGCTTCTGCATATTTGAATATTAAACCAGGGAACAACAACAATCTCTGTCAAACAAACAACCTAAACAGAGTCCGTAATCCAAAACAGTCTATTTCACCATCAAACCAAAAAAACATCAAAACCCTGAGATTATACTGCAGAACAGACACTCCCTCCTCGCAGTCGCATGAGAGCAGGTTATCGCAGCGACCACCATGACCAGCAGCGTGTACAGTTGTCAAATGCCATCAGCTCAACCAGGTCCAGACGCTGGCCATGCCAGGCCGTGCATCCCCCCCCCCGTCTCTGGAGGCGGTGCTGCTGAGTGTATTTTTAGACAGTGCCACCTTATAAGCACAGCATGGTCGCATCACATCTGTGTAGTTTAAGTGGAGCCCTCTCCCATCAAGGCAATGTGCCCTTTTACCAACAGCCTATGGTCAGACTGCAGACCTAACGTAGATTTAGTGTGACACCTGAAACAAATAAGATGAAGTAATGTGTGAGGCTGGTTCTGGTTTGATCACTAATTTTGTCATCAAACAAAAGTCCAAATGCGATCACATTTAGTCATCCCTTCTGTAGTCAAACAACGCCAGTGTGCTTTTTAAAATGTATTGTTAATAGTTCTGTATTATCAAAAGGAAGAAAAAGAGTGCCGGTGTTACACAGTAGGGAACGAAGCACAAAGCAATCACACTTAAACCTACATGTCATTGTCAGACCGCGTTGGTGTTGGTATTGAAGACGAAGGAGCACATCTGATAAAAGTCAGACAGTCGGGCTAGTACCCATTGCCTTCGTTGGTTGGGTTGGTTAGGTTTAGGTATGAGGAGTGAGGTTGGTTAGGTTTAGGTATGAGGAGTGAGGTTGGTTAGGTTTAGGTATGAGGAGTGAGGGCGGTTAGGTTTAGGTATGAGGAGTGAGGTTGGTTAGGTTTAGGGATGAGGAGTGAGGTTGGTTAGGTTTAGGGATGAGGAGTGAGGTTGGTTAGGTTTAGGTATGAGGAGTGAGGTTGGTTAGGTTTAGGGATGAGGAGTGAGGGCGGTTAGGTTTAGGTATGAGGAGTGAGGTTGGTTAGGTTTAGGGATGAGGAGTGAGGTTGGTTAGGTTCAGGGTAAGAATATCGGGGTAAGCCAATCGGAGGCAGAGTAGGGCGGGTCATGCCATTAAAAGAAATATTCCAAATAATTAGCCTTTTGCTTCTGTTTGTTGTGTTTTCAGAGTCGTGGGCCTTTGGAACAATGGACTTTTGTCTTTGGGGTAACGGGCTAACAAATGGGCTTTCGGCATTGCACCTCCTGAGGTACTGATCTGAGAGAGCGTACGGCCGAGGGAACATAGACCGGTCCCATTGACAGCATTTTTGACGTGTCACTTTTAACTGTCATTGAAAATTTAAATTCAGTTGCATGTTCATAATAAAACAATGACTATTAAATAACTTTTAATCGATACATTTAACTATACATTTTCTCCAAAACTGTTAAAGGAACTTCTCTCACTCAAACAAATCAAAGAATACGTGTTACTGGACAAAGTCTATGTCCATGTCTAGTCTTGAAAGTACTCTAACTACGGGTCAGTAGCTAACTACCATTCACATACTTTTATGCACATTTTGAAGTATCGCATTAGAAAAGCTGTATGTGGCCATGTGCCTCATTTGCATTTATTTTTCACTTCAAATTTGCTTGACAATTGAGAGGAAACACAACTAGGGGCATTTCCAATGCAGAAAATGTGCAGGACAGTTACTTCTGAAACCAACTCTAAACAATTCAAAGCTAACCAGCTAACCAGCTAACCAGCTGACCAGCAGACATCCTTGAGGCCCTGCCACCAGTGAAGCAATATGTCCCTCTGACTGACCCACTTTCTGCAAGAAGTGTTGAATACAGTATTCCAAATCCACTATGGATAATGCAGTACAAACTTAATATAGCCTCCTTTTTGACTGCTCCGTGGCCTCGGTCTTTTCAAATGTTAATGTATGCAAAGTGAAATATTGGGTGTAAAAGTGAACTCATCTCCATGATCAAAATATATAATAAATGACACACGACAGATCGAGAGGCTGGTGAACTGTCATGGGGAAGCTGAGCAGCTGCAGCAGAGAAGAGCGAAGGATAGTAAACCCCAAAAACCTCACAACCCCCACACACCCCCTCATTCCTCTCTCTCTCCCAATGAAACAGGAGCCGTCTGTCTCTCCTGCAGCAGATATTAACCCCGAGGTTGATTTCATCTGAATAGCAGCGGGGCTCAGAGGAGCTGTTCCATCAGCTACAAACCCCTCCCTTGGCTCTGACTCTGGATTCTGCATTGAGATTTCTTCACCATGCTACAGAGGTCCATGTGCTCGTTAACGAGCTGAAGTCGGCAGCTGATTTGTGAGAGGCAGACGGGAGCACGTCTCTATGGGCACATTTGATGGTTGCTGTCCTGCTGGATGGCATCTCGTTACAAGCAATTCATTCACTGTCAACTATGGGTGTCACATTGGAAAGCACTGTGGCTGAAGTTGGGTCTGATGGATGCCTATTAAAGACATTTCGACTGTTTACCACAGCAATCACAGAAATAAACTTTGTGGTCAATTTTGATTGAGATAGAACTGAGAAAAAACACGTGAAACTGAGAAAAATCCTCAAGTTGCATAATTTGCATTGAAAATGACATAAGTTAGGAGCAAGGCTTTTATATTTAATGAGCTTTGCTTAAGTGTAGTTTTAATAGAGTGGCGGCCTAGATTCACAAAGCAGTCCCCCAGTCCGTAGTACTATTACAATAGGCCTGGCTTTGTTATGGAGAACTTTATCCTATCCTATAGCTGTACAAGTCACAAATCATCTGAGATACTACATCCTGAAGCAAATTCAATACAGGCTCATTTATTTAACAGGCTCACAGACTTTATGGTCATTGACTTAATCCTATTAGCTGTGTTTTTTTCCTCTACAGTTTTATTCATCCCCCAAGACAAATTTCTAAAACATGTCCATTCAAAGCTCCTACAAGTCCACATCCTCCTCCACAGTAAGTCCGGAAGCTAAAGTGTAAAGCACAACCAAGTAGAGGTCACGAAACATGTCTCTCTACCCTCAGTCACGTTATATTGTTGGGAATCAACTAAGACTAAATACGAGATTGGGAGAATTTCTATTGCCTCCCAACGGCTCTCAACATGGTGACGGCTGAGCCCGTGGCTAGCAGCTAACAGCGCTGACAGTGCAGAGCTAACAGTATTGACCTGAAGGGGAACTGGAGGGTGGGCGCTACACTTTGACTCTACACGACAACGCCGTCAGTCGGAACGTCACTATCAGCTGTAACCGGCGTATGTGCAGAGCGGCGGCCGTGAGTTAGCCAGTGGGGTTACGAACATGCAGTAAAAAGCCCACGTGGTCAACAAAGTACAGAGAAGCTCGGACTACAACAGACACAAAGGGAGAGTGACTTCCTCCTCTGCACAGGTAGACATTACTTCAATATATCTTTACACAGCAGGTAGTTGTTTGCTGCTATATTAATGCTCTGAATATTGAATTCAGCACCTTTAAGTTCATAGCTGCTCACACTACAAAGAAAAAAAGTGATAATTATTCATTCTCTGAGGTTTGAGATTATCATTTCTGCATTGATTGAAGTGGAAACCAGGAGCAGATCACAGAGACAGGTCTCATCAAAGAAATGCACAGAAACACTGAGCTCACTCCTCCCCCACATCAAGGCCTTAGATCACACAAGCCATCAAGGTCACCTCACATGAACTAGCATGAAACACTCAACCGTAGACCTTTTCCTGTGAAGTCCCCCTGCTCAGTGATGCTGCAGTGTGGACAGCGATTCTGGGGAAAACAGCTGAAACCAATTTCCCTGCATTCCCTGTTGACACAGCCAGTAACGAAGCAGACACACATTCTACCTGACAGCCATACAAAAAAATGCAAATAGCTTTAATCCTAAGAGCAGTTATGGTTATAGTACAGTGTGAAGGAATAGAACATATACTGCTTCTACTTCTACATTAGGCAGAAACAACAGAACGTATTTTCAGCCACACCTGTAAATAAAACGGGTATAAAAAGAAATATTATCATCCGGAACCGGTAAATGTCCATCAAAGGTTTGATATATCTTTGAACATACCTTATATTTCTGTTATTGCAATTTGACATACATAACCAAGGATAAAGGGGTATTTCACTAATGTTCAACAAGGTCCAGTTAGAGAGAATTTCCTCACGCAAAGGTCCGGAACATTACAGTAATGTCTAACGTGCGCTATGATTTAGACTAGCTGTGCAAAGATATAGTGGAGTAATGTCACGACGACTGTTGGGTCCCCTGCTCCTCCAGTTCATGTAGATGTGTCCTTGGGCAAGACACTTAACTCAATTGCTCCCGTAGGCTGTGTCTACGGTGGATGAAAGGGTGTGAATGCTTAGATAGTCCTGATGGGCTGGTGGCCCCATGCATGGTAGCCCCTGTTATCAGTGTATGAATGGGTGTGAATGGATGAATGAATGACATGTAGTGTTAAAGTGCTGTAAGTGGTCAGAAGGCTAGAAAGGCACTACACAAGTACAAGTCCATTTACCATTTTAACTGGCCAGAGAATGAAGTCACTCTCCCTCTGTGTTATTCGTGCTTCTCTACGGAGGTTACAGCTGATAACGCCGTCCCGACCGACAGCGTGGAACCCCCCCTCCTGTTCCCCCTTCCCCCGAGGTTAACACTGTTAGCTCTGTCAGTACTTTCGCCGCAGTGTGCGCTGTTAGCACTGTTAGCTATTAGCCGCCAGCTCGCCGTCAACATGTTGAGCTGTTGAGAGGCAATACAAATGCTCCCAATCTGTATGTGACACACGGGGCTATTAACTAACTCTGTTATTTTGAGACTTTGCAAGTCCGCGACTCGTCTATAAAGTCTGTGACACGTCTTCAGTATAAACTAAAGAGACGGCTTAAAGCAAACCAAACCTGCAATCAGGAGTAATCAAACTACCTCGTCTCTGGCACTGCCATTGTATACTCTCATTGTTTTTACATATCTGCTACTTTTGTAATGTATTCATGTATTTTGGGGTATTGTATGGTACTGTGTTGTATTGTGCTATTCAGTGTTGTACTATAGTGTTTGCTGTTGAATTGTACTGATAATATTCGGCCACTAAATTGTAATAACCTGCCCAGGGACTACAGACGACAATGAGCTCTCTAACTAACTCTGGCACATTTACATTGAGGTGGAAAATGAAAATGAGAGAAAAGGTGTTGCTTTAAGGGTCTTTGTTTTTTTTCAACCCTTACTGTCAAGAGACTGTTTATAACAATCACAACTGTCTGCAGATGTTCCTATTAAAAGCCTAACAGAAAAGAAAGGGATTTTGTCCACTGAACAGTGATCAGAGACATTAATGTCTGAAAACAAATGTTCTGTTCACTAAGAGCAGCAGAGTGTTGGGTTTTGAATTACTTTGTTGTTGTGTTGAAGACAACATGCAGACATTTGAGCCAGTGAACATCACAATTTAGGATTAACAGCCTTTTTCTACGCCTGGTCCAAAAAACAACTCTATTTTAGGTTGGTTGCATTGGCCAAATGTCGTGGGATCTTTTTTCTTTTATATATTGATATTGTTGCCTATTCGATATTAATATAATCCATAAAACAAACCTATGGTGAAAGAAGAGAGACAGGACACTGTATCAGACATGTACCTGTGTTGCCTGTCAGCAAGGTAATGGGAAGCACAAGGAGAGTGAAAGAATGATGAGATGAGACGTCCATGTTGAGTCACTCTGAGCCCACATGGCTTCAGTGCAAGTGATAAAAGCATCAGCAGAACGCTGGTATGAGATAGGTTACTGAGAGTCCTGAGTCTCAGAGATTGAACACATTTCAATTAACAAAACAGAGATGACAAAAGAGGAAAGAAAGGGATAGAAAAGGGGAAAGTAGGAAAGGATGCAAAGTAATGTAAAAGGAACTGAGAGGAAAGTAGAGGAAAGGGAAGAATAAAAAGGAAATAGTGAGGAAAGAGGAAATGGTGGGTGCATATAGTGCATAGATTGAGGGGAAATGTACAGTTAAACAGAAACAGCATAAGACTGGTTGATGAGCTGAAGCAGCGAGAGAAAGCAATGTGTGTCCTTATCTTCTTCAGAGGCTCATTTCCAGTTTGATAGTTGGCAAACTCCCCGTTATCAAAGCAGAGATCAGAGTCCCTCCAGTCTCTCCACTCCAACCTCTCCTCACCTCCATCTCACCACTCCAACTTTAAACTTCACTTGAAAGGAACTTGGAGTTTCACTGTGACAGTGAGATGAAATCTCAACATGCTCATCTGAGTGGGGGCAGAGCTGCCAAGTGGATGTAAAAACCCTGTTTTTGTCTTTCCCCAACAAAGACATAACAGAGGTTGCTTCAAGTGGGCAAGGCTACACATCTTCAACAAAACACTTATCTGGCAGGAAGTGGAAGTGACAGGCCTGACAATTGCGTCTGTCAAACGCGTCATGTCCTTAATTGACATGACAGGGAAGGCTGGGAGGGCCTGACACCTCACAATGTGTCCTTGTACTCAATTAACGGTTGGCATCCCCTTTGCATCCAACCGCAGCGACGTCACCGTCACATCGTTCATTGGTCTAAAAATGTGGCACTTCTGTTTATCTGTTAGCTGTTCTGACAACGAGTGCGGAGGCCAAGCTGCAGATTGACGTGTGCATGTTTCTCAGTGATTACTGAGACCACAGGGAAACCCTATGGACAGGAAGATGTAGAATCACAAAGGACTCACATTGTCTGTTCTGAGCTTCTTGGCAGGGCAGCCTCCATCCACAGGATGTAGCATGTAATACAGCCGCACTTTGTTGGCATGTTTCCGACTCTAAAGGAAAGGAGAGAAAAAGAAAAAAAAACAAGTTAATTAAGGCAATACAGTGGATGATGTATATAGAGCATAATACAGTGTATTTCAAACATAATTTGCCCTCATATGTTAGGATGCAAATTTGAACACAGCCTGAGTCTATGTTATTCACTTGCTCCTGCTGCCCTTGGAGGGTTGATCTCATATCTCGTAGTATTGTAACGTCACAATAAAACATAACGACAAAAGACTCCCCTGAGGGGAAATGAAAGAGGCTCTGTTAATGCACCTTCATAATATGGGCAGTGAGAATGGCAGGAAATGAGGTGCCCCTTGGGGGTGAAGATGCCAGCCAGGAGCTAAGACTTTCCTGGTTTGAGTCCAAGAGGGGACCTTTGTTGCATCTCTCTCCTGGTTCTATCTAATAAAGACATTAAATGGCCCAAAAATAGTTTTTTAAAAACTTGTGGAATGAAAATAGAGATTTCAGACACATTCTACATAAACTATAAAAGCTATGAATAAATTATTTATAAAAAAGCATTTTTGTCATGTATAGATATGCAATGATGATTGCTGGGTAATATGCATTTTGATGTTGTCCAACGTCAAGTCTCAATTTGATCATGTGACGAGATTATACATTGTAACCCTAGGGTGGCTAGTTTAGGTCCAGGTGCACATCTGCAAGCCGAGTGAGCAGTTATGCCTTTCAAACATAAAAAAAGTCAGAAAGAAAAAACCAGAGAAAGCAAAGCTAAGGATTTAAACAGTCGGCGGACCCTGGTGTGTGTTTCTCACCTAGTAACAGACGTGCACTAGGGCCCGTCATAATAGCGTGTACCGGGGCCTGTCGTAACTACCTTACACCATTGGTTATTGTTCTTATTGTTCCAATCAAACTAAGAGGAGGGATTGCATCCCTTTTTGTTCACACCAGACCTTTTTCCCCTAAAAGGTCGTACCTGACACACATGTAAACACTTTCATGAACAGGCCATGACCAATCCACGGTAAATACTGGTTGTTAATCATAAAATGTAAATGTTTTAAGCATTTGAACAATATGAATCAATTTGCAGAAAAGCTAATGTGAATGTTGGTACAAAAACATCTCTACTTTTAGTTAATACGTGATGTTTAGTTACTTTGCAGGCTCAAAGAAAAATGGCCGTTGGTATATGATCGGTTATTTAAGTGACCAATACATCATTCCTAGTTAAGTTATGACATTATATTGCATTGGTCAGCAAATGTCAGTAGCAAAACTAGCATCTGCAGTGTAAAACAAGATAAGAAAAAAGATTCCTTTAAAATCCTAAAATATGGATCTGATATACATTATACAAAAATTAAGAAAAACAAAAACTTCAGCCTGAATAACAGCTTGACTACTTCAAAACATCCATACATCCAACAAGTCTTTAGAACATATTCCACAACTAAATATGTTGTGTGTCCAATACGACACAAGGAAGCATGTTCTGATCCGACACCAGTATCTGCAGGAAGAAATCATTTGTCAGTGCTTTCCAAAATTATTTTCAATGATTGACAGTTAAAAAACAATTGTCGTCATGGTTAAATTAAATCCATCCATACTGGAGATCAAGCCCAAATCATTCGAAAGGCGTGCTGGGATATTTAATCCCAGCTATTTTTGTCATGTAGGATGTACCCATAGTAACTTCACTGGGAGGTATCCAAGAGGCCTTCTATTCATGCCACTGCTATCCCACCATCCAAAATACCCGAAACATCCGTACAGTCGAGTAACAGAGGGAAGAATCCATCATCTGTTATCTGTTGAGTTATCTGTTGATCTGGTAACTACACAACTCATTGTGTGTAGTGATAGTGTTGGAGTCAGCATCCTGTTAACCTGACGCACCAGATGGTTGGTTACGCAGAACCATCTAAGAAGCTGTCATAGGAAACTGGTTGGAAAAGGGCGGGCACTTTCAAAATATACTTGGCAGGTGAAAATTGGATGAATCATCCGAACCATCCAAATTTTGTCGAAGCCAGTCAAGAGTAGGGCTGCAACTAACGATTATTTTAATAATCGATTAATCTGTCGATTATTTTTACGATTAATCGATGAATCGGATACAAAAAAAAAGCATTCATTTCCAACCCTTTATTCAAAAACAGTATGCTTTATGCTTTACATCTGCCAATTATATCGTTTTTTTTAAATAAAGTGCACACAAATATGTATATTTTTGTTTAAAGGGACCTGAGCTGTCAGAACAATAAATCATTTATAAAAAATAAAGAAAAATACAAATCAGAAAACTTAACAGGATTTGTTTGAACGTCAGAACTTGTTCTCTACACTACACTCACAGATGCACACACTCACAAACTCACACTCAGACACGCACACACACTCAAGTTCACTTGAAGCTTATTCATTCAATTATTACCATCATTGTAGTAAGTGCAAGTTAAGTTAATTTATACACCACATTTAAACACAGTTTAAGATGACCAAGTGCTATAAAAAAAATTAAAAAGTACAACACACACAAATATATTTGTCAACAATAACCGATATGGGACAAAGCACAGAATATATATACATGACAACAGATTGAAAAATGAATGGGCCAAAAAAGGCGAGTGAATAAAAACGTGTCTTTAGTCCTGCTTTACTACTGTTATTAACGAGCTAACGCTAACTTGTCATGCTTGTCAAACTGGATAACGAGTAAACACCAGCACCAGAAGAGCTACTGGATGGACGTTACGTCCCTGATAGCAGTCGACTCCGGGGCGGCTCCGCTCCGCTCTGCGCTCAACTCAACTTTTTTTTTATACTCAAACATCTCCGCGACTTATTGAGTGGCGTAATAATCGCGCGACACAACGAATCGATAATGAAATTCGTTGCCAACTCTTTTAATAATCGAATTTTATCGATTTTATCGATTCGTTGTTGCAGCCCTAGTCAAGAGCAGGTGTAAAATCTTCTTTTCCATCGAGAAAACCCTTCAGTGTCGTCCTTTGCTCTTCCTATAATGGAGAAATGCTCTCTATTTCTGATATAGCTGATGCTGTTGTGGCATCTATGCTAACCTCTTTAGGAACCTCAATTGTTGTTTTGAACAAACAGTCGCCTATCCCTGTTGCGTCACACGCTCTTTAACCACGCCCGTAGTGTCTTCACAGGACGCCGTTTGGTCCGAACCATCCGCATTACCCTAAGCCTGACATCATCTCGGGATCCTGCCATTCTCGCGTGGTATCGGGAGAATCCAGCTGCCGTGCAAGGTAACAAGCACCCCGTTGCTGCAGAGTATAATCACCGTCACGTACTAATGATATTGCGATGAAAACCTTGTTTAGTGCCTCGCTTTGACTCCCTGTTAAAATAGGCTTTCAGAGCACCAAGCTGTGTCATAACAATCTGTGATTGAGCTTGTTGGAAAAAGTCACACACCATTAACTCTACCTGAACATGGCGCTGTGCCTGTCCTGTCCTTTCCAATACACACTCCTGTTTCAAAGAGCTGGCTTCCGTTTGTGCCAGAGGCTCCATTAGAAATAGTGAGAGACTGTCAAATGAAGTGCTCAGTGCCGCTCCCTGACACTGGGTAGAATTGATAATTAGTGTCCGGTTCACTGAGGTCGAAGCAAGACTATTCTTACCAGCAGCCCATCGATCCAGCAGGATCTGATAGCACAGCCACGACGGGGGGAAGGACAGATTAGTTTATCCGAGGAGAAGCTCCGGATGTCAAGAGAAGTGATACAGAAAGAGGAGGGGAAAACCACACGTGATATAGCCATTGCAACGTCATGGGAAGCCACAGATGAGGGACAGTTTATAGTTACAAGATAGCATCTGGTGAGGCATGTAGCGGTGTGGACGGGTGCCCGGTGCGTTATTCTGTCAGGCAGAAGAACAGCTACCGGCTTCTCTTCACAAGGACATGACAGACAAACTCATCCCGCCTGGTCTGGGGGTGAAAGCAAGGCTGCAGGAATCTATTTGTCTGGCCTGTCTGGTTTCTTGGCAGTCAAACTGCCGCTGGTTTGTGTGACTCCCTTTTAAACAAATACTGCAAGTATTTCGACATTTTTTTATGCCACAAATGAACAAGAACAGAATTAAGCACATTCAGTCTTGTTTACTATTCATACTCTATTAACCGTTCAATATAACATACTAATAACAGAGATGTTTCAAACTCATTTGGAAGCAATTGGAATTCAATTTTTCTCCCAAACTTACTACTCAATAGCCAGAATAATTTACGTAACAGGACTTTAAACAAAGGCAGAGTCATTGTTATACTGTTCAAACTGTTCAAATACGATTTTGAGATTTCTTTTGTGATGTGATAAGGGATAATGATATGGATAAAATGCTTTTCCACATTTGCCATTCACTGAGCACAGGAACCAGACAATCAAACAGAGTTCATCAATTTCCTGTGAGGTCACTGCCACATGGGCACCATTGGCAGCAGGCTGGGCTTTGATTCACCCCCTGAAATCACATCTCTTTTGTTATTTTCTTTTACCTGCAATCAATTGCACTTCTGGTGCCCAGACGCATTATTTGTTATGTCACCCTAAAGTGCATTTTTACGCACTGAGGTACTGAGAGCTACTTGGGTTTCTGCAGAGCAAACTCTTCCACATCCAAACTGGGTAGAAATGTTCCACTTGACCAGCTTACAGACGACATTGCAGCAATGGGGTACATATTGGCCTTCCTATTTGCACATCTTTAATTATACATATGCTAACTATTTTAATTGTGATTATACATTATTTCTTCATCTATTTGCATAACTTCCTAATTACCACCTGGGGCCAGCTGCATATGGAATTACAATTGGTATTGCATTCTGCCAGTCAAGGCAATGTTAACATATCCAGAAAAGAGCTGTAACTCTATCAAGGACTAACTGAAGCACATTAAAAGAGTAGTTTTACATTTTGGATGGTAAGAATATTCACTTTCTTCCCAAACATTGGAAACCGTTAGCCTGGCTCTGTCAAAAGGTAACACAATCTACCAACTGGCCTCTCTTAAACTGACAAATGAACACATTACATCTTGTTCGTTACATTAATAAATTAAAAGGCTGTGGTTTTACAGGGGGTCATGTGCGGGATTAGTTCCCAGCCAGGAGGAGTAATCAACCACAACCCGACCCATAAGCCACACATTTTTCTTTTATCATAGGGTACACGCCAGTGGCCTTATTTGGTCATTCCTCAATCTTTGATATCCTGGACCCAGAACTTGTTAAGTTCCACCGTCATTAAGGAAGTTTAAATACTCCTATCTTCCTGGGATGAGTTAGGAACCAGGAGCCGGGAAGCTTCCAAGAGGAGTCCTGAACGATACACAAGACCATCTTACAAGGGTAGTCTGCACAGAACATCTACGCCTCCTCTATTGGAGCCAATGTAAGAGTTCATCGCTTCATCCCTGTTTGCATCACAATATGTCAAAATGATACCTTGTCTTACATCATAACTTGCAGAACTTCCTTTAAATACAGGCGAGTACATACAGGCACATATTTGAAATGTAACCTCTGCATTTAACTGAAGCATTTTGGAGCAGTGAGCTGCTGTAAAGCACCCAGGGAGGAACTTGGGGTTCAATGTCTTTCTCAAAGACACTTTGACATGTGATAGTAGGAGCCGAGGATCAAACCGCTACCCTTGCGGTTAAACACGACCTGCTCTGAAAACCTACAAAGAGCATCCTGGTATGTATAGATCACTCAGATCACTCAGATCTTTGTCATTGTTATGACGGCCCATTATTTAGAAAACCAAAAAGTCAGAGAAATGTCTCATTGGACCGAAAGCCCATTTGTCTGGCAGCCTGTTATCCTGAAAGACAAATGCCCATTTTTTTGAAGGTCCATTGCTGACCCACCCTACTCTGTCTCTGATTCGCTTACCCATATATTCTTATCCTAATGCTGAAAATTCTTGCTCCTCATGCCTAACCAACGCATCCACTCAAGGCAATGACTACTAGTCAATCAGAGGCAGAGTAGGGCAGGCCATGCCTTCACTATAGTGAATGGCATCGTTTTGCATAATAATAATAATCGAAACAATGGGCATTTGTTTTCGAGATAACAGGCTGTCGGACAAATGGGCTTCAAATCCAACGGGACATCTTTCGGACTATTGGGGTTTCAGGATACGGACTTTCGAAACAATGGGCAGTCCCTCTTCATACAGTTTCACAATTATGCCTCTGTAACCTAGTGACAAGACACAACTGTACAGCAAACAGTTTGTTCCATAACTGGCACATTTGAAAATTTGATGAAAGCCTGCATTTTGAAAGCTGATGTCATTCATGTGGGAGTTTATATCCAACTGTAGTTTCTGCCAGCAGGTCCCCTGTTGCCTCCTCCCACTGTACTGTACCAAATGTTAACTTGTACCACTGCATGCATCATTCAAAACTGCAAAACAAACGGAGAACTATTGAGATATACGTACATGTGAGCTCTCTGTGTAAATGCTAGAAGTAGCTTTCATGTGTTGAAAAAGCAAGACCCAGTAGGGTGCATCAAATATGGTAAATGTGCAGACAACAAATATAGATATATGCACAGATCGATGAGATGCTGATCAAATCCAGACTAATCAGCTAAAAGTCCCATTTTCAAAGTTTTTGGCGGTTACATTTATAAACATGTGGCGATGCCGCATGATAGTTTCACATCGCCACAGAGCTGGACAGATATTAGTGTCCCAAGTAAAAAAAAAACAAAGCGGGGAGGATCAACCTTTATCAAACTTTTGGAAGAACTAACCTAATCAGACACTTACTATATTATAATTCATTCCCATGCCTGCTGCTCACAGTAATTACATTGACCGGCTCGTCTGCCGACAGCATGGGATCTCTCCCTAGCATCGTCCTGCTTATAATCAGGGTCGGAAACTAACGCTAGTCCGCTAGCCCGAGGCGAGTGGATTTTTGGAGGGACTACCTAAATTATCATTCTCACTAGTCCTCATGGCGAGTGAAATTTGAGAGGCTTTATTCGTTATTTATGTCCGGAAAAAGACTTTCCCGATAAGTAAATGTAACATTCCACTATTCCCCAAATTGTTGAGGATATTAGACTATTTTGTTTCGATTATAATTTTTTGTTTACGCAATGCGAAAGGCACTATATTCATCGATCAGGCCGGGCCTCTCTTTTAGTTTCACCAGCGGCCCGCCAAGATTCGTCCACGGAAGAAATATAGATGGTGAAGCTCTTATGACTGCAGCACATGAACTAACACCCAATATCTTTTTGTGATCTAACAAAAATAATGAATCTAAAATTAGAACAAATGCCTGCTTCATTCATAGACTGCTTATTGTTTTTGGCACCGAGCGTTCACTGCTTAAACTGCCGTGGTGACATGCTGTTACTCCCCACGGCGGAATATAGCTACATTTTTAGCCGGTACGTTCCATAGCGGAATTCCTCAACTTGGCAATTTGAACTGCTGTACAATATTTAATCGTGATCTTAACCTTCATCTTCACTACGAGCCTAAATAATGCAAGAATTGTCAATCCCAAACCATTATAAGCATATTTTGCGATTTTAAGATGCTGTATTCCAATAATTCGGTTTCAGTTTCGATGCGGACAGGTTTCGCCAGTCTGTCTGACTTAATGATGGTGCTGCTGGAGACACCATCCATTGGAGAATTTGACCCCTCCGACTCTATTCATCTCTGGATGAATTCAGGTCAACGGGCAAGGAGGCCAGAGTACCTAGACGAAGATCAAGAGGATAGTGTAGATCCTGCACAGTTTCATTCTCAAGAAGACTGGCAGCAAATGGAGGCAGACATAAATGCTGAACTTGATGTACCCATGCTAGCTGAATGAACATTATAGCCTACCGGACCCTTGACGTTGTTCTTCTGCTTCCTATGTAATTATAATATCACAACATCATGATGTTACATGCATCAATCTTTGTACAGCCATAATGTTACAAACAATAAAACTCTTGATTAGTACCTTGCATCTCTGCGGTTTCACTGTTAGATAATTGCCTTGGGAGAGTCTTCCTCCACACACACATCCCTACACCCCGTGATTGGTACATTCCCCAAAGCTTCATGAAGGACTAGTAAAGATTGCTCAGGACTAGTAGTTTTATGAACCTACTAGTCCTTGGGACTAGTACTGATTTTGAGTTAGTTTCATACCCTGTATAATGGAGCTATAGTGAAGGTTAACGGAGGTTACATTGAGTATTGGGCGAAAGTACATTTTAACGCTATCATGATGTGTTTATCTTGTAAAATTACATTTTTGCTGAGAAACTTAAATAAATACAGTTGTAGCAGCGTTCCGTCTGTGTTGTTCATTATTAAGCCACAAATGAGCTGCAGACACAGTGACTTAATTTTCGTACGCGAATGACAGGAGATCTTTCAAGTCTTTTCCTTTTATCTTTATTTTACGCAGCAAAGCGTTAAATAAATACACAAATAATATACTCTGTCACACGGTAGAAAAACTATGTGCTCTCGTGCCTAATGCAGCTCTTTGGTTTTGCACCGGCTGCCGTCATGACGTCATTAAATCACTACCAAAAAAGGGAGTGTCAATCATTAACATAAATGCTTTTCAATATGTTTTACATATCTTTAGTTCCTGCACAATGAGCATAATTCAGAAATTAAATGATTAATATTCCCAAAATTCCCATTAACTAATATATACACTTCTGGCTCTTACAACAGTTGTTTTAAGGAGATGTTTTCACGGCAATATAAAATACATATTAGAGAGGGAACACTAATTCCAAGAATTTTTTATCAAAGAAAATATTTGAAAACAAATGCAACCAATTATTTATAAAAAAATGTAATTATTTGTTTTCATGCCAATAACCACTATAGATGACAATGACGAAGTAGTAGGATAATATTTTGAATTTCTGATGGTTTACATTGATTTCGGGACGGCTGAAATTATTTTTTAGGACGAATCTGGGATGGAAGTGAAAGAAGTTAGACAGGAGCCTTGCTTTCAATTGTAGTTTTTAGAAAGGAAATTGGAATCGGCAAAAATCTGAATCGGCAGGTCAGACTTTTGAATTGCAATCGGAGCAATAGTCTACACACAATAGCTTTTTGTATTGGATATTGGTGCTTGGCAACTGTTTATCAGGAAGTCAGGTTCCCACTGGCATTTGTTGCCACCCCTTGCAATGTGGCTCCTGGGATGGCAATGTTGGTCATCCCACCACTTTGGTCGCAACTGAAATATCTCAACGATCATTGGATGGAGTGTTATTACATTTGGTACTAATGAAGAAGTTTACTGACTTCGGTGATTCCCTGATTTCTTCAGAGGCAGTATAACATATGCAGGTTTTCTTTTGTGAAATGTCTCAACAACTATAGAATGGATTGCCATGAAATTTGGTAGACAGACCTATACACATACAATATCTCAGTCCAAGATCAAATGAAAAATTAATTAAGTCCAAGTAATCCATAGTGGGAGTGTGAAGGGTACTAACGAGACAAGACTAATGGCATGAAGGTTGTTTTGTTTCGGAGAGGAGCATGCTTTAGCTTTAGCATTTAGCTCAAAGCACCACTGTGCCTCTATAACCTCACGGAGCTGCTGCCATGGCTGTAGACTATCAGTCTTGTTAAAACTGATCCATCTTTTCAATTGCATTACTGTGCAATGATAGCAAATGTTTGACAAAACGAAAACCAAATGGGATTATCATTGTAAGGCTGCAATGGACGATTATTTTCACTATTGATTCATTTGCAGAAGATTTTCTCACGTAACCGATTAATTGTTTGGTCTAAAAAAATGCAATAAAATGGTGAAGTGTGTTGTATCTAAATGGTCCCAAAGATATCCAGCTCACCATCATGTATGACAGAGCATTTCATTTAATAATCATTTCTGCTCTAGTTCAATGTGTTTGATTACTTACTGTAAGTCCCTACATGTTGATTTTCATCCCATAGTAAAATAAATGGGAACTGATGGACTGGAAGACAGGAACAATGCATTTAAAGACAGGCCGGCGTGTTTGGAAAGTGGCCTCCAGGTTTGTAAGGTATATGTGATTTGGAGTAAATGGGGCAAAACGAGCAAAACATTACAAAGAAACCCAGAAACCCAAGTGACTGAGAAAAAACACCAGGCAACGCTGTGCAGGTACACCAGTGACAAGACACTGACTAATGAAGGACACGTTCAGCTGATGGGAGCGTGTAGCTTGTTTGTGTGAATCTGTGTGTATTGCAGATTTACAGCTGCCCAGGCATGTTTCAGCTGATCAGCTTTTCGGACTCTGATGAGAAAAATGACCACTGACTGAGAACGTAGCAAAAAAATACTGAAACAGGCCAACTGTGGGTTGGTTTGTATGAGAGATAAGCTAAGTGCACGCTTGACACAATCTGGGCCGAAGAAAAATCCATATTGCATTACCACCCCATCAGTGAGCTAATCAGCGCTTGTGTGGACTCGATATCATAGGGAACATGGGACAAATAACAACCAGACATCCTAAACCACCATCAAACCACATGCAACGAGAAAACCACAGACCATCAAACCACATGCAACGAGAAAACCACAGACCATCAAACCACATGCAACGAGAAAACCACCGACCATCAAACCACATGCAACGAGAAAACCACAGACCATCAAACCACATGCAACGAGAAAACCACAGACCATCAAACCACATGCAACTAGAAAACCACCGACCATCAAACCACATGCAACGAGAAAACCACAGACCATCAAACCACATGCAACGAGAAAACCACAGACCATCAAACCACATGCAACGAGAAAACCACAGACCATCAAACCACATGCAACGAGAAAACCACAGACCATCAAACCACATGCAACTAGAAAACCACAGACCATCAAACCACATGCAACTAGAAAACCACAGACCATCAAACCACATGCAACTAGAAAACCACAGACCATCAAACCACATGCAACAAGAAAACCACAGACCATCAAACCACATGCAACGAGAAAACCACAGACCATCAAACCACATGCAACGAGAAAACCACAGACCATCAAACCACATGCAACGAGAAAACCAGACCATCAAACCACATGCAACGAGAAAACCACAGACCATCAAACCACATGCAACGAGAAAACCACAGACCATCAAACCACATGCAACGAGAAAACCACAGACCATCAAACCACATGCAACTAGAAAACCACAGACCATCAAACCACATGCAACGAGAAAACCACAGACCATCAATCCACATGCAACGAGAAAACCACAGACCATCAAACCACATGCAACTAGAAAACCACAGACCATCAAACCACATGCAACTAGAAAACCACAGACCATCAAACCACATGCAACAAGAAAACCACAGACCATCAAACCACATGCAACGAGAAAACCAGACCATCAAACCACATGCAACGAGAAAACCACAGACCATCAAACCACATGAAACTAGAAAACCACAGACCATCAAACCACATGCAACTAGAAAACCACAGACCATCAAACCACATGCAAGGAGAAAACCACAGACCATCAAACCACATGCAACGAGAAAGTAGCCTTTTTTCTGGTTGGAAATAACAAAAACTCAAAAACTGACCCTACATATATATATATTGATATCACATATTTATATATATATATTTATATTGATGTCACATAGTTATATATATCTTCAGAGATCTTCAGTGATATAAATAACATGTGGGGGAGGCAGTAGTAGAAAGTGATTAAAGTGAACACTCGTTCCATCTAAACAGCTGCCAGCCAGGTGCTCTTAAGAACTTAACCTCATACTGCTCCATTGTAGCTGTTCAGGAGCTGCCAGCAGCAGGCTGTTTAGGCAGCTCCCTAGTATGAATGTATGAATGTGAAGCAGGACGGATTATAGAAACAATCATTTAATGTCATGAAAATAATGACTTATCAATGCATCATTATGTCCATTTTGGAAGCACCGTGTTTTCAATAATGTGGAAACATATTTTATACGAAGAATCATTGCTGGAGCTTGAGTTTTCTTGTTGCTAGTTGCTGCACAAAATAATTTGTGTTTAATAATTCTTGTTATTGTGTTACACATAAATGTTAAAATTCAAGATCTGAAAAATTCAAGAAACCAGCAAGAACAAGCTGGATTTTGAAAGTATCCAACCAACAAAAAAACAGCCCAGTGTCCTGCAGCCCAGTGTCCTGGATTTGCAAAAGAAACGTGCTAAAACATCGCCAGAGTTGCTGCCCGAGGACCGATCCAAAACCATAACCAATCATTTATGACTGCAACTGTCAATACTGCAGATATGCAGACACATCACAGTCTCCTACAGTACAGTGGAGTGTCAGTCCGAGTCTTTGAGTGGCATGTCAATCTGGAACTGAAATGCTGACAGGCTGCATGCAAATGAGCTAATTGTCAGTCTTAGGGTATTTATTTCAAACGTCCAAAGACCATGGACTAGTTGGTGCAATGATGGTGTATTTCAGATTAAAAATAGAATAATAATTCAGAGTCATGGGAGGTAAACTCTGGAAAAATCCAGAATAGTCTTTGACATTTTTAAGTTAACTTCACTTTGCAGGCTTAATCTCTTAAAATCACTGCGGTAAAGTGAGCCACCGAGTGCAAAATAGAATAATTATATTAGTATGTATTAATGTTCATTAAAGAACACAGAAAGAACATGATACGAGACGCGTCTGTTTTATATTTCAAGCCCTTCGGCCTCGCTCAGACCCCCCCCCCCTTACCAAAATAACACTACTTTAGGTGCAATGAAATGAAAAACAGCGACTGGCATTAACACAGTGCTGCTCACTTCACCGCTGTGTTTAACTGTGGTGTGAAAAAAACTAAACGTTATTTTTCCTCACAAAGTCTATGACCTTACAATCTCAGAGAATACTCAAGTGCTTTTTCTAGTAAATAAAAAAATGTAATCTCTATTTTACAAATAGAAATAAATGTACGGTTGAAGAGGGTGCTCATCTGGGTGAGCAGTGTACATACTGTATGTGTGCGTGTGCAGAGGGTGATAGGTCTGAATAAAGTGTGATAAGCCAATGGTTAAAGGTTGATTAGAGTAAAATAAAACACCATTCCTGTGTCACCCCGCCCTGTTTACAGGTATGCACAATATGCTCCTACAGGTACACATGTCGCATGCAGCCCCATTCAGAATGGATGTATTCCTTTAGAGAGGTGGGGTGATTTTAATATTATCTTTGCTGGAGATATTAAATCCCATCCAGAGATGGGTTTCTTTTCACCCCAACCCCAGTAACAACCAAAAATTCCCTGTGTCCGGAGCATTTTAAAATGGATCTCTTGAGTTTTTGCCACCAGAAAAGCTGCTTTTCCTGCTGCTGCATTTCGTGAGCTCAGTATGAAATTTAAATCTTGTATCCCCCACCTCTTTAGTGTTAATCCCATCTCAATAGGGAATAAATGATCAAACTGGGGGGAAAGAGGGCCAAAAAAATAATTGCACATGCTGGTATTTTTGCAGAGGCGTAATGAGGCATTCCAGATGCTACGTTGGTTGGTTTACGCACTACATGGGATAAAATGATCAATTATGCCAGAGACTCATTTTCGTTCCCGATGCCTCACATCTGCAGGGTCGGGTCATCATCTGGACATTAGGCAGACCTCTGAATCAGGAAAGCGGACTCCTAAAGCGTTTGAAGCGAGCTGGTTTGCATTTCAAGTCAAGCATCTTTTTTTTTCCACTTCTATTAAGAATATAAGAATATTATGAATATAAAGAATATGTGGTATAAGGACCATACCAGTAGTGAGCCCAGGAAGTCCAGTGTGCTTCCAGCTTACATGACTGACAACAAAACATTTTCCAATATATGCAAGTGGCACTGTCATTTTTAAATGATTCATATTAGTTTTTTACCTTTCAGAGGCCATTTTGTTTCAGTTCACTTTAGTAGGCTGTCAAAGTCAACTGGTAGAGACATGAAACTGGCTCAACAGAGCAAATGCCTCATAATGAAGCAGATACACAGATTTTCATTGAAGCTACTTAGTTCTAGTGTCAAAGAGGAAGTGAAATAAAGAAACATGAGGATAAAACATAAACAAAAGCATAATTACTGTGATTAAGAAGATGTGTGTTCTGGTGGCTACATGCTAACGGGCATTGCTGGCACTGATGGAAGCAGGAAGCAAATTGTAGTCATTTGGCATAAACATGCTTAAACCACTGGAATGGACCTTTAAAGACCTGATAACCTGGCTGTTTTGTAAAGTCGGGTATTTCTTATTCATTTCAAGTCCAAAACACAACCCTCACAACCTCCCTGGTCCTTTTCCCAGAGTGCTTTGTGACTCGGAATAGACCGCTGGCTGTGTGCCGGCAGCCTCAGTGAGCCCTCTAATTATAGCAAGTCTGACAAAAACAGTTGTATCTGAGGTCAGGTAGCCTCCAAGACACCCAGGGCTGAGCTGTCTTACTTAGGCTGCCCTCGGACGATTTAGGAAGAGGGATTCTGTGCTTACCAATCAACCCGGGGCTCTGCGTTGTAACTACTGTTGTTGGACCCCCCGCCCCCCCTCCAGTCTACAAAGCTCACCACTGCATGGAACCATGTGAAAAGCACCACAGTCCACACTCGAACAGGCGTTAACTCGTGAATCATCGCTCGTTTGCACCAAAGCAGCAGGCTGATGCCAGGTTTCTGTGGCGGGGGTTACAGTGTGTTGACCAAGACCTCCAAGGATTTGACGCTTCCAGCAGAGGATGAAGAGAAGGACAGTTTTTGAAAAACAAAGCAGCAGAGTAGAGAGGACGGTTCCACCGTTGCCCAACATCAGTAAACCCAGTGGCACATGATTGATTTCCACAAAATGGCTGCTTCAGAATACTCCGTTGAAGAAGTCAGTCTTGACAGACCAGGTGAGCTTGAGGGAGGACAAAAGGATGTCAGTCCACCACAGGCTGAACATATCTCAATTAGCACTTGATGGATTGTTATACATTCAGAGTCCCCAGAGTAGGAATGCTATTGACTTTGGGAAACCCCAGACTGTTCCTCTACCAGCATGGTTAACATTTGTGTCTCCACATCGATTGACATATTTGGAATAAGGCCTGATACAGAACGTCCAAAAGAACATGTTTACGTGATAATAACCGTGGAGCATGAAACTGTGTCGTTATGCTAAACGGATTGACTCGACATTTACTCCTACTATTTTTGCATTACTGTTACTTTTATGTAACATGCAGCAGAATCACTCTTCCTAATCCTGATTCTCCTTTGCTGTAGACTACATTAGATTAGATATATACTTTATTCATCCCCAAGGGGACATTTGTCTGTGGCAGCAGCAAACAAAGTTACACAATAAAATACAAATATTAAGTATGGAAAATGCACAATATATACAATATAATGAAATACAATAAAATAACAGAGCAGGACCTATTCAATTTAAGAAAATAAAGTAATAACAATGCACAGTATATACACTAAATAGAATGGTATTAAATGAACTAAGTCGGAAAAAATAAACTAAACAGTAGTGCACAAGATCGCCAACAGCAGCAACAACAGTGTAGCAGTGTTATAGTCTTGTGGATGATCTGGCCAGAGGTGATTTATTATAAAGTGTTATTGCAGAGGGCAGGAATGTTCTCCTGTATCTGTCCTTGTGACAGCGGAGCTGGATCAGTCTGTCCCTGCAGTAGGTGGTGGAGAGGGTGGTCCTGGTTATCCAATATGGATAATAGTTTCTTCAGTGTCCTCTCCACCACCTGTTCCAGATTGTCTTGTTTGCAGCCAATGATGGAGCCGGCCTTCTTAACTAGTTTGTTAAGTCTGTTGGTGTCTCTGGCTCCAATGCTGCTCCCCCAGCAGACTACAGTGAAGTGAAGTGCACTGGCCACAACAGACTTGTAGAACATCTCCAACATCTTGCTGCACACGTCGAAGGATCCAAGTTTCCTCAAGAAAAAGAGTTGACTCATCCCCTTCTTGTCCACAGCGTTGATGTTGGTCTTCCAGTTCAGTCTGCTGTCGATGGAGACACCCAGGTACTTGTACTCCTCCACTGTATTACGGGAGCAAACTGAAGATGACCACTTCTTATTGCTTTTATGATTTTATTTTTATTATCATTATCATTTAAAGCTCTAAAATAGCAAACCACAGTTGGTGTCACACAGAGTGCTGTTTGTTAGTGGGTCACTTTTACATGGGCCAATTGAGGAATGGTAGGCTATGCAACTCTTTTGAATTATTAAAGACATTTAAAGTAATTCCGAAGATTCAATGTTTTACTATTCTTAAGCATGGAGAAGTGTGCATATTATATGTGAAATACTTTGGTCTATGTACTGTATATGCAGGACTTTTGACCACATGACTTTATAATGATGATGATGATGATTATGAGAATGTAAATGTATTCAAAAATCTCTTTAAATCCAAACTAAAAATCTTCCATTCACATACTTAATCACAACCGTGCACTGAAGACCATATTTCTGTCTTTGAGTTCATTCATTTCCTGCCTAATGGAGATGCTGACTATAACTCAGATTATGTACTGTTGCATTTTTACACATCGAAATGTGCTCATTCTGCCGCTTTACTGCTATTTCTGTATTTAATTCAGCCTCATAAGCACCTTTGAGATTCATCTTCGTAGCATTACTGCTACGTGCGTACTCTGCCGTCAGCTCTGTTCTTCCCCCTTCTTATAGCATTCATTTATATTTGTTAATTATGCAAGCAGACAAAATGCTGAGGATTAATGTTGGTAAAAAAAATAGAAGCCGCTAATTTAACTTGTGACATGAATGACGGGTGCAGATTAGGAGCACAGTTATTTTTAAGCCTTTAAAACAGGCTTAGTGAGTGGAGCTGCAGCGCAGGAAGAAAGCCTCCCCACTGTTTTTTTCAATCAGTGCACTTCCTCAACGTCGTCCCAATGTGATTACCAGTACGACCCCCTCAGATGGTCTCAGAGAGGTGCTTCATAAGAAATTAATCTGACAACATTCAGCTCCACTGAAACTTTTTATGGATAACCACTGAACAGAAAGCCATGCCAGTGATGCAACGTTACCGGTATAAAACACTATATGTAGATGATGTAACATATAGTAATCAGTGGGTTGGCTAACAGTTTTAGTAGGATGTGGAATGATTGGTTTCTTTAACACACAAAGCAAAGAAAGAAAGCAAAACATGTATTTTAAATACATCTTTCCTGCTGCAGCTGGCAACTGTTACCAGCAATAAAGTTCTGGTTAACTACCTGTCCAACAACAAAGAGCACACTGACAAAGTTAGCGACTGGCGGGTGAACTGCTGATTAGCGGATTCTTCCTCAGGAGTTAGTGGAGACCGGACCGAGCCTGGAGGGAGAGTGAATATCGGTTGACATTTGGGGCATTTCATACGATTGATTCATACCATGCCAAGTATGATTGTGCCGCACCTGAGTACACGTGTCATCATCTATGAGACATGTGTTTAGATGGATGGATGGACTGACTTGGACTCTACAAAGCTGGACCCATCACACATCATCACACATCACAAATGAATGGTGCATTGGTGTGAATTGTGTGATTGTTGTTCTCGTCAGTGTCATCATGTTGATTGTTTTGTGTCGCTTGGATTATTTAATTGTATAGTCATCATTTGTTTAAATGTGTTAATGTTTTGGAGTCTGAGGACCCTCTTAATAACCTGAAGGTGCATCTCAAAGGGTTTATCCTTAAATTTAAAATGACATACTGGCTAAGGCTGGCGTTATGAAATATTATAATTTTTCAACCAACCACCATCAGTACGACAAGCAGCTATTGCCTATAAATTCACGCTCGTGCGTCTATGTCTGGCACGTTTTGGAGGCAGACCATTAAATTAGCGAAATAAAATGACATAAATCCCCCCCCCCCCCCTACCCCCCCCAAAAAAGGCCACTCACTCATCCAATCACCGATGTCTTCAACCCTAATACTGGCCCAACACCTCTGATTTAAAATCATTTTCCTGTCGCATTGCATTTGTCACGCTAATACCTGCCAACCTATCCAGGGTAGGAAATAAACCTCCTATCACCTGGCTCACAGTAGCAAAAGCAATTTCAATCCCAGCATAAATCAAAGTTCAATTTGTTCTTCGTACAGGAACCAACTCAATCCTTCCCTGTTGGCAGTCTGATGTGAATAAACAGCAGCCTCGCCACCTCATTGCATTTTACAAGACATTTGAAAGCTACTAGATGGATTCATGATGTTTTTTTGTCTTTCTAAGGTTTTAACAATTTCTAGACTGAGACAGCACACTGGAAGCTGAATGGGCTTTTCCCTCCATGAGGCGGGAGGACTGTTACGCAGAGATTGGTAGACAATGCGAGGAGCAAACCCTTTAGACGACTGACAGATCGCTGTCACCAAGAAGTAGGCCATGCAGTCAATTCACAAACTACGGTATCGACTGCAAACAAAACCCCTCTGAGATCAAAGAGAACAGGCCCGTCGGCTCTACACAACATCCCGTATTAGAAAGCACAACTGCGGCTATTTCACTGGCTTCCAGAAAAAATGATGCGAATGTTTGCGTCGCCTCCGTCGAAACCTTTACATCCCTGACAACGTCTCCGGCAGAGCTAAAGAAACAGAACGACCCTGTCAACGGGAGGATGGTACACACTTGTACCTGTCTACCCATGCCTGTGTCGTGAAAGCTGCAGTTAGGTTTCGATACTTCTAGGAAACAATGCACGGTCAGAGATTCAAAAACAATGCCTCCCCACTCAGCCGGAGGACTTTTCACTCTACTGCTTTTCTTCTTGACAGCTCCGGATACTAGAACTCATTCCTGTTCTCCAGAGCTCAGAAGCCTTTTGTTCTTCTTTCCGTCGGTGGATTACGAGATGATTTCTCATGAAAGTCGGACCGATGAAAACAGTGTGCGAGCGCTGCAAATTAAGTGGAGGCTGTTTCCTTATAATGCACTATGTAATTAAAAACCAGTCCTTCCCAAACCTCCTAAAAAACTTACTCGAAGCCCATAAAATATAATAATTATTACATTTTCCCCATTTGAGAGGTGGGTAAGTTATAAGAGAATAATTTCCACTTTTACTTGAGTGTATGTCGGGAGTACAAACAGTTATTTTACTTTACATCACATCTGGAGCAACCTTTATTCATTTCAATCTTTTTGAGCTTGATCTGTAAAACTAAAACTGAGGCGGCAAACTTTATTAACCGCTTTTCACACTTGGCGAAGGCAGCACATACCAGATCCTCTCCTTCTGTTCGTACCTTTCACAATAAAAGTTGTAGACATATACAGTAAACTGCTTATCTGTTTACCAGAGGGAATTCAAATTTGCTCAGAGCCTTTAGCTAAAAGGAAACTCAACAAAATATCTTACAGTAGCTTAGGCTATACGACAATTTACCTCGGCCGGACTGCCAGACGCTGCTTCGGGTCAATAAGATTGTTGGTCCTCTGCCTGCCCAAATCTATTCCAACCATGTATTGAAAAAAGGGCTGCTGGTGTGAATAGTTTTGATGTCCAATATGTATCGCTGAGGACATAAAGAAGTGCAGTGTTGAGATCTATGGGACATATTTATTAGTTATTTACACACTGTGTGAACGCCATCCTGGGTACAACTCACTCTCTGTGCCCGTTACAGTATTAAATGGTATACCACTGATCGGCATGCTGGGTACAGCTCGCTACAGCACATTCAAGAACAGATGAAGAAAGAGAGATGTACACGGGGCATATTCGCAAGTGATTTTCTCGAGAACAATTCATCCGATCTAATTCAGTCTCGGTGTGTGCGTTGCTCTGGAACCAAGGAAGTGCCGTGTTGAGCGTGAAGTTGTTTGGAAGAGCGGACCACCAGAGGCCAAGCAATCAGCCTGTTACACACACACACACATCCAAAAAGAAGCAGTCACTCTACAGTTTGGAGATTAGCTAGCTCAGCTCCTCTGACTGCATGCAACACTCCAAAGTCCCGTCCTCAAAGTGAAGCTGTGGGGTACGCACACCCGCCAACAAAACCAGGGGAGTTCTGAATGCAGACTTACCGGTGACTGACGTTAGCAAACCGGCTAAGACAACACAACATGAACGTAAGACCGCTTTGAAGCTACCAAGAAGCACACTTATCCTGATTTATGGGCCACTTCTCCGAACCTCTCCCCTGATGGGTTCACGAACAGAGAGAAGACTATAGCCAGCTCTGAAGGAGAGAAGCTGTTCTGAGGTCAGTATATCACAACATCGCATCGAGCTAACGTATTTTTGTCAAAGCCGTATTTCGACATTTTGTGAAATGTACATTTTCACGTAGTTGGCAAGGGTTAGATGAAAAGATTGCTGCAGCTCCGTTCGTACAGTAAATATAAAGCGGCAGCTAGTTAGCTTAGCATAAAGGCTGGAAAGGGGAGAAAAGGCTAGCCTGGCTCTGTCCAAAGATAAGTAGCTCTAAAGCTCACTAATTACATTTTTTTTACTTTATACAGTAACATTTTTAAAAGAAACAACTTCTGGTTTCATGGGGGGTCATGTTGGGAATATCTATTAGGCTTATATATATATCAATATAAGTTACCTCTATATCAATCTTTGGGGTCCTCCTTGAGAAAAGCAGTTTTCTCCAGGAATCCAGGATGATGGTTCATTGAACTGGGTTAAGGAAGATGAGAGGGGGAAGCAGGAATGTGGAGTCTTATCATCATTCAAAATCAACACGTGAAGTGGGTAAATGGACATAGACTCATGAGGACGAGGAGCGCAAAGAAAGTGTTTAATTTCTCCGTTGTGATTGTATTTTCTCCACCCTCACCCCCAACCCTCATATCCGAGTTTATGTGCAACTGGGATTAAATTTCAATAAAAACAATTTCAAATGTAATCTTTTGCCACGCAAACCTCCAAAAGAGCTTCAACAAAGCGTGTATACTGTATTAATGACTACAATTTCCTCACTAAATGTTGATGGTGTATTCATGCAGAGCACCCGTAACGTACACAATGATCATGCAGCGAAACAACTCTACCACGGGACACCAAAGGCCACATTCACAGTGTCGAAAGTGTTGTTGTTGTTTTGAATTTGTGTGTAGAGCTGGAAGCACATGTGGCGAGCAGAAATTATAATTCTGCCTGGGATTATGAGCTGAGTCATGCGGAAACTGTGAAAGGATTCAATCGAAGTGCAAGTGGAAGCTGCATCTCACGCTCTTTAAATTTGACACGCTTCATCGGTTAATCACCTTCCTGTCAGGAAGATTCCGGGCCGTTTCGCTTAATCGTCTTTCAAGATGGGAAAGGACTGTTCCACCTAGCTCTCTCTCTCTCTCTTTCTCTCTCTCTCTCTCTCTCTCTGTCTCCGCTCACCAATGCCGCTTTTTTAAAGGGCCGACTAACAACCGATCTCTCAGGACCATTTCCATTAATAACCCCTCCTTCGCTTCCACCGTTTCCCAGTGAGACAGGCTCGTAATTAAACTGTGTAAACGCCGCTGCATTACAGCGCACGGAATGAAAAGAGCTAAGCGTCTCAGCGGTGCAGTTTGAGCTTAGGGGAGAAGCTTTGGGCACAAACAAATGTGCTAACGTTCACGGAAACATTTTAATGACCTTTTTCCCTCAGCACATGGCGTGAAGACAGATCCCCGAGGAGGCCACGCTTGTCTTTTAAATAGAGGTAGAGTAGCTTTTGCTGTTGATTATGTGTCACATTCTGCACTGATCACACTAAAGGCTCATCGCAACAGCACTTTTCAGCCTCTTCAATTATCAGAGGCACCATGATGATTCCGTCTCATTTCATTACTGTAGATTATTTTCTGTCGGCGCTTGAAGCGGCTGAAATTTCCATCCCATTAACTCCAAAGCGTATGAAAATGACAGGAGATGATCGATGGGTGCAGTGTGGACATCACTCTTGCAGACGCAGACAAAAGCATCTATAAACTCTCTGACCGGCCTGCTGGAACTATTAGGAGACCTCACTGGGCTAATGACGCATGAGAAGTAATTAAGCAGGGATCATGGAAATGAGTTTCTCTCTTTATCTGACAGACATGTTAAACTCATGCTGCAAGAAAAAAGAAAGAAAACAGCAGCGCTGCCACTTTGTATAACAGAATAATGAATAAACACACCCACAGATATACACCCACATTAATATATTTACTATATAATGTGTATACTGGCTCACTTTCCTCACTGAAAGATACCTCTTGGTGCCTGTTTAGAGTGATACAATCTGAACGAGAGGGCAACTAGTGCTACTGTGAGCTACTGTGCTTCTCTAATCCTCTCCTCCAAAAATCAATGTTTGCAAAGGTCAAACAGAGCGGGCATGGAAAATGCAGATTAGCTCGTCAATAACAGACACACTCTCCTACACCCACATGCTACGAGCTGGCAATGAGCAGCGGAAGCCATGTGAGTGGAGGGAGGTGTGGCAGCTAAGGGTTCATAGCATGTTAACTTGAAGGGCCCTCTAAGGTTACCTTGGAATCAATGAAACCCCATGGAATGTTCTTCTGTTTTCTCTATGTGTATGTGCAATCAACATTTCTATATAATGTGGGTATTCTGTAAGGGTATTCTTACAACTATATATTCATATTTGGTGTGAAGATATTTCTATAACTATATATTTCCATATACTGTATTTTTATTAATATCTATTTGTTAATGTGAGGGTATCCATAACTATAAATGTATACATAAAACAACGATTCTTTGTTATGACTATATTTATATATGCTGTGTGGATATTTATACAGCTATATATTTATATACGATGAGAAGATATTTCTATAACTATATGTTAATATATAATGTGAGGATTCAAGGATAAGGGTTGCATAATGAAATCCCTGGAGAGCATCAAGAGGAACGCAAACCGCTGATACCAAAAAACTAATCTCTGGCCAATACGGCCGACGTCTTAACATTAAAAACTCAACATGAGGAAAACATTGTCCATCAACGTTGACTGTGTTTGAGCACCAAGCCTCGTTGTAATGTAATGTCATGTTACATTAGTTAACCGAGGCTAAAAGTAACAGGTGTACGGAAACAAAACAGCTGGGACAAAGAAACAGAAACACGCTAATATTTAAAAAAAGATATCAAAAGGATGAAGTTGTTTCCATTTGGCTAAATTTGGAAAAAGTGCTTTAGATTAATGTGGCGGTCAGTCATCTGAATCTGCTTCTAGATGCTCGCTCAAGATAAGTCACTTCATCAGCCAACGTGTTAGTTTCTCCTCTCCGGCTAAACGCAGTGTTGGTGAACCACTGAGTGAGTCCGCCTGTGAGCGATCAGCTGCTCTGCAGTAGAGAGAACAGGTAGCCGAGCCAGAACAACAAGACAGTGAGGAACTGTATTTACTGAGTCTCCTGTATTACTGCAGAACAGTAGACACACTAAAGATGGTGACAAGTGTAGCTTTGGAATGCCAAAATACCCCCAGACAAACACTAGACTCAAATGTCATCGGTTTGTATGTCTTTAACTCATTTGTTGTAACTGAAACATTAATCCCCAGCATGGATTTCTGACTAATAGTTTTTCACTCAAGGTGAAAGGATGAAATACGCCCAACAACTTCCTTTTCAAAACTTCAACTCTACACTTGATGCTCAGTGAGGCACACATCTCAGTGCACATTCACCCCCGATGACACACAGACACAGAAAAGACAAATCTTTTTTTCACAAGAATCTGGAGCTGCTCTTCACTCTAGCGGTGACATCACGCACTCTAAGCTGCGCAATACACACCCATTATAAAGTCAGAAACAGACCCAAATGTTCCTGAAACTTAATCTGTGACTTCATGAAAACTGTGCTAGCTATCAAAATGTCCATTTGGCTCAATAACCTTCAGATATGAGTAAATGAAAGCCTTAATGTCTTAAGTACATCTCTATAACATACAATAGCCTACTCATTACTAAAGGTTTGGGAAAACATCCCTAGTTATTGTGGCAGTGGCCGGGCAACTAAAGCAAACAACCTGCAACTGTCGCTGTTGCTGAATCCTCGTTGGTGGGACATCATCTTTTCCCAACTGAGCCCTGAAAAGATGGATTTCTTGTGTAATCCGGAGAATCTGAGAAGCTGCTGTGCAGTGTAAGTAATCACGTGGGACCTAATCACTCAGAGTAAGAAGCTGCTTTTCACAATGGCTGTAGCTTGATAATTCCATTTTATTGCGGTTCAAAACGCAGTTTGAGCTGCTTCCAAAAAAAAAAGCTCTCGATTCCACAAAAATTACAAATCAGTAATTTATTAATATCACGGATCCACGATCAGCTACGTTTTCAAACACTGCTGCACGCCAACAAAGCATCTATTTAAGGTTCAAAACGTATTTCTGTCACCTAAATGTTCTACAGTCTATTACTGTAATCCAATCCAACCAAACCCGACGACCACAGCAGAGTAGTCGTATGAGCAAAGTATTAAGAAGTATTAAGAAGTCATTATACTCACACTGTACCTCTTAACTCCCTAACCCCTCCATGCAGCTGAATGATGATGTTATTGTCACTGTGGCCGGCTGCTGCATCTCTGGAGTCCCCGGAAAATGATTATGCTGTTTTATGAGGATAATCAGGAGTTTATATTAGTATGGGCGGCAACGCTCTAGTGCTGACAAACACCAGTTGAAAGGTATTGTCCCCTGGATGTGAGGAATGAGACTATTCAGGCTGAAGCAGATGAAATACAGCGTACTGTAGATGGATGAAAGTGTGGTACAGGTCGTCTGCTGTGGCGTATAGTGCATCGAACTACAACAGAAGAAATCCCTGTGTGTGTGTGTGTGTGTGTGTGTGTGTGTGTGTGTGTGTGTGTGTGTGTGCATACTCTGCATATCTGGGGAACCATTCATCCCATCTACTTCACACTTGGCGGGTGTATTGCTTGGGATCCCAGGACGCAGTGATGAAGTCGTGCAATTTAAATATTAATAAACTTTGTATAAACAAGCTAGTGGTGCTCTGCGCAGCAGTAGGGGCGGGGCTTCAGGTGCTCTGCAGACTGAGGCGAGGACGTTTTCCACAACTGACCTTTACAGGCCACGACTCGTCCAGTTCACTTTTACTGCTGGATGCTGGTGTGGCCACATACTGAACCATTGACACTTAATTTGTTTCATTTACTTAGGTGAGTTTAGTATACTTAAACACAAAATAACACATAAACTGATAAATAACTGGAGATATATAGTAGTCATCTATTTAGAGTGCACACATTTAGTTTACTTTCTTTGTCATCCAACACCCGCTCTGGTTGGCTGTATCATTTACGGCGGACAAATCGTCTCTCGCACTCGCTATTCATATTTTTTAATAAATGTTTTGCAGTTTGAATAACAAAAAAGTGCTCGGCATCAGTAAGCTTTCGCAAAAAGATATTTTAGTGACAATTGCAAGTGACAAATAATTGTCTTGAATTAAATTCCACTATTGAGGCTTTCAGGGCCTCTAAAGTGTCAATCAAGGGGTCTCGAACACCCTGAGACCCCCCCCCCCCATCAGACCTGCTTAAGAGTGCTGATTGTGAGCCAGACTGCACCATGTTCCTCCTCATCATGGGTGTCATGTCTCAACCTGCCTCTTAAGTCATGTTTCCTTATCCTGTTGTTTTATTTTGTGTTAATATGAGGTAGCGCTGTACCGACAGTTATTGTAGTTTGTGTAAACGGTTTGTCTTAGTCTGTCCCCCTGGGTTTGTGATCGGGCGCTTTATGTTCCCCCCATGTCCCAGTCAGAATCTCCTCTCTCTTCTGTTGGTGCTTTATGGGACCACTATTATTGCAAGAAGTATTTTTTTGTCACCTACTGTCTAAAATAAAACAAGAAACATTTTTTTTTCCCAAAACACACCTGTGCCTCTCTGGTCTACCCACTCAGTCCATGACAGCTGGATACATCAACGTTACGACCGGACTCTTCTTTACTTCCCCGGAGTCAAAAGCTGCCGGTAGCACTTCAGGGGGCCGAACAATCAGCCCGCTCCAAACGGGCACCGTACTACTGCTTCTGAAATATACCTTTACACAATTTCTGGGTTCCCACTCTTCTAAATAACTCAACTTCACAGACCTGGACACTAATACTCTATATTTCCCTTGTGGGCTTCTCATAGCTCAAGGAAAACAGATTTCAGTTGACATTTGTCTTTTCCTGTGGCTGGAAAGCTGCAATACTTTATTCTAGTTGGATTTATTCTGTGTGAGATCTTTAGATGGAGATGCCCTTTAAAGCTGCACTCATCAATATTCTTTGTAAATGATAGATTAAATCATTATGTTAAATCACTCATGTGACAGAATGCGGTGTCATACGGTCTCACTCTGAGTTTCCTTCAGCTCTACTGGGCTTTTTAACGTCGTTTGGTTCACTCTCACCAGCAGTAGGTAACAGCAACAGGTAATATGAAACAGACAAGACAAAGCTAGCTAACTAGTGCACATAGTTATGCCTCCATTAAGATGTTGTAATAGTGCTTCCTCAAGTCAAGTCTGATACTGAAGGCTGCAATGGATGAACCAGTGGTGTTCTCCTAATTGGGCATAGCAAAGCTTTATTTTTTTTACCTCAATTTAAAAAAACATATGTTGTGATGTATTTGCTTTTGGAATAAGGACCGGTGTTGGGCAATGTCATCTTTTTCAAAGTACCTTGTTATGTTGTAGCATTACTGAGAAAAGTCTTTAGAGCACTTCTGTGTTTCTGAACATGAAAACCTTTGGCGATTCTATGTCGGGGGGGCGTAGCCTGATGTACGCCGATCTTTTGAATGCACTGACTGTACCGCCATTGCAGAGCCTCGTCCGCGGTGTCTGTAACTCTGCAGGCAGGAATGACAGACGCAACATCCTCTTTACAGCACACAGTTTGCAGTTCACTCACTGTGCTTATTTGAAAACAGAACCTCGCTTGTAAGAGCTCGGGTCTATTTTCTCTGAGAAGTAACAATGAGCAGCTTTCATCGCAACTTTTTCACTTCTGGGGAAAAACTGCAATATCTTGGCTTTTGATTGAAATTGCTGCTTTCAACACAGTTGTCACATATAAACAGAAACATACATATCAGGCACCTAAATTTCCCAATACCCAAGCTCCACCCAGCGTCAATTAATAATTCACTAGCGGGCTTTTGACGTAAATAGGAGATACTGCAGCGCACCCAATCCAGCGCACGTGCAAAAAAAGAGACGGATGCATAAATTAACATGAGCCACGCAAGTCTTTGAACTGCGAACCAGAGACGCCTCTGATCCGCTCTGCAAAGGAGCGCTGCCTTTGACGGGTTGAAAAGAAGGTTTAAAGATCAATTGCATCTCCTGTCTCTTCTGTCACCCGAGGAACCGCTTTAACTTTGGAGTTAACCAGCAGTAAACCCAAATGCAAAGGGACGTCGACTAGATCACAGATCACCATGGTATAGTGTGAGTGAGACGAACGTTTTGTCCAAAAAGGTTCAACTGATGCCTTTAAAAAATGTTTCATTCTGATTTCGCAAATTATAACACTATATTAATCCTTTTTTTACTCAAAGAAGATTTCACTTTCATTTTCTTTCCAGTATTTCCCCTTTACAGCCTCATCCAGATAAAGTGATTCAGACTGTTGGGTAGCTCAGTGCTACTTCCAGACAGGGATATTCTGTATTGATACATCTACATCATGCTACTGTTGGCACCACTTTTAGTGCTACATGCTAGCTGATCACATGTCAATAACCCGGCGTGGGAGGCGCTGTTCCAATGCCATCCTGAAGACCTCCGTATGCTTCAAACTAACTAGTTTGTACAACTAAACTCCAAAGTGTTCATACCTGATCCCAATGCCCCCCTCCACAAAGACTTCTACTGTCTGCATCCCAAGTGTCACTTTTACATGATGGTATGAATTGTATTAATGAAGCAAAGCCTTGGAGCTAGTTCAGAAAGGATTCCGCTACTATTGTCATTGCAAGATGGCTCCAACGCAACCTTTCCACGGAGGTAGTGTTGCACAGAAAGGCATGTCAATACCTTGCTATTAAAGCGGTACGATAGCTTATTTTATTGGTATTTGTACATTCAAAATGACAGTGTTTTAATAAGAGACGTTGGATATTATAAAGCGGGGCAATGTGTGTGTGTGTGTGTGTGTGTGTGTGTGTGTGTGTGTGTGTGTGTGTGTGTGTCCAGTGGCGAGCCGTGTATTTTATACCTGGTTCTTCAGTGCTGTCCTACTACAGTTGAACGACCTCCTAATAACCTCATTATGACGCCACAGCTACGGTTATTTGTTTCTAGGGGTGTAACAATACACGTATTCGTATTAAACCGTTCGGTACGAGGCTTACAAACCGAACAATACGTTTGAATAATACTAGTGCATTTGGAAAATGCAGAAGCTTAAATTGTGGGAAATATAATGTTTTCGGTGGACTGCGCTCACGTAGGAAACTAAAGATCTGATTGGTTGAACACTATGACAATCAACAATATCGTCCCCATTCACTTAAACTGCACATGGATTCACTTGTGAGTCTGCAGGCCTCGGGCCTCTCTTCTTACCTAGAGACACAGAGGTGAAATCTGATTGGATAAAAGCTCTACTTAAAACAAGCTGCACTGGAAGCAGAGCAACTGAGGAAGACAGTAGCTGTGCAATGAGAAAATAAGATAATGGGAAAAATATTTTTATAAATTATAATACATGTAGTGTATTTAAGAAAAATTATTAAATTATAAAATAGCTATAACTTTGTGATTCTGTTTAGGCCAGCAGAGAAGGCTTTGCAGGCCCTGAAGGCCCACCACTGTGTGTGTGTGTGTGTGTGTGCATCGTTCTGCTTTAGGGGACGGCATTGGGGTCGGGTTCTTGTCGGAGCAGGTGGTTTTACCATTGCTGCGGGTGGGAACGAGCAGGCTGCAAAAAAATAAACTGTGGGTTCCAGGATTTGGTTGGCACTAACCAGAAGGATGGAGTCAACAAATGAAGTAAAAAAGAAGATTGACAGCCAATGAACTGCTCGTCAGCCGCACAATCCATCGTCTATAACAGAAGAACTCTCTTCAATAAACACAAGGAAAGTAACAATGTATGGAGGACAGAATATGAATTAAGTATAAATAAATGAATGCATTAATAAATGTTTGAATACAGAAATAAATAAATAAAATAATAATTAAATGCTGAAATAAATAAAAGTAACCTGAACCTGATAAATACTGAAATAAATAAATAAAAGTATAAATAAATAAATAAAAGTTGATAATCAAACAGGACATAAAGAAATACATATCATATATTTATTTCTACATTTCTGTTCACCTACATTTATTCATTTATTTATTTATGTGTCTGTATGCTAATGAGGTGGGAGGTCCTAACCTCTGTCTAAAGCAGGATTGGTCACAGGAGTGTGATGGCTTCTGGTCTACTACTTCTGCCTTGCACAGTAACGTTGAAGTTGGCTAGCCCAGTGTTGCCAAATTGACGACTTTCTCGCTAAATCTGGCGACTTTCCAAATCTGCATGGCGACTTTTTTTTGTCAAAATCTAGCGACTTTTTCTGGTGTTATTGGAGACTCTGACGTGAAAGCACATATCGTTCTGCAGTTACTGTCCTCGACGAGCAGCGGGTGATGCCGTGAGCCCCTCCGCCGTCCCAAAGCACTCACAGGCGGTCAGTCTCACAGCAGCCTCGAGCAGCAGCCCCAGCTGCAGACTGTGGAAGCCATTAGTGCTGCTAGCTAGTTTTATGACGTCGTCTACAGGGATGATTTACTAGGAATCGGTTGCTTCTGTCTTGCTCCCCTACTTGATCAATCTTGCTTAAGAATGAGGTTCGGACCGCCTACCTCATTAACATACGGACACAGAAATACAGAAATAAATAAATGAAGGTGAACAGAAATGTAGAAATAGATTTATTTATTCATGTCCCGTTTAGGTATCAACTTTTATTTATTAATTTCAGCATTTATTTATTCTTTCATTTATTTATTTCAGCATTTAAATATTTCTGTATTTATTTCAGCATTTATTTATTATTTTATTTGTTAATTTCTGTATCTATACATTTATTTATGCATTGATTTATTTATTCCTGTATTTATTTATACATTTATTAATGCATTTATTTATTTATACTTAAGATTTATACTTTTCGTCCTCCATAACAATGATCCTCTAATTGACAATCAAATGGACAGATACAATTAGATTCATCATTCATCTGTCCAGAGCACCAAAGAGCATGTGTTAAGGTGTTATTTTAACATGGTCCTCAGTAACTTGACATGGATAAAAATAAAAAGTAGTTTGACGGCGACTTTCTGTAGTTCCTGTGGTTTCTTCCTGGTTTTAGCACCCCCCCCCCCCCATCTACTTCTCAAGGAACTTCATCAGAATGTGTTCTGTTCTTTAGTTAATACATTCATTAATACATTCTTACATTTTAAATAAATAAAAGAACATATTTTAACTTCCATGTTCCGTCATCTATTATTCCATGACATTTTAGGTTTTTGCCGGGGTATCTTTTCAGTATCGATACCGAGATACTAAAGCAGGGTGTCGTATCGAAGTCGTCATTTTAGGATCATGGCAAAACTATTTGTCGGGGTACGTAGGCCGTGATGCTGCTGCTGCCGTATCTGCCGCCACACTGCTCACCTGAAGCTCTGCTGAAACCCGCTGCTACTGCTGCTCACACAGAAGCCTCACTTCCCCTCGAGAATGCTCTACGGGCCAGCTTCCTCAAGGGAGGAAATTATTATCGTCTCTCCCGACTCCCCGCATTGCTGAGCTTGTTGCTTCCTGAAGGACACTGACAGAAGGTTTACTCGGCAAATATCAACGCCGTGCGTATCCTACATTCACATTAGGCTGGCAGAAATGGTGTGAACGGTGCACACCTCACCACACCATGCCGATCGCTATGTGGTACTGTTAAACAATCCAGCAAGCGTTTCGTTAGAAGCCTACTGAGGCCTTTACTGTACGTACACTCTTTCCTTCATCTTTTCTGTCTGTTCAGCCACGGTGGCTTTCACTACTCATTATTCTGATTTGTTCTGGTACTGTGCTGAATCCCTGGACTAACCACTGATAATCATTCAGATATAAAATTCAAAGACTATTTTATCTATATTTTATATTATATCACAGATCGACAGTGCAGTCCGGTTTTGTTGTTAACACTTCAGAGAGTGAATCTTCAAGCACAGCACAAAAAGGAATAATTATAGACAAATCTATGCATATAAAACTGAAACATCATCTCCTTAGAAGTGCAAAACAACCTCTGGAGGAAAGTAACGTTAGCACATCCTTTATCTCCATCTGTTTGTTTTTTTTTGTTCTTGCCGTCGTCACCGTGACCCAAACATGTCACGACGCATTAGACCCGAACTGTGCTAAAAGAGAATCCAAATATGCTCCATCTCCACGAGGCTACAGGCCAACTGCTGCATTCAGCATTCCCCACACAATAACAAAATGAATATTTGATTTGGATTGGTGCAGTCACTTCCTGTCTCCTGCAACGCCCCGAAGAACAAAGCTTGGACAGTTAGTACTACTTTAAATAGCGCTCCACATCACCACGGTGAGCACAACACGCTGCAGCAAATACAGTTTGACTTGTTAAGAGTTCCAGAAGAAAAGTTGACTCAAAGACAAAAGGAAGGCAAACTTAAAAACTTAAAAACAAAAGTCCCTTTGATGAGAATTCAGCTCACCTGCTCTCTGTTAGCAACAACAATAGAAAATCAATAGAAATGCTAAACGGACTCGAGGCAACAAATTATTTTCTTCTGGTCTCAAAAAAAACCCAAAACTAGCCTCTGCCAATACTAAAGAGTGGACCCAGTGTTCATATGAGTCCTTTCAACTGCTGTTACTGCAGATGTCAAACAGCGGCAGGAGTGCAGCCAGACTCAGAGTGACAGTGATTGAGAGGCGGCATCTGCAGAGAAGAAAGGTTCCTACCTGACTGCCTCCAGGCAGGAGGAAGGAAGCTTTGCTCACACTGTCCTTGAGGCAGCTGATCAGAGCATCTAGACCAGGGGTGTCCAAACTACGGCCCGCGGGCCAATTGCGGCCCGTGGTCCATTTTGAATTGGCCCGCAGCAAATTCAAAAAATATAATGGAATATGGCCCACACTTGAAACTTGCGCTTGACTGTATTGTACTTCTTAGTTTCACCACTAGGTGGAGTTACTGTGTTGAACAAGGCAGCTTCTCCACAAAATAAGAGCAATCAAAGAAAAGTTTTGCCACCAATTCTACCGGGTGCCATACTAGGCTCGCCGCGGTAGTCTCCGGTACCGGTGTTACACAGTGCTCAGACGTCCGCTAATTACGTTAAACGATAAATGGACTCTTGCGTTTATATATAGCACCTTTGTCGCCTTCCGACCGGTCAAAGAGGCGGCCATACAAGTTGCCACCTGGACATCAGGTTCTAATCAAATCATTCGCACACACACAGATGGGACAGCTTTCACTAGCAGCGGCTCAGTATCTTGCCAAAGGACACTAGGGCCAGGGATCGAACCTCTGATCGTATGTTCTTAGTCTGACAAAGGACGCTACAATCATGAACTCAAAGTTCCTCCTCACACAGAGCAGCCGGAGTCCGATTTCCGCTCATTGTTTCTTCTAAAAATGTCCGGGGTAAACGGTAACACCGGTGTTGTCACAGGTTTATTGAACGGTGGATTTGTTTGAGAGCTCTTTTAAGGAGCTCTCAAAGAACCCAAGCAGCAATTAGGATTCTGTTGAGAGAACTAATTCCCCACAAACTTAGCACACAAGGGGAGGCTGGAGTGGAGGATGGAGCTGTGGCAGCAAACGGCGTATATAGGCATTAGTATTTCGGCAGAGTGGTAGTGAGTAGCATTGATGGGTGAGGTTATAATTGCCACATTCTACCTCCTAAATAAGATCGGACAGCGGTAGAGAACAGCTCATTAGCGAGCCAGGCCTTGTGAAGCATGAATGAAGCAGCTGAAGCAAATCAGCGAACCAAAGCGCAACAATCTGAGTATCGTTAAAACAGTAATGGCTAGCTAATCAAGCACACGTAAAGCTTCAGATATGAAAAACCAAAGGACGCTAATATACTCGGTCAAACACAATAAACAGCCCAACAAAACAAAAGAACAGATGACTTTAAAACCACCTCCACATTCAGAGATCGCATGCTACGTGTTCAACACACAGCCAGCCTATCTCTGCCTCCAGGACCGCAGACAGCTCTCCAGAAGCGCCGTCCTCACAGTGGAGCTGTGAAACAGGTTATTTGCAAAACAATAGAGCGATGGCAGCATGGTATCACACAATTAGTGGTGTAAGGGATCGGTGTGGATCTGTGATCCGTACTGATCCCTCCTCATGGGTCAGCACACATGTGAACCGCAGATTAATTACACATTAACGTTAACCATCAGAGTGTGAAATAAAGTTTTACTGACATCGTTATCCGCCAATATTCAGTAAAATATGACATAATTTGTGTTTTTCTAGTCGCCTATCACTGATAATGTTACATTGTAAACAACCAATCTGTGTTGACAGGAAGAGAGCTAGTAACGTGGCTAATGGACAACGAATTAGGTAAAAGGATAACATTTAGTTGATGGTTTACACTGACTTCACAGCTGTTGAAATGTTTGGGAAGGTGGCAAATAAGCCTGGAGCCTTGTAGACCAGCTGTATAATCAAACAAAGGGATCTGTATCTGCCAATGTGGATCATCAATGATTACAATTAGTATCGGCGGCAAAGAAAAAGCATGATCAGGGATCTAAAAGTTATATCTGCTCCCTTTTTTCTTTTGTGCTGATCCGTGACTACGATCCGAACCGTGAGTTGTATGATCACACCAAGGCACACAATGTAAATGTCAAAAGTAAATGGCAATGATTTATCGTTGTTCAAAAAAGCCACATGTGGCACCTTTAACATCTGTGTGTCACAGACGACGCATGCATACCACTTGAATGATATATTATGTTTAGATCAATTCAGTTCTGACGTTATTGTGTCTTCATTTCTACTGCAGCTCTCGACTGAGGTCTGATGACAATAAAGAGCGGGGTAAACTCAGGTGTGCCGTGTGTTTTAATAACAGCATGTCAGCTGCAGGGCTCAGGTGTGTAGTTCAGCCAAGTGTCCCTGGGCTCGGGGGGGCAGAGCACAGAACAGCATGAACTTAGGCCTTTCATTATTGACAGAAGAGTGCAGTGTATCAGTCATGTGAGGTAATGCAAGGGGGGGGGGGGGCGTCTTCACCTCGTAATGGGCGACCCTCTGGGATTCGGAGATGAGCTGAGCGCTGCACACTTTGCAGTAGCTGTCTGTGAAAAGCCCTTGGTCCACCTCTGTTGACTTCATCTGGAGAAAGAGACAAACACGGACATGGTTACGGCTCCGGACGATGTGAACACGCAATGTTGACCGGTTAAAACACAAAGAAATGACCAAATGTCAACACATGTCAGAACGCCTGATGTTTGGGTAAGTTGAATCTCTGGCCTGCGAAATGAGGTCAAATCTGCAGGTCTGACCAACAGGACCTCAAAAAAAACACAAATAAATGCTAGAAAAGGAAATCGGTATGAAAGTTGTGTCTACAAGATTTACCATCTGCAAAAAAAAGAAGAGAAAAAAGGCCAGCTATCACGCAGCCTTGCTTTGTAAGTCTGCAGGGAGCCGAGGCAAACCGACCGAGATGTAATAGAGCAAGTAAACAATAATCTCATGTTGTACCTTCATCGTTGTCAATCAATATTTCATCACCTCATGCATTTCAGTTAGTGACAGACGCTGAGCAGCAATGAGTCAGAAAAAAACATTTCATATCAAACATTGCACTAAAACTTACAAGCAGAAATTATACTTTAGGATGATGAATAAATAACAATGACAGAACAAAGGTTTTTTTTTCCTGGAAATTCATTAACGCGTAATGAACTGTTGGGGATTCAGAGAGCGACGGCTGCTGAGAGCTTTCGTTGCCCTTCTCCACAGACACAGCCGAGCCATCTCTGCTTTCTATTACTAATTCAGCCCCCGCTTCCATCGGGGGGGCTCACATTTCATATTTGGATGCAGTCCGGCTCGACGCATCCTCACTTACGCAGGCTCATTAGGAGCAGCACAGATGAGAACTGCAGTCGTGTAGGTTTAAAAAAGATATATTCTTCGCTGAGAGCAGAGACACATTGTCCAGGAGGAACGAGCTTTTATAAGCTGATGCTGAATGTTGTTGTGGTCTGTTCTATTTCTCATTCAAAATGAAACTTTGAAATGTTATTTCAAACAAAATGCGACCAACAGTTGAGGCAGTGCACACGAGACACACTGCGACGCGCTTTCATAAATACATGGATGGTGCGTTACGTGGGTCGGTGCCACTTCCAGCATGTTGTTTTCTGCTAAGAGCTACAGGTGCAATAGAAATTACACAAAAAATAAAATATTACAGCACAGTCTTCAAGTCAAATGTGTGAAGTCAATGAATTTGAAAGTTTACTTTTAAATCATTTTTTTTCACTGATATCACTTTAGCAGCTTTAAGTGATAACGCTGCTAAAGTGATATCAGTGAATGTGTGACCATCATGACTCACCATGCTATCCGGATAATCATCGAAATGTGCTTCAAACTTTAATAATGTCTCTAAAACATCATTTCTTTGTGAAGAATAAAATACTTTTTATCACACAGATGGGACACAGTACGCATCCATTTTCTTAGTTAACGTCCTATTTGAAAAACAAACATAAATAAGGTCATTATAAATCATAATGTCCCCCTGCAAAAATAAAGAAGAAATTAATTAATTCATAAAAACAACGTTGTAGGACTCTTTCATGATAATTGCTGTATTCTTTTAAATTAGGCTCTATTTTCCACTTCAATTTAATCAATTGCATCTGTATATATAATTTACCCTTCACTGAAGAAATACAGGAATTATCTTTTTACAAAAATACAAGCATTACAACAAAAATAAAGTCCAACTGGCATTGCGGCACACAGTCAAACTGTACTACTATTTTTTGGACCCTTTTGAAGTAAAAAAATAAATAACCTGAACAACACTGTCACCAAACAGTACTGCTTGCCCTGTGGCCTAGAGAGTGACACCTTGGTCCTTTTCAAGACAGATTGAAGTGCAAAGAATGTCAGCATGCTCAAACTCTTCCTGGCTCTGCTCGTTGAGGTGTGAGAATGTGCCCGCTGGCACAAAACACTCTCTCGGAAGGAAGGCTATTTGCAGGTATGCACAGAAGCCATGCGTGCAACCCTGGAAAGGCGTTTCTCCTGCGTGACTTTTCACGACAGCAACGTGTCCTCACCGGCTTCAATGAATGGAGGAGACGCGTACATCTTCACCTCCGCTCTCACACACAAACACACACCACATGTATCTCTTCTTTTGTTCATGATGTGCTCATATATTTTCGTAAAAACTGCAGATGATAAAAATGACTCCTCCCCCTCCCCCTGGGGATGGATAATCTACATCTCATCATCATTTCATCTCCCCTCTTCTTCTGTCCGCGGTGCATTATCTGAAAGGAGTCGATTGTAGTGACAGAGAACTATCACCAACTCTTCAGATCCCATGTGCCGCGAAAGACGCGATTGTTTTGGTTTTAAGGCCTGCAACTTCTTGTTCACCTCACACTATTTTCATCAGCCCTGCTGTCAGCAGTGCACTGCCGAGCACCAAACAGCAGTCGGACAAAGTTAGTGACCAGCTGGTGAACACAGTGGTGCATTTTCGCTGATGAACCTCAAGCACACCTTTGGCCTTTCTGTACTGATATTACTTGTGATGACAACAGGATGACCTTTTGGTTGCAGACTTTCTTTTGATCTTTAGCATTTTAGCCTCACCTCTTCAGGACATGGCATGATCTCGGCTGTGAGGTACTGCAGCTCGGAGGCCACAGACTGACTGGAGGAGGATAAAACATGTCAGGGGGCAATGTCTATGTCTAGGAATATAAATGATTCACTACCGACGCTCTCCTCCTCAGTCTTGAAATCAGTTTGAGAGCGGCTTCAGATTCTACAGGACAAACAACATAAATGAGCGGCTTTGAGAACTCTATCAGCTTATGCAAATGTTGGGCCCACTGCCTGCTTTAGTAAGGGTGCACCACTGCTGTAATGATTGATCACCCTAAATTCTGTGAAGAAACAGAAGCATCGTCGACAACATCAGCAGCAGCGCGAGGAGGTGCTATAGCAGCAGCAGCAGCAGCAGCCTGGGGAAGAAAACAACTCTTATCTTAGATTTATTTTCCCCTCAGGAAGCGTTCATTGTTCAACTCTGCATTTTCAGTTTGAGACTGAATTGTCGAGCTCCTGCAGTGTGAAATGAGCAGATAAAGAAAATAAATAGAAATGTTTGTGTTTATTTCCCTTATATGTCTCAACAATGCATTATTATGGCGGAAAATAAGTATTTAGTTGCATCCGTTGTCGAGATATGACCTCTGACCCTAACTTTATTGTTGGTGTAAAGTCAGTAATCGTGGGAGTTTATGCTATTGTTGCTGCAGAGTGCACAGCTCCGCAAGGACTACAACTGGTTATTAATCAATCTTGCTGTTTTGGCCACCATTTCTATCGGTCCTGATAACATTGTATTTACCAAACTAATGAGTGACAGGGCAGGAACAATCAGACCAGACAAGCCAACAGCCCGATAATCTTAACAAGCGGTCCCCACCGTGGAGTGTTTGAACTGTTCTTTGTTGATCAAAATAGTTGATGGAAATCCACTATTTTGTTTTTGTCTTAGTCCTGTGTCAATGTCCTCCTCGTTTGTTTTTATCACCTCGGCCTGTTTTTAGTCGTTTTAGTTGACTAAAAGTCAAAGCATCTCATCTTTCATCTTAAGAACACGTAACTATTTTGGTATTGTTTTTAGTCAACGAAAACTTTTGACATTTCAGCCTTCTTTAGGCATCAGATTATATTGAACATTTCAGTCAATCTATTCTAGCCAGAGTGTCACTTTCTCCCATGCCCAAGTCAGTTAGTCCGAGGCCTCCTGACTGTGCTCATTGTGTGTCTTGATGTGACCGGCCCAGGTTACCTCTTTTTTTGTCAACAAATGTTGATTCAGTCGCAGTTAGTGTTTAATGTTGTCGGTCTCGTCATCACCTCATCTTAGTTGTGGGAAAAAAAGGTTGTTAACGAACACAATCGGTCGAGTTTTTGTTAACTCGAAATTAACACCGGTTGACCGGCTGACACTAGGCGACTGGGCGAGGGCATGTGAGTTAACGTCGTCAGTGAAAATCACTCAACTTTGGATTGCCAGGCCGACCTAGAGCCGTCTGCGGTGCACGGCCACAGAGGAAATGAGCTAGGCGGGGGCTAGAGTCGGGCAGACTGCACTGACTCAAGCCTTTGAGACAATATTTTTGGTTCATTACGAAACGGTGGCTAACTATGTTAATGTGGTCGAAATCATCGCTGAAACTCATGCCAATAGATTTTTTTCAGATTGTCTATATTTAAAAAAAACGTATAGCCTAATCCAATTTGAATTTTAAAAAATCCTGATTCGGATACAGCCCGAGCAATGCCGCTGCATTCACAGAACTTAGCGATTAACTGGAACAAGGAAAAAGGATTGATGGCCAAAACTACAAAAAGAAGACCCAGCATCACCTTCTCCTTGTCCTTTGAGTGTGTCTATCACTCCGCAGCTGAGTGTGAAGTGCAGCTCTCCAAAGAGCAACCCAACATGTCCCTCTCCTTGGTGATCAATTCATTACGATAATGTATTTTACTGTCAGACAATGTAATTGCAAGAGGTTGACTCTCTTCTAAACGAGATGCAGGGAAAATTATAAATGTCCACCTGGTGTAATTAAATAAGGAGAGGCATCAACATTGTAAACCGACAGGATGTTCTCTGCGCAATTCAATCATCAATATCTGATCAGTGCAGCTGTTGTTGACATTGTTACAGCCAGGCTCCTTCAGCACGGCACCGTGAGCTCATTGCTGAAGTCGTATTGCCACTTTGGTGAAGGAGGAACACGGGACAGAGAAGTCATAGAGGGAGCGGTGCAGAGTGCCTCGCGGCGACGATCAAATTAGCAGGATGCCAGTTTGTTTCTCACACCTAGTCAACACTGTTTACCATCTGTCTTTGACTCTGACGGGCCGACAGCAAATCAGCTGTGGCCGGCTGCGTGGAGCTGGATGCCCGAGGCTGGGGGGGGGGGGTGGGGGATTAAGAGAGCTGATGATATTATTTTAATTTTTTTATTTTAGTTTCTTCCTTTTTGCTCCCTGTAAAAGGTTTTTTGGGGGGAGTTTTTCCTCATCCGATACAGACAAAGGATGTTAAAGCCCCCTGAGGCAAATTGATTTGTGATATTGGGCTGTACAAATAAAATGGAATTGGAAAAAAAAAAAAGATCAGACAATGGGAGGGGAGGAGTGCAGGGGTAAAAGGGAGGTCACAGCAGTGAGTGCCCAGCAGCTGTAAAAGGTCAGTTGTAATTCATTGGGTAGGGTGTTGCCCTGGACTCTACTGGCCTTTCCAGTCGGTCACCTTTCAACTGAGGACGGCTCACGTACGGAATTCTGATCACCAGCTCCACAAGGCGCAGCTCCTGTCTTTGACACGAAAGACTGACAAGTTTAAAGGAGAACAAATTAGGATTCGGTTTTAACCTCATCCAGGATACCAACCGACCAAAAGTACTATAAACCTAAGGACACTCCAGTCCATAGTGCACGTTGAGCCTTTGTGCAGCACGCACGCAGGAGGTGTCGCTTTTGGCGGCTAAAGCCCAGATCAGCACAGTCACGTTCTGTGTCTATTTGGTGTCCTTTTTTGTGTGTGGGTTAGCAGTTCCTATTCAAAAGTGTATATGTGGATATTGAAGAATTCACAGCCACACAAGCAGCTCTGTGAGGCTGTACTTAGGCACAGCAATGCTACGAGTTATATGCTAATGTCTGCACACCAGTGAGGCTGATGGGAATGGCATTACTTATGCAAATGTAAATGTTGACCAGATGATGCCACGAGATGAAAAGTCAGCGAAACACCAAAGTTATTACTGTGGAGAACACAAATATCTGTACCAAATCCCATTCCAACATTTTCCCCTGAATCAAAAATGTCAACATGCTGGTAACACTGAGGTGAAAAGTCATGAAGACTTATCATTAGGGGTGCAACGGATCACAAACCTCACGGTTCGGTTCGGATCACGGTTCTTGAGTCACGGTTCGGATCATTTTTCGGATCAACAAAGAAAAGGGGAGGAGACAAATATAACTTTGCTTTCCATTTATTAATTAAAGAACTTCAAGAACACTTAAAGAAAAGAACTTTGGGCTATAGTCTTACATAAAAACTAAAATATTGAAGATGTCCAATTTGAAATTAAATAAATAAATACAATTATTCAAGAATATTCAATTCTGTTTAAGTTTAAGTGCAACATGAGGTATGTTGATGCCCTCGTTCTTTGATCAATATTGAAAGAATATGTGAGCTAGCTTCCACTGTTTCAACTGAACTGAACTGCTCGGCAACAACTTGGGTCTGTGTTTACTTCCTGTCAGGTTATGTCATTCAAATACACAATAATGTTTACATTACTGTGACATTATTTTCAAAAAGATGAGAATATCTCCATAGCTTCCACTCTGATGCTTCTGTCAGCACCTGCACCAGGTGTGCGTCTGTGTGACTCTCACAGAGGGGGCGTGTCTACAGCACCGGACTATGAATCACTCCGCCGTGGTGAAAGCGGTCACAGTCTTTTCCTTGTCGTATGTCTTTCTCTTTAATTAACGCCTACATACCGTAACGGTTTTGTCCACCACCCTTATCCGTCATTATACTTTACAGGGAAGACAAAATGCTCCCAAACTTGTGACTTAAATGACCCGGGGGCTTCTGGAGTTCCTCCGCTCGCCGTGACTTTCGCCCTTAAATGCATTTAACCTGCTCTGTTCACGTGAACACTACTGCTTTATATCTGTTCACTGACACTTTGCATTGATATTCGGGGACTTGTTACTTGAAAAGGAACAGCAGCAGTAAAACTGTATTAAACACTATGAGGATTACACTGTAAAAAAAAAAATACTCAATTGATCCGCGGTTCACGAGTGATCCGAACCATGAGGGGTGATCCGAACCGTGAGGGGTGATCCGAACCGTGAGGGGTGATCCGAACCGTGAGGGGTGATCCGAACCGTGAGGGGTGATCCGAACCGTGAGGGGTGATCCGAACGGATCACGGATCGACCTGTGATCCGTTACACCACTACTTATCATCTGGAAACCATGAATGCCAGATTCATGTTACAGATGTGGAGATATTTCATAGCAGAAGTGAAAACTGTCTGGAGATCCCCAAAGTCGTTAGGATTCATCCACTGGGGAATATGAATTATGGAAATCTCTCAGTGCTAATCCCTGTTATATGCCAGTCAAAACCAAATAAGTAATCCTGCTGGTGGCACTAATAAAAATCCAGAGGATCAAACAAGACATTGGCATTCATCATCTGGGAACCATGACTGTACAAAATGTCATGGCAATCCAACCGATAGTAGTCCTGGACCAAAGTAGTGGATCGACAACTGACATTGCCGTATACCGCCGGTACCTTGGCTGAAAACACAAAGTTGTCTTTGCCGTTTTGCCTGGCTCTGCCTAATTCCACTTAACCTTTTGCACACCAAACAATAATCTCCTAGACCCAAAGCAATATGGACACCAAATGTGTCTCTCCTTAGTTAATCTAATCTAATGTGCTACTGTTTTCACTTGGGTTGATTCGGCACCTCCCACGCAGGGACCTCAGATTCCTCTAGTGACAAGCTGTTGCGGCAGATCGGCCCCAGACTGTTCTCTCCATCATTAAACTGTCAGAGAGCTGTAGCACAGAGCACAGTGCTTATGAAACAGGAAACAGAGGCATTTTAAGGTCATGACTGACACCAGCCCTGAACATCTGTTTCCAACTAGAGGTGTAAGAAAATATCGATACACTTGAGGATTGAGATATTATACTTTGTGATACAGTACCGATTCTGTATTGATTTTTTGTTCATAGTTTACAAGATTTGTGGCAGACAGTTGTTCAGATTGCACAAAAAGTAGTGCTATGATGTTGGATGTTACAGGGATTGTGATGAACACAAATGCAGATGCTACTGTTGTGACTGCATAAAAGAAATCTACTTTTTTTAAATCATAATTTTTGTGTGTTCTTTGCACAAAGGAATCTAAACATAAAATAAAAAAATCGCGATATATTGCCTTGCTTAAAGTATCGCAGTATAACGCGATATATTTAAATCATAACCGCTGTGTTACGAAAAGTATCACAAGTGCACCACTGATTCACAAAAACAGAGCTCAGAGTTCATCAAACATCTGATTCTCAGTTTATTCATCATGTTCACTGTTTATTTCACACTGGATAGGCAACAGCAACCAGGCAGTTCTATGACAAAAAACTAAGACTAAAGCTAAGCCAACTTTTACCTAAAACATCATCGCTGGAAAACTCAATGTCATACTTAAATACATGAACATAACTGAGCTACAAATATATGGAGAAAAGGCGACCAGAAGAAGGGGTTTGCCACAACAGAGAAACAAGCCTTTTGGGAGAATTGATCAAATGACGCTTTAAAATGAGGATACCATCCCACTGAGTCATCCTAAAGCACTCCCACAACACCACTTTCACTTGGCCATTACTGAATTTAGGAGATAGAGGTCCTTATATAATTCATGACAAAGAGATTATGCAGCAGCTTAGATAGAGCCTTTGCTTTTGATTTGCGAGTCCTGGGAGCCAATGGCTGTCCCTCAGGTAATTGAAAACGCAACCAGGTTTACATACTATAAAACAACAATTTTAATTCATAATGTGTTATTAGGAAGCTAAAGACACGGCAAAATGGTTACATTATTCACCTAAATGATTTGAAATAAGCTGCCACATGGCATGAGATAAAAACAGATACGACAGTACAGTGAACAGTCACAGATGACAGCAATGTTACATGCTGGCATAGGAAAGCACTCCCTATCAGAGCTTGGGAAAAAATGTGGACTTTCAAAAGCAGGGCTCAACATTTACATGGAATGCCTTATGCAGTTGTCCGATCGGGCGAGTGAAGGATAAATGTGATCTTTATGATGTACGATGTTCAGGAAAAACATGCGCCGGGTGATCGGCATTAATGCTTTCTAGTCGACAATCCCTGATGATGCTACATTGAGAAGCATTGCATTTAGTCACATATTGGTGCGTTCATGCTCCAAACAGTAAACATTAGCGTTGGGTGAAGGTAAATTACAAGGTTATCATGAACGCGTTCAAATGTAATCTAGTTTTGAATGAATCCAGTTCTTTTAAGGACGTGTTTTCACAGAAATATAAAACAGATATTAGAGATGAATTATGACCTGTTTAACTTCCTAACACTAGCTTTAAGCAGCTTATAATACATAATTAAAACTACTAATGCCCGCCAAAAATGTTTAATCAAAGCAAATATTTATATGAAAATACAATCATTTATTTCCTAATCATTTGAATTGTGTGTTTGTATGCAAATAACTACTATATATATATATATATATATATATAACAATTATTTTTTACTTCTTTTTGACTGATTGTCAAAATCCCTGTTAATTTATTTATTTTTTAAGATGCAGAAAATGAGCTTGATGGCTTAATTTGTAAAAAAAAAATGATTAGAAAGAACAATCTGTACATTGTACGATACATTGTGTTTCTAATAGTGTTTTTGTGTGCTATTCACTGTGCAATGAACCACAGCTAAAGATTACTTATCAGTTTATCTCGAGTCACTTACTTTTGATGTTTATTGGTGAAACTTCATTTTTTTCTTTATTTACATTGTGATCATTCAAACGTTAAACTTGTAATCTACAACAATCTACAAAAGTTAAAATCAGTAAAATCATAACATTTAAAAAGTTAAATTGTAAAATTTCAAGAAAGATTCTTTACTTAAAAAAAGGTACAGTACCTCCCGACTGTGCTATACTAATAATACTTCTGCATTTTTACAATTTAATAGCATGCATTGTCATGGACTAGCACTACTAGCAACTAGCACTCACAATAGCAGCAAATGCATACATGGATACAATATTGAGCCACATGTACAATAGGATTAAATTCAATATTAACTGCATTCTGTCATTTAGGACTTTGGCTATTCAGTCCTTGCTCAGATAGACTAATGCTAATTAAAACTATTTTTAAAATGTCTTTAAAAAATGAACAACCCATTGAGAAATAATTAACCAGACCGCTCGATACCCGGAATAAAGTAACCTTCAACAATATAGTATAGAGCTGTTTAATGGAGAATGATGATAACACACGCATGATAGTGGTTACTCATAAATCAGAGTTGGTCTTTCATGCCATATGCAGTACTACAAGTAGTGAAACTGTCTATTAATCATAGCTACTCCACTGATCATTAGTATCAGCTTGATAGAGAAGTGCTGTAAAGCTGTGGCTTTGAGCTACTGTCACAAAGAACTTCTGAAGCGCTCAACGCATTAAAAGTCATAATGAGGTCCTGTTAAAGAAAAGGCTCATAATGTGCATATTTCTCTTGAGGCCAGTGTGACGTATCAGTGGCTGTTGGGACTGTGTCTCAAATTATGCGAGTCACATCTAATCTAATTACAGAGCGTTTGAGCACAGGACGTCCCTCTTTCCTCCCCGGTTGAGGCAAATATGGGCAAGACAGCGAGTGATGCCCGCTCTTCCTCGGCCTCCACTTCACCAGCAGGGCCCACACACCAACGTAGCAGCACCGCCATCCCTACCATAGGTGACAGGAAGGCATTGCGGTTTCCTCCCAAATTGTCCCTGTGAGTAAATGGCTTCAGGTGCAGCAGCTTAGCCCATTAGCTCTGATGGTTGTGTTAGCATTGTTAGCTGTTGGTACAGTTAGCAGTGTTGGCTCAGCAAATGCCACTAACCGCCACCCTTTTTGGCTCTGCCACCTCCTCGATGACATGTGACATCAGAGGTGAGAACCATGTGCAGACTCCACAGACACTAGGGTGTTTCCCACAAGAACTGGCCCGCATTTTGCAGAAGGTAGTTTTTGTTCAGCTAACACCAATTACCTATTCATGTGTCATTGGCAGGAAGTTCGACAACATTCCACGCTACACTGCCCGAATAAAGCACGTTACCGGCATGTTGGGTGTTCAGCTGCTAACGGAGATCGCCGCCATGTTGGACCAATGTGAGGCCAATAGTGGCACATGATATCATGACCACCTTTGCAGACCCGGAGCCAGATGGTTAAAATGTTCCGCAGGTAATTTGTTCTTTCTTTACCTAATGTACAGCAAAAACCTTAGCGAACTGCAGTAGCTCGCCTCGCCCGCTTAGAGTCTTCCCAGCCACCTATATGCGAGAGGGAGGAGGGAAGCCATATCAGCGGTCCCTGACTCTGTGGCACGGACAGGGTTTGTCTCCCCATAGTTCCATGTGCCCAAGGAATTGGTGGGTGTCCCGCCCATTCTGGACCTACAAATTACCTTAATTTTGTGCTGGAGGACAAAGTTTTCAGTACTGCCGCCTCTCATTTGGTTACTCTCTAGCCTAAGAGGACATGCCTCTAGGGAATTGCGTCATGTATGGCGCTTTCAGGTATGTCTAATTTGCCGCCTCTTGGTCTTCCACTTACACTTTTGAGAAGTCACATCTCAGGGATATGATTGTGGAGTGTTTTTACCAGCACAGTCACACACGTTTGGAGTAGGGATGGGAATCAATATTTTATTGATACATTGATTCCATTATCAATTCGTCTTAGCGGTCCGATTCTTTATCGATTCCCTTTTTGATTACTGCCTAATGGTGGGTGGAAAAGAGTACATACAGAAAAAAAAGATCAACGGTCCAAAAGTCAGTGTAAACTGTCAATAATTCCAAATGTTATACTTTTACTTTGTTATTGTCATCCATAGTGGTTATTTGCACAAAAACACACATGGTGTTAGTAGTTTTAATTATGTATTACAAGCTGCTTAGAACTAGTGTTGTTCAACTAAAGTTCAACATTCTATGTTGCTGTGAATACATCTCATAAAAACTGTTTTTATTCAAGGTTCTCTGCAAAAACTATTATTATTTTTGAACACATCGTGATAACATTATAATTGACCTTCTCCCAATACTCATTTGTAATGAATAGAGCAGGAATACATCATAATGTATCTCAATGCATAACTGCTGGCTCCGTTATTTAGCCAAGCAGGACAGTGCTGCCCACCTTCTGCTAACAGCTGACATTACTCCTGTTTCAACACAGATTTGTTATTCACAGTGTAGCATTGTGTGTTTATGAGCACCACACTTTTGAATAGGGGTGTAACGATACGCGTATTCGTATTGAACCGTTCGGTACGAGGCTCACGGTTCGGTACGCATGACGAACCGAACAATACGTTAATACTAGTGCATTTGGAAATGCAGAAGCTTAAATTGTGGGAAATATTATGTTTTCGGTGGAGCCACTGTTCTCAAACTGGCAACACACATGACGTAACGGACAGCGTGCTCTCTGACACGCCCACCACCAAAGAAACACTTCCTACTCCAGTCGGGCACTTTGCGCTGTGAGACACGCTACACGAAGCTAACGTTAGCTCGGTGCAACATGGCTAGTAATAGACCAGAAATAGAAGATCCTCCAACGGCCTACAGGTCTGGTGTTTGGATCCACTTTGGTTTCACTGTGAACTATGAGGGCGATGGCGAGAGAGTGGTGGATAAAAAAACAACGCTATGTCGCATTTGCTACACGAGTGTCGGCTACATCAGTGGGAATATCTCAAACATGTTAACCCATTTACGCCGACATCACCCCAGTGTGGCAGTGGGTGGAACTAAACGAAAACCTGGAGCAGCACACGCGCTTCAAACTCTCCCCGAAGATTTAAGCAGCTGTTACCTGCCGATGAGAGCTAAAGCGATCACCACGGCGGTTGGTACACTTACAGCCGCGGACATGAGACCCGACTCTGTAGTGTAAAACGCTTTATGAACCTGCTGAATGTTATTGAGCCCCGTTACACTACTCCTTCACGAGCCCATTTCAGCCAAACCGTAATTCCCGCTTTGTACAAGAAAACAAAAGCACAAGTAGAGAATCACATGTCCGAGGCACCCGCTGTTGCTGGACATCGAGGGCTACACAAAGCTACCCGACTGTAACACACATTACCTCACCACTGAAGGAGATGAAGAGATACGTTCACTCAGGTATAGTTCCATCATTGTTCATACTAAAATGATGATGGAGAAGATGTAAGTAACAATACTACATAACATTTTTTACCCCAGAAGATGGGTCACTCAGGTATAGTTCCATCATTGTTCAAAGTCAAAGAATAGCTTTATGATGTTAGTTTTAATGAATAAATATATTTTAAAATCAAGTACGTTTCTCTGGCATTTATAGTTTTCTACTGTATTGAAAACGTACCGAAACGTACCGAACCGTGACACCACTGTACCGTACCGAACCGAACCGTGGATTTTGTGAACCGTTACACCCCTATTTTTGAATGTTCTTTTTCCTCTTCACCATGGCTCCAGCCCCAAACAAACCTTTAATAGACAGATTACTAGTCTTACCACTCATCATGTGTCACCAGCTAACCTTCTATCTTAGAACAAAATGAAAATTAATGTTTTTACTGTATGATTCAACGAGACACCCTCGAACAGATGTTGGGAATCTCTTCATTTAAAAATAAGTATATTTTTAGTGATGCTTATGGTACCGGTTACGCACCCTGAAATGTGGTAATATATCATTTTGATGATCTGGCCTGTTTTATTAAATATCCAGTCTGGGCCAGTGTGGTCGTACAGTAGTTCCTCTCCGACCACAACTCCATTAAAGTGGTCTCTATATCACCCTAATGAGCTGTTAACCCTGCTGCTGTTCACAGCTGCTGAAGAATTGATTCGTCCTGGATTTTTCTGCAGTTTTACTATTCCATAATCGTCAGAATATTGTTCAAGAAGATAGAAGTTAAAAGAAAGCTTTTTGAAGCAGCTCCTTAGATGCAGATGTATCTTTTTAAAACTAATACATCATAAATTTTTGCAGGGGTGCTTCAGTATAGCAAATGAAAGCATTCAAACTAAATGTGCACTCTTTACAGGCAGTGATGATTACATTGTCAGAGGTCATGGGCTTCCACAATTTAGTCATATTCTCAAAAAGGCCTTTCTACACCACCTACAAAATTCTCATTTTGCCTGACTTGGCAAGTGAAACAGATGAGTTTTAAACACCCAGCGCAGCAGAAAGAATCAAGCACTGATGTAGTACAATGGCAAGAGTTGTATTTAAATGAATGGTTGTTATCTTTGCTGACCTGTTGCTGACAGTGAATGATGATAAGGAATAAAGTGGGCATCATGAATTTTGGAGGGCCTCCAATGCAGCTCTCTGAGGCCAGATATTACTGTTAAACCCAGTGTAGGCGAGAATCCTCATGCTGAAACAGATGCCATCTAAAAGTCTCAAACTGCCTGTAGTGCTGAGACAAACACTCTTCAATCCTGAGTGGAATACAGTGAGATTGTGCATAAAACTGCAACTACAGAGCAAGCAACACACAGTCTTTGTAACTATTCATCCCATGTACAATTAAACTTCATTAGCCGCACTAGACTGTATAGAAGTAATGGACACCCATTTTGCTGTTTTGCAGCCTCAAGTTTGTCATTTTGGCCGTCATCATGTGGATTTTTGGAGGGTGGAGCTAAGCACAACTGAACGATGAATAAGACAATCTTTACCGAGGTAATCATGTGAGAAGTAGGGAAATCTTTTCATAGACTTAAACTATAAATTCGGACTTCTGTTTTCAGTCGCCCCCTGCTGGCCATTTTAAAAGAATGAATGTTTGGGGCACTTCCGCATTGGCTTTACACAGACAAAGGTAATTAATAGGGATGTTACGGTTTCAAGTTTCATGATAAACCACGGTCAAATTCATGACCGTTAGTATAACCATCTCAGATTTAAACTATCATTAAAACCATTTTGATTACCGCCAGTGTATTGCAAGCCTGGCGCAACGTTAGCGAGTGTGTGGTCCAGAGAGAGAGGAGCTGTGTGTACGAAAGACAGTACGAAGTCAACAAGTTCCTGTGTCTTGCTTGCCACCTTCTGATTTAAGTACAGATGTACCGATTGCAAATTGATTGGCCCAGTCCAATTTTCTATTGGGAGCGCATGGCTGTTTGAATCGCGTGCCGTTACAGAGCGGGCCAATTGCTTGCACTACTGAAAGTGCTGCTTGCTCATCGCTCATTGACTACAGGAAATTGAAGACGAGTTTGGTTGTAACGTTTGTATATCCAGCATCTAGCAGGAAAGGTGAATGCAGTCAATGAGTTGTGGCCTGTGAAGGCCTGCTGAGGACCTCATGTTACTCTCAGGCGACAGAAGCCCTGAAGCCCCGCTGCTGCACAAATCACTATGTTTTGTTTATTCAGAGTTCATTAATATTGAACGTGCCGCATGTCCAAATTGCACCAACTTCGAAATATAGCCCCGAAGTCTGAAGAAAATTGGATAGATGGTTCTTGAGATATGTGGACACACACACACACAGATTCCTTGCTTTCTTGTTAGGAGACAGGAAAAGCTGCAGGTGAGAGCAGCTCTCTGACCTCCCTGGGTTCACTGTGTCCTGCAAGGTCAATTGAAACTGTTACCTCTATCATCAGCACCATTTTGTCCAGCTGGTGCTCCAGGGCCAGTGAGAGACCCCAACATTGCTGCTGTGGGCCAGCCAGAGGCTGCACACTAACATAGCAGAGACTGTATTTCCTATTCCAGAGGCCTGTGCACTGATCTGACTTCCATTCTGTCCCCCTATCATTCTACTGATTTGTCTTTGGGGAGGCAAACGCAAGCCAAATTTGAATGCCAATGCCTCGAGGTCAAAACAATGAGCAGTTACTTTGTGTTTGCTGCTAAGTGCCCTATTCCCATACAGTGTGACCCAAGTGCCGCCCACAGATTTGCTGAGTGAAAACATTAACACGGGCACTGGGCAGACTGCCTGCTCTTCAGTAGTATAATCAGCTTGGTGTTCAGCCAGAGCAGACATTGAGGGCAAATGTTGAGTTGGTGGGACAATAAAATTGTGACACTGGTCGGCCTAATGAGATTAATTCTTTCCAGTGCCGGCACGACATCGAGCTGAATGATTCAAACTTGAACGATCCACTGTGGAGGAAATATTACAACCTGAATATTACAGCACACACCAGTTGCAGGAGACTGCACATCCAGTAGCTCTTAGATCGTACCCACTAGAGTGAGCTGTTACTCGTTCTGTGGCTCACTAAGTCTCATTCACAAAGCACTTGACCAAAAGGTGAAGTGTGTAGATCCATATATTGAGTCCGTCTAAAATTTAAAAGACTCTCTTGGTGCAGCAGAAGCCAATCGGGGAATACAAAATAATATATTTTCTCTTGTAGCGTAAAATACAACCATAAGCTGTCCAGTTAATTCTTTGTAGCGTTACTTTACTTAAAGGTCATCAGGTTATCTATGACTTGTATTGCCTGCTTTTGGTGATCAGTCAATGCCTCCATTCTAACAATAGCAGTTTACATGTCATGGGTAGCAGTAGCCTAAACGGTAGAATAATCTGGTTGATGGATGGTTTGTTGATTCTTGTAAATTCAAAGGGAAAACCTATGACGCCAGTTGATGGCATGGGCTTCATAGATTTACCAGGAGGGTTTAATGAAAGACACTATTGAGTCGCATTATGGCAAGTATGACAAGTATGCTCACAGTATCTACTAGAGACCATCTAGCAACAGAATTACACCAGCAGTGGCTAGCAGCATAAAGGGGGGGCATTTACAAAGAAAATGTATTTAACATGGTTCACTTCACTCCCATCTGGGTGATACCTAATCCACTTGATCTGCACCGATACCAGCCCAGTTATCAGAATAGTACATCATTTCTAGGAGATAACAGCATGATTCCTGTGGCGGAATCCAAATGTCTGGACCCCCCCTCCCCCCCCTTGTGCAGACTCACAGACTTAACAGGCACATTTTCGGGAAGTCCTTGAGTGCCTACGGCTGTCCAAATCCACACCTCATTAAGTCTGCAAGGGACTTCTGTGGTTAGCTGGCAGACCATGGATGCCCAATATAAGTGTGACAATGTAAATTAAACAACAATAATTGCAGAACAAATGACCTGCAGGCTATATTTCATATTTGCCATATGTATATCTGCAGACATGTTTGATTATAATCTGCAAAGTGTGACCAGCAGCGGTTGGGTTCTATCTAATCTCTATCAACAGATCCACATGTAGAATCTGTAGCCAACGAGACCAGATTTTAGCACGAGAGGGGTTCCGTTTGTAGTGATGAATCCTGTTATAGCAGCCTTTTTGTTGAATGCAGGTAAACAGTCCGTGTGGAGAGCAAAACAGGGCGGAAGGCATTGGCCGAAATGCAATCTCGGAACCCTCCGGCTATTGTCTGACGATGATTTAGCTTTTTACTGGTTTAAAATTAGCTTGTAAACTGGATACTTGTCTCTCAACTCCATCTCTAAACTCGCATCTCAAGTTGGACTGAGTCATCAATGAGCGGCGCTCGGAAAAAGTCTTATACCAAATACCCAAAAATATAGCCCCTCGCCCCCAAAGGATTATCTGTTGTCAGACCAATAGTCGATGGGTTCCAAGATTGGTTTCTATCCAGCTAAGAAAAGGAAATCAGAACTTTCTTTAATTCCCATGGAAGCATGTAAAGTTTGAATCCCACTCTCATATACTGCATTTTATATCCTCCTGGTGCCCTCAGACTTTCACGGTGAGCAATTTAAGCACGTTAGAGTACAGTTTATCCGAGTTTGCGAGGCCTCTGCCTGCGAGTCCATATGGTGGATTTGGATGCAGCTGAACCCTCCTGCATCTGCTGCATCCAGGTCCACCATTATTTTTTCTAATCTATCTCGGTCAAGTCCTCCAACTCTGTGGAAGTGCAGTACTAAATTGCTGGACTCCTTCAAAACGACCTGGTCATTAGCCTTATTGATTTAAGAGTGTTTGAATTTTTTCTGGATGCTTCATTAGATGTCTCTTTTTAGATACTACATGTGAAGGCAGTTTGCATGCTGGTTTTGAAAAAGATACACGTTGTTCTGCAGATCCAAGGTCTGGACCCTTTTAAGCGTACTTGCTATTCTGCCATTATGAAAAACTGGAAGAAAAGATTAATCACCTTTGATAAAGCACACATTTTCCCTCTGTGATGCGGCTGACTTTGCTTAGTTGTTTGCTTCAAAACAACGTCTACACTCTGTGAAAATAAACCTGTTCAGCTGAGATTATTGGAGCTCTTTGTTTCTTTGTGTGCTATTTATAAAAATCCTCTTTCTGTGAAAGAAATAATAGCGACAGAACTGTGAACAACTGCTGCGAGAAGGCAATGGAAAGCAACAAAGGAGAAGGGCAATTTTAACTTCACAAAAGCAAACAATTATTGATGACACTGAAGCACTGAGCTTCAAAGTCTTTTATTTATAGGCATCACAAATTACAGACAGCAGACGGGGGAATAATGGAAGTGTTGGGGTTTTTTTCCACTCTTGAAGTTTATCGAAAATAGAAAGGAAGACTGGAGGGCCTGAACAGACGCAGGATAATAAAGAAAGGGTCGATGAAGGCGCATTACTATCCGAGGCTGTTGTAACGCATTTCTGTTTAGCGCACGACTTTCATGTGGTGTCTTAGAAGAGAGCCAAAGGGACAGAGGCAGGTTTGTGTCGCGGCAGAAAATTTGAACGAAAAGCTTCTGTGGTGCCGAGATGGAGCCATCTTGCGGTTGAGAGGAGGAGATGGTGATGAGATCGTGCAGCTTTAAATGAGGCGGATTGAGACGGAGCTTAGAGCGCCTGCTTGTGAAATGCTCGATATTATTTTGCTCATCAGGCTGCAGACTAAAACTGATCATCCATATCTTGATCTTACGTATGTGTTGAACGGGTGCTGCAGGAGAACAGGAGGGCTCCTGTTTTAAAAAGGAAACATACTGTTTGAACAAAGTGACACCTACTGTACCCTAATGGCGCCTAATAAAAGATACTTTTCTATGTTTCTGATGATGACACATTTTTTGTAGTTTGCTTTACAGTTGATGTATTGCTCCATTCCTGATCTCCTTGTACAACACATGCTCACCCCAATGCGTCAAATACTGTTCCGCAGCTTGGTCCGTGCTCCAAAGCTTCCAACTACGACACTCGACATACCCCTATATCAGTTTTGGATGTGTCGGGGACGGCATGTCAATCAACGTATCCTCATACTGCGGTTCGTATGATATCCTGCAAAAAGTTCCTACGAAAGCTTGTCAATTTCTGCTCGTTACATGCATACGGTCCTTTCTAAATAAACGTCCGTCTTCACAGGAAACTGGCTTTAGGCATCAAAACTACTTGGTTAGGTTTATGCAACAAAACTACGTACGAACTGCGGTCTCCTGGCTGGAAGATATCTGTTTGTTGGACCCTTCCACGTCGTTTGAGATTACGTGGATAACATGCGAAAGAATTTCGGAGGAATTGCTACAAATGCTTGACATGTGCAGCCTGGCTTGTTACATGAATAGCGTCTTGCATCTATGTGTTCAGAGCTTTGTGTAGGCGGGCTATCCCGACTGTATGGGTTGTAGCTGCTGCAGCTGTGGGCCAATCACACAGGGCATTAAATCGAAGAATGCTTGCGGTGATTGGCTGCGAGCAACCCATACAGCATTTTGTTTTTCTAAATCTTGCCACAAAAAGGTTCGAATGCAGGTATTAATAGACTTGGAGAAGTTTCAGTACTACATGTTACTTGGCTATTTTGGTCGATAGGCTACCTTAAACATCTTTTATGGTAGTAAATTAAATATGTTGGGGTTTGGGACTGTTCCTTTAACAAATAACACAGAAAATGTGAAGCTTATATTTTCACAACTTCTATTATCCGATTAATCAAGAAAATAATCAACAGGTTAATCTATAGTGAAATGATTGTGAGTGAAGTGTACATCCCACCAGGTGAAACAAAATAATAATATTGAAGCTGTGCATTGGAAAAAAATAAACCATTTTAATGCTGCATCTAATTTTAAAAAATGCCACCTGAGAGACATCAAAGCAAAATTTGTAACAGCTGTGTTCTTTATTTTTTATTTTGTTTGCTTTTTCCCTGAATGGCAATTTAACGATGGAAAAAGAAAGAAACAGATTTAGATTTGGGGTTGTTCATGAATTAGAGCTAAAAATGATTGGTTTATTAATCTTTTAGACAATCAATAAATAATTAATCAGCAACTATTTTGATAATCAATTCATTGTTTCAGTTATTTCTTTTAGGAAACAAACAAAAATCAATGTGCTTGTTCCAGCTTCTAAAAAGTGAAGCTTTGATGATTTTTATTTTTTACATACATGATTAATGTATTGAATGTTGGTCGGTCAATAACGGGCTCTGGGAGATTATACTGGACAGCTTTCCCTCTTCGTGACCATTTTATCGATGGAGTAATTAATCAATCTAGCAAAGCAATAAAGGACAAATGATTCAATAATGACAATAATCCTTAGTTGCGGCCCTAACATGTTCCCAGGAGAACAGCAATTTATCCATCAGCAGTCCTCTCTTCTGGTGTGCTACAGATAGACTATCAATGGCACTCGGATGATGACCCATAAAGGTGGTGAACTATGACCTCCAGTCTACTACATCAACCACAGATAAAAGGAAAAATAAAATCAATGTAGGAAAGTTGACAGATGACCGACGATGTCAGTTCATGTGATGAGGAGCTCTAATCACCAACTGTTAACTGTTCCACAGAGGAGGAGGAAGGTGAGTTTATGTGCTTCTGATCCACTTTAAATGTCACCTTGAGAGAATCCACAAGCCACACACACACATATTCGTCACTGTTTGTCCACGGTAGAAATTAAAAAAGCTGGACTGCAGAATTGACCTAATTTGTAAACTCTGACACAGATGACCTGTACAGAGAGAAGCCTTTGCTTCAGGTGTGCAGAGGTTTTAATGGCACTGGACCGTATTCTGCATTTCCTGACAGTGAGACCTCTGACAGGAATAGTAAAGACATATTTATTACATATTTGTAATATTTAGAAATACATACACACACACGCACGCACACGGTCCCGCCGCTCTCCACCATGCACGAGCAGTTAAGAACGTGCGGTCAACCTCACCGGCTGCTCCGCTCACTTTTACCCCCCCCCCCCCCCCAACATGTGCATCCCATCGCGCCAGCAGCCACCACTCCGTCTCCCGGTGGCACGCAACAAGAATCTCGGCGAGGAGAGAAAAAAAAAAGAATCAGCATGCAACACGACAAGCATGCCTTCCCCCGCAGTAAAGCATCTCCATAAAGTCACACTCACTCCCTTGCACGCACGCACGCCTCGCGGATAGTGTGCAGAGGAAGAGAGGAGCAACAACAAATACATAATAATAGGAAGACGGGACTGACAAGTGCAATGCGAATGAAGTGTACCTGTAACTCCACGCGGTAGCCCTGGTAGAAGTGTGTCGGGAACACCGCCAGCTGATGTTGCACTTGGAGGGAAACTGTGTAATCCATTAACCGGAGGATGCTGAAGAGCCACGGACAGAGCGGGAGACGCGTCTACTGTTGGCGGCGGTACTACACCGTAGTACAAACAGTCCAACGCTGCTCTCCGCCCCGCTGCGCTCCCATTGGCCGCGCGGCGCTTAATTCAGTGGAGGCAGAGAGCAGGAAGTGGGAGCTCACCTCAGCATCTGGTCTGCACCCAAATCACAGAGATGAGGACAAGGAAGATGCTTTTATTATTTGTTATTATTAGCAGCCTACCGTTATTGTCCTCTGTATATTATTATTATCATCATCATCATAATTAGAGGTAGTAGTAGCCCCATATCACGAATCACAAATTAGAATAAAGGAAGGGAAGGACCCCCCCCCCCCCAAACCTGTAGAAGTAGTGGTAATAGTGGACCAGTAGTAGTAGTAGTCAAAGTGGTACTAGGCCTGTAACGTCAATCCAATCAAACAACAATCTAACCATGATAAATGTAATTACTGAATTCAAACTGTTATCTTTTACCGTACTTGTCACTACAAAACTACATTATTGAGAAATCTGTACAACACTAAACTTATTAACGTGTATGTTAAACATTATTATCAAACATTGCCAATATATAGAATGTACAACACAAAATGCTCTAAAATCTTACTGTACACTGCACAGCACCAAACAACAGACGGACACATTCAGCAACCAGCAGGTGAACATAGTGCAACATTTCGGAGCTACAGAAACAGATATTTCCTGTAGGAGTTTGTGGTGACCAACAGAGAACTAAAAGGAGAGTGACTGTTGATGCTGCTCTGTGTCTGCTGGACGTGCAAAAAGGCCCACTCGGCATGAAACTTTATAGCAGGATAATATATCAGTGTGGTGTTTACAGCTTGATGTGCTGTGTCCCCTAGTGGCCAGAAATCGATTAATCCAGGATCATAAAAAAAGTTAGTCTAATAACAACTGAATGGGCCAATAAAATACCAATCATGTGATATTTATTAAGCATAGAATCATCAGCCATGTAATGAAACAGGTTAGCTAACAACAAAGAGTGCAAACACTTTGCCCATAGCTCAGGGAATCAAAGTAGGTACATGTGACATGAGCCATCGCAATACAAAAATAGAGACTGAGCATGATCGTTCCATCATTGTAACCATGACGACGAAACTTCCTAATCGTAACTAAGTGGTCATTTTACCCCACACAATGCCTCTTCTACTAACACTGAAGAGTTCATGCACAGTGTTTTGGAGGTGCCTGGTTTCCACATCACACGTATCTAAACGACATGTGGAACCACGATCGGCTTCCAAACTGGGGGTGATGTCCTGGGCTGCAGATACACCTGCTGTTTACTTTGCACGCACGTCCGCTGCCTCGCGTATCCCGCGTCTGTTTGGTTCAGTGGTTGTGTACATCCTCGGAAATTAAGACAACGATTTGGCGCAGTCGCAAGTATATCTCCGGCCTTTAAAAGCCTGCTGGTACGTACACGGGTTGAAAGTGATGCTTGAGGTTATCACAAAGAAACTTCAAAAGATGAACGGGAAAACACTCTTCTAGGTGTAAAAAGCACTACAAAATCTGAACGTGAAGTCAATAAGACATGGTCTCAAATTGAAAACAACATCCACAATAAGCAAAACCCATTTCTGCACGGAGGAGGGCTTAAGTTTAAGCTATACAGTAATATGTTTACAGCACAATAATACTGAACGGAATAGATTTAAATGAGCATAATCACGCCTTCATAATTGCAGTGCAATGCCACACTATGTAAAATACCCAGATGTGCTATAATCGACAGCATTTTACCAGCTCTTAGGATTGACCCGTAGCGCCTCCTCCTTCGAGCTCTGCTTCAGAATGTGGGTTGAGGATTTTAAGGCGGGACAGCTGCAGGCCAACATTTATGTGCAAATAGGGTCGGAGATGCCACTTGCAAATATCTCCACTTCAGATTATTTCAACTAGGTCAGAATACCAGGTCAGTACAGAATTGCATTAGGTGTGTGTGTGTGTGTGGTGGGGGGGTGGCAAATGTCTTTCATCTGCCCTTGAGCCCAGGGCCCACGGTGCAGATGGCTAGACTGTCACAACAAGCTATGTTTGCAACAGGAAACATGTCACATCCCCGGGGGCTTCTGTGCGCCACATTTCCATTTTTTCGGCATTCATCCAGAGCGTCTTGCAGTGAGCGAGCAGGTAGGCGCCTGGCGGGGTAACTGACCGACAACTGATGCGGGAATCAAACCCGCGACCTTTCACATCGGGAACGGAGTGGGCCTCGCCACCATGCCGCCCTGCTCCCTGTGGAAAAATGTGCCGTTTGATCACAGCTGCATGGTTGGCCACCAAACGGAGCTGTGAGAGGAGAAAATGTGTCAGGGCCAGATGATCTACTTTTGTTCATGCGTAGATCTCTTGGCGTCTCATTGCTCAGTGGAATATATTCATGATATGCGTTATGGAAGAGTGTTTGTAGCCGAGCGCTGACTATTAATTCTTCCCTTTCTTACATCGTTTCCAAAATCGGATTCCCACCTCCTTCATAAACTGGGCATGTTAAGCTCCGTATTTGCATCGAGTTGAATGTATTCACGGTGCACTTTTAATCAGGATTGTCACAAAGTGCTGCGCTTAGCAACAACGCACGTATGCAAAGACTCCCATTGAGTGCAAAAAGCACCAACTCCCAGTTATCTCTATGAAGCCTGAGCGGGAGAAATATAGGTCATTCCTAAAGGTTGAGGTTTTATGGGTGAAATCCCTGCCTCTGGTAACAGAATACAATTTCACCAGGCTCCCAGGAGGAGAGGAACGGGAGTCATTTTTCCAGTGGCAGCGGGATCCTCACCAGGAGTTCAAACGAGCACGCTCCACTGAAGTTACATTATTCTAAACACAGCAGGCAGCTGCAATTAGGCTTTTCAAACCTGGCCCAGTTTGTTGTGGGGAGCCTCCGTGTCAGCCTGCAGCACACATGCCTGTCTGTGGCTGGCATGCTGTTTTGGCTCTCCACTCTGTCTTTTTTTAATACTTTTTTTTAAGTTTGAGCTGCCACAAAAGTGATGAGTCCGACTCATCATATTTATACATATATAGGCATAAATTGAATATTATACATACGTATGTTTCCTAATTGTATAATCCCCTGAAAATAAGAATGGTTGTGTTTTCCTTACCTTAAAATGAGCCATTTATATTCACGATAACGGCCGCCATTTTCCTACAGCAGCCCAGACCGGACAAACCAAAATAGCTCTAGATAGGGCCATTCAAGTTTTCGGTGTGTAGGATTTGGCAGCATCAATGGACACAGTGTGAATGTAAGCATGGCACCTAGTCGTGTTGTTTTACACGGGAACCACGACAATAATACCGCAACGCAGTGTTGAACACCCGTCTGCTGCTTCAAAGTTCTGTTTGTTGGAGTGATTGATGAAGACTCTTAACTTTTCTTTGCCCTAGAAAAAACCCTCTGCATCAGAGGACGACATTTTCATTGGACTATTTGACCTGCATCACTGTGAGGTAACGAATGGACAAATCTAACGTGCAAAACATTTGTTGCCACTTGCATCGTTTGTCTATCCAGGGGTGTCAAACTCATTTTATGTGGCCCGCGAATCCGCCAGCAAAACAAGATAAAAAGTATAAAAAAATAAAAAGTAAAGTTAGACTTGATAATAAAAGTATCCCCACAGTCGAAGTTATGAGATAGAAAGTCATAATTATGAGATACCTAAACACAGTCACAGAAGCAGCTCTTCATAAGTTACCCTACATTTGACATATAAATGTATTGTGAGTACATTGAAGACTACTTTAAACGTGTCTTTACAACAGATGAAATACTTCACGTGGGATTGTGCAAACGCACCCTTGAAAGGATTTTAAGCTTTGAACAAAGTTATTGTAATAACTTGTGTTTGATATTTGTCTTTGCTATTTTCTTTAAAAGTTTGAGAGTAATGTGGGTTTATTAATCCTAAACTAAAAGGATTTAAGTTATAATAACAGAAATGTGCTTAAATATATTTTTACATTTATATAACTGCATGTACAATATTTTTACACTTGAATAAACAATAATCAACAGTTATTTACCAATATGTTAGGAGTAGTTACATTTACACAGTCTTACATTTACAACCGGCCCTTTGAGGGCAACCATGATGCTGATGTGGCCCAGAGTGAACATGAGTTTGACACCCCTGGTCTATACAGTAACCTCACTATGACGCAGCATGACAGGATGCTTCATCATTAACGGACAATGCATATAGTCAATATCAATGTAATTAACACAATGACAAGAACAAACTCACAAGAACCAGTCACATATATTTCTATGACAACAAAGCAGGTAGAATAACATAAAACCCAAATAACCTCTGCACTCTGCACATTCCAGCAACTCTGCAGCGCTATAACACGTATTCCGCCACACACTCAAGGACACGGTCCATTCAAATATTATTAACATCAGAAGGAACAATATTAACCATATCATAAAAACATCACCATAGAAAAATGAACACAGTAGTAAAGCTACTGCAGATGTAAAAACACAAAAGCACTTCACTTACCAAAGCTGCTGTTCACTATCTAAAGACAAAGTCCATCCTCCTTTCTTTGATTACAAAGAGTTCAATGACACGGTTGTACAGAACATCAGTGCGGTTCAGTTCCAGCCAGAGGTCCTCCTCAATTCATGGACGCCAGTGATGACAGTCAAGCCTCTCCGGTTGTATTTCTTGAATTTGTTTTAATGTGTTTGAGGGCTGAACATGTAAAACGTCTTACATATCTTTAAACTTTAACTCTTACAACTACAAAGTTCTGCTAGCTAGTTTCACAACAGTCACGCTAGCCCACTGACCAATCAAGCTGCACGTTAATGACGTACTTGTAGGCCAGCTAGAAGGCTCTGACATGTCAAAGAATACGCCCAACATGTCAAACTAAAAATCTGATTGGTTGAAGACTATGACAATCAACAATATCGTCCCCATTTACTTAATCTGCAAAGGGATTCACATGTAATTCTGAAGGTCTCCGGGCAGATTTTTTTACTTAGACACAACATAAGGCAAAATCTGATTGGATAAAAGCTCTACTGTACTCTACTCTACTAGCTGTGATGGAAGCAGCGCAACTGAGGAAGACAGTAGCTGTGCAATGAGATAAACCAATGGGGAAAAATATTTAGAGAGAAGGCCTTGCTGGCCCACCACTGATAGTCATAAACTACCAGTATGTGTGAGAAAAGGTACTCAGGTTATGTGACTCAGTTTCAGAATGTGTCCCTGTTGAATATCCCCAATATAGCAACCTGCAATATTCATGTAGCTGGAAAACATGACACCATGCGTTACATCACATTCTAACTGTAATAGTGTTGCCAAAATCCCCACTGGCATCAACAGCCCCAAATTATCTGCTTAGAATTAAGCGTCTCCGTAATTTTATACAGAGAATTTGGATGGCCTCACGGTGTGGGGGCAAAGCTGGGGAATCTGTTTGCACAGTGGGTGTCAGCCCACTGCTGCAGCGGCACGCTAACACTACAGGGACCTCTAAAGTAAACGGACAGACCGCTGACAAACCGCATTGATCATTCTTTTGTTAAAAAAGTAATTATTCAACAGCGTGTTACACGTGAAATCCTTATGTTATGATCCATTATGTACAGATCCATGAAGGTTTATAAATGAATAAAGGTGAGGGTTTTACTGCAGGTTGGATACCTTTTTCTTCACTAGAATCATTTTCTAGTCAAATATATTATATATAGTATAGATTTAGATCAGAGGGGAGCGTAATAATGTCTATTGAGTTTGACTGGCTGATATTCATTTTTAGTGAAAGCCAAAATTAGCCTGGGACAATGGGCTCTGGGAACTGACAGCGGAGGAGACGACATATCCTGACAGGTGAAATATGAGTCCCACTGATGCAGGGGGAAAGGGGGATAAGCCAGCAAGGTTCTCAAACACACACAATCATGCACTTCTCTCATTGTACAGCTTTACCTTACAAACGCATCCTTTCAGTCCTAGTTATCTTACATCACTGCAGAGAAGGTGAGGTTTTTGAGGGCCACAAAGAAGAGATGCTTTCTCATCCTTCCTTCTTCCACCTTCTAACTAAATGTTCTTAATTGTTTTTAAATTCCTTTAGTCTTATGTTTTGATGCTTTTAATGGTTGTATGTGAAGCACTTTGAATTGCCTTGTTGAAATGTGCTATACAAATAAACTTGCCTAAAGACATAAAAAAACATCAAATGGGCTGTAGTAATGTCAGCTACAGATCTGTACTGCCATTCTCTTTTGAGCCCCTTTTTTGCATATGTTTACATTTTGGCAAACTGGCACCATTAAAACTATGCCAAACTAGCCATTAGCAGAATTGAAATGTTATCTTTGGTGTATAAATAAGAATCAGATAAGAGTTTTAAGAAGAAGAGTTTTTGTGACCTTAGAATGAGCTATTTGTGTCTACATATGAAGCGGGTCCTCTTCACGGAGCCGGCTGCCATTTTTCTACAGTAGCCCAGAAAGGACAAACCAATAGGCTCTAGAGAGGGCCATTGGCGTTTTCGGTGTGTAGGATTTGGCAGCATCGATGGACACACAGTGTGAGTGTAAGGCGAAGACGGCACCTAGTCGTGGTGTTTTACACGGGAGGCTGTTTTGGATCAAATACACTCAAGCACTACTTTCATTTGAATGACAAGTTGTGTTTATTGTTTCATGTGTTTAAGTCGTGATCATTTAACAGTGCTTTAACACATCCTGAAGTGTGCCATGTCTACGTTTTGTTTTTAGCAGAAAGCCTGGTTTAACTGTCCAACACAGTCTCACAGCAGTTTGTGAAATAGTAATGAAGTGCAATCTATTTGTTCATTGTTTTCATGTCCCTCTGCACAACTTTGTTTTCAGGACGACATTACGTTAAAAACAAAAAGTTAAGGCAACAAAACCAGGAACAGTTAGATCCAGGCAACAAAATAACAGTTCGGTTCAGGTTAGGGTCAGGGTTATGCTGTGTCTTTTGAAAATAAACTGAAACGGGGGTTTACTTAGTTTACTTGGTTAGGTTTAAGCAACAAAAGTAATTACGAAAAGATTAGAATTTTGTTTTGTTTGTCATGTAATTTACGTACATGGAGTTTGTTAATTTACTTATACACCACTGATACACATATGCCTGTTGCCAGTTTAACAAACTAGAGGGACAAAAAATAGCTGTGAGCTACACTGACACCCCCACCATTTTTCCCACTCCCTCTTCTTTGTATTAGTTAGTGGTCGGTTGTGGTATTAGTTTGTTTTAAGTTAATTAAGTGCAATTATAGTTTGTAAAATGCACAATTTACCGAAATGAACACCCTGATATCCTGTTATTTTGGGTTGCACACAGTATTAGTGAACTCATGTGACAGATAGAAACCATGTGTCCACGTTAACTCGAGTGACTGCCTGCAGCCTAGCATGTCAATAATAAAAGACTAAGACCATGTAGAGGCTCTGAAGTCAAAATTAATAATGAATGTTTCGTAACAGATCTGGACATGTTGAGGGATTGAGCAATTTTGCACATATTATGCCAGCAAGATCATGCACTGTTTTGATCTAGCAGAAACGACTTTCCTTGGTTCTGTAAGTTAAAGTGACAGAATGTAATAGGCCTACTCTGTAAAACTAGAAATCACAGCAGGGAATTTTAAAGCACATCTGCTCACTTTAAAAAATACAACCCACATGATGGGTTAATGGAGTATCATTTAAAAAATGTATGACTTTCTAAATATATCCTAGAATGTCACGGGGCATGATGGAGGACTCAAACGCAGACCAGGCAGAGTAGCGTGAAGCAGGTATTTATTGAACACAAATAGGAATAGTTACCAGAACACAACAGGGAGTCCAAGCAGGGCAGACGGGGCAGGCAGACGGGGCAGGCAGACGGGGCAGGCAGGCGGGGCAGGCAGGCGGGGCAGGCAGGCGGGGCAGGCAGGCGGGGGCAGGCGGGGGCAGGCGGGGGCAGGCGGGGGCAGGCGGGGGCAGGCGGGGGCAGGCGGGGGCAGGCGGGGGCAGGCGGGGGCAGGCGGGGGCAGGCGGGGGCAGGCGGGGGCAGGCGGGGGCAGGCGGGGGCAGGCGGGGGCAGGCGGGGGCAGGCCGAGCAAACACGGGCAGGTAGACATAAAGCAATGATCTGGCAGTGAGTGCGTGTGTGACTGGGGTTTAAATAGTGGCTAGAACAGGTGAGGGGAGTTGAGCTGACGAGCTGGGTGTGACTGGCAGGTGCACTGAATAAACTGATTAGGTGAGTGAGGAGGGTGTGGAGCTACACAAAGACACACAGAACACAGGAGGCAAAGCCTAATTGTGACATAGAAGCTTTAAATCTTGTCTCCTTTTCAATATATACTAGTCATTTGATTATTGTGCTTAGTGAACTGTTGTAATTGCTGCTGGATTATGTTCAGTAGCATTTTTCTTTTCAATAATAAAGGAGCTTGTACAATTCACAAGTTGTAGGGAGGTGGCCAGAGTAGATGATGTACAAAGAGAAAGTTGACAATGATGACGCTGATTCGCATTCTGAAAGGCAACACACATCAGAAGCGTCAGGTAGCATCAATTGACGAGACAGATCTAGCTCCTCTAGCCCCCCTCCTGTGTCGAATCCTTTGTGGACCCGAGCTTGGAGAAGGAAGTGATGTCCGAAATTGTGTATTCCAAAGACGATCCAATAATACGTTGTCGGTAAATTTGAAGACACATTCAGTATTTATATTTTTTTATACTGTATGTTCATTGAAAACATTTCCTACATTGATGAAAAAAAAGGAATGGCATTGCACAATACATGGGTTATTTGTTCTTAACTCCCTAGCTTGTAAATCATGAATAATTCAGGAGCACACAGGTCAAATATAGTCTCATAGAAGCACCTTAGCCTCAATATAACACAGAACCCAGCCTGGCTGATCACACAGGGTCACACTTGTCTAGTGAGTTCCATTGCATCCTCTCTCTCGCTCTCTCGCTCTCTCTCTCTCTCTGTCTCTCACTCTCTAAATATTGCAGGACCTCTGTTTTATATTCTGCGCAGACCCTGGTGGTAAATGGGCAGATATGGTAAGCGGACATAGTTGACTCGACACACTCTAGTGCTCCATTGTTGAGTGCTAGATGAAAATGGCCTGGTGAATCACAGGAGCACACCCGGCAATTACTCACACACATTGCAATTATGAGACAATACGCATTTGCAGACAACAGCACCGGGGGTTTGAGAGGAAAACAAGCACAAAACTCACTTTGCTGAGAAGTACACACTCATGGATGAATGAAGAGGTTTCGGGGGATCATAGTGGAGGTCTGCAGCTCTTGACAGAGTTGTGTTTTTTCGTCACTGACAATTTACCTCTCATTTTTAGGACAACATGGGTAATAATAACTTTGAACTCTGGATTTTTTAAACATTCAAATTCCAAATGATGCATAATAAACAGACCTTAACCAACCTCCCGCTCTGTAACTGTTGGATGACAGAGTATAACGGGAAGACAGAAGCCTATGTTTGGAACTATGCTTTATAAGCAAAGAGATCAGCAACACACAAAGCGGCAACCTGCAGTGCTGAGAAAGTGCCAAAAACTGCAGATCCTGAATTAAATGGCCACTTGAGTTCATTCTCCATAGACCTCCATGTTAAAATGCCCGACTTCACAGCGGAAATAGACATCCTCGTACAAAAAAACACTATAGCTAATATCTAAGTTCATGACAAAAAAAGTTAGGTTAGTTAAAGTTAGGCTTAAGTGAGGGAGTGGTTGCTTTGAGAGTCATCTCATGTCGCTTCCCGCTACCTGTCTCATCTGCTGCCTCAACGTCTCTACAGACGATCCCACTTTTTGCACATTTTTGGATTAGGAGTTAGGCTGTGTCGGCACTGACAAGATGGCAATGGCCGGAGCCAACCGCTTTGAGCTTCACAGTGGCTCTTCAGAAACCCTTGGGTGACGTCAGGAAGAGTACGTCCATATTCTTTACAGTCTATATGGGGACACAACATCAAAGCTGTTATTCCCTATTACTACTCATTACTTTCATCTACACAACAGACACTGGGGGATAATTGGTAAAATCTCGGCATGCAATTTCAGGACATTTTGACAATGGCAGAGAAGGATGCAGCAGGCCTGGATCTGGTAATCCTGTCATACAGACGTCTTCGGTCTGAGTCAAGCTCTTTGCAATCTGCAAGACGTGCTCTCTGAGCCCAAAATAAGACTGCCAGCTCAAACATGCAACTCTGAGTCAAGGATCCCTTGGCAGGGCACACACAGTGTCTTCCCATCTTCACTTCCTCAAGGGCGACAGTCTGTGGGTCATCACAGACATCACTCTACGCACCATATGAGGCTGACGGACTCTACTGAAGGAGCTATATGACTCCATCCTGCAATGAGGGTGTATGACAGTGAACAGCCTTGTCCTTAGTCCTCTGGATGTTAAAAAAAGAGTAAAGAACGAGTCTCTGAGCTGCACACAGGGATTTATCATCCCCAGACATTTATTGGCATTCGGTAATGGAGTTTGTAAATGTTTTTACACTTCGGACATTCATTTTCATCAAAGCCATTTTGGAGTAGATTTCTGTGTCTCTTCTTATAGAGAACTTTATTGACGTTATCGTGGTGCCTCATTTAATGCGCAAGTCGAGAAAAAGTGGACAAGCTGGCGAATATGTGCATAAACAGAAACACGCCTGGCATGTTTCCAGCCATTACACCGCTTTAGTATGCTTAACATGGCGCAGCTGTTTGCATGACAACACGCACATGCAAACACATTCCACTGAGGTGCACTCATAAAACGAACTGGCACATTCAGAGACACACACAAACATGCCGACAGGTGCACACACTCAGTCTTTAAACTGAGAAAGACAAGGTTGCTTGCTTTTAATTTTGCTTCATAAATCGCTAGTAAAGACATTTCATTGCTTCTGTTATTAATGTTTCTGCCAGAATGTCTGGAACATCTCCCTGGAACATCTTAAATGTTTTAAAAGAATTAAATTCTGTCAAGGGCAAAAACTGCAACCATCAGTGCCTCACTACAGTACTTGGCTCTTTTACAGAGGACAATACACAGCAGCCGCAACTCACTCAATCAATCGCTCATCAAATACTGGGGCACGGCCAGTGCCCTCCGGCGTCTGATACCGATGCACCACGCTTTAAACAACCTCTAATTTAAACCCACCCGCATCATCATTAGACGCTGAGTAGAACTGACGTAGTATATAGAGCTAGATAGGGTGGTGATCACGGGACTAAATGTTGATGTTTTTCGGTAGTAAGCTGAGTCGATAGTTAGTCAGCTCTAGGTGACTGTAGTTATGGTAACAGTAAAGGAGGAAGTCAGGTTAGATCATATCAAGAGCGATTGAGTCTGTGCAGGCAGGAAGTTAGGGTGGATGGATGGGTCCAAAAACACAGGACTTTCACCCAGAAGACCGCTGTTCGTGTCCTGTATGTCGACGATGACTTTCGTAATGTAACATACATAATGGTATGTTACATTACTGCGTCGCTTAAGTTTACTTAACTACATAACAAACGTACTTATTTCGACCCAAACCACGATCTCTTCCTAAACCTAATCAACTAGCTTTGTTGCCCAACCAAGTTGTTTCCTCTGAACGGTGAAGTTCATTTTGAAATGACAGGGTATGCATGTAACAAGCAGAAATTGACATGCAAAATTGTCACATGTAAAGCTGGCGTAGAGGGGTATGCAGAGCATCTCGAGTGAAAACGTGTTGACTGTTTGCATGTTATTGTTCCATAACTTCCACAACTACGAGCAGAAATGTGGACACTACTTCTTTATTAGCATCTCTGAACTCCAATACTACTTGTTACTAGTACTGCTATTATTATTACGTATTACTATTACTGACGCTCCTATTACCATGACTATGGATTATCTTCTAGAATTTGTACTACCAATACTACTGTTTCTACTACTACTACTATCACGACCAGTTCTGCGGTTTCAGGATTGTTCCTACCACTAATATTGCAATTTTTTTCCCAATATTTTACTACTATAGGTCCTGTTGCTTAAACACATTGACTACTAGCAATGCTGCTGCTACTTTGAGAATGCTGTTCACTGACTTTAGTTCAGTAAATCCAGTATGGCACCTGGATTTGCAGTAGAGTGGTGTGTGGTGGTAGTTTGGTTGAGGTCACCTTACGTAGGGTGAGTGGTGTGTTTTAGTTGTAGTGATTATTCTTTTACCGTCTGTCTTTGGTGCCACCCTGTGCTGTCCTGCTCCTGGACCAGAAGATGATAGTTTTATCAATTTTAAAGACAAATAAAACTGCTTCTAATCATTGTTTCGCTGTCGCCATACTAAGGGCTAATGTTGTCTGAAACTGTGCAAAACGAGTGCTTGGTTCATCCTTTCAAATACTCACGCCCCAAACATAGTGATACCCACATGACCACACCCAGCAACTTACAGCAACTTACATGCACTTTAGCCTTGAACCTTTTGTTACACATTGTGAACACATTGTTCTGGAACATACACTAAATGTCTAAAATATTTGCCTGAAACATACATGCACAAATCCCCCCTCCCCCCAACACACACACACACACACACACACACACACACACACACACACACACACACACACACACACACAATATACGTGTGCTTGGGTGCTAACAGACCCAATTGCATGCTAGTTATTGAGTGCAGTGGAGGCACAGCATTATGCTTTACGCTACAGAGCTTAGGTTAGGCATCCACCGATATGTTTCATGTCAGCCCCATTATTGGAAACATGCAATGTGTGACAAGCCAACATGAGTTGGCTGATTCCCATTGGCTGTTAATGGCTCTGTCAGGCCTTATCATGCAAAGGCTGTAAAGGTCACCTCAGTCCACTGCACTAACTCATATCCCTGTGAGAGAGCTGCACTTTTCAGTTCATTTCCTCCTGATTCAACAGCTGTAAGTCCTAAGACTATAGCAGTGAGAGCACTTTTTGGTGCCGAAGCGCTGTGATCAATGTAAACCCGGCCGAGCGCTATATTTCATGGGTTGTCTTTGCTACGAGAAAGTGATCAAGCCCCTGTGAAATTGGGAGCAGGACATTGAGTGCTTCTGACCCAGTCCCTCGGCTCTGGGACGATATACTGTGAACCTACCGGGTTATGCACTCTTTATTGTGCATTGCTAATGGAGCCTGCATCCTAGATTACGACTTTAGTGAGTGGATGGGAGAAAGTGATAAGGGACTGTACAGAATTGATTGTGGTGGGAAGAAGGCTGAATCTGGTATTTCTTTTTGTAAAAAATCAAGACGGGGGATTTGTACGGCAGGACGTCAGTGATGACAGGAGAAGCATCTCAACGCTGATAGGCTTTTGCGACACAGTGCCATGCAATTTTTGTGCATTGACTGATCTACTCACGCGAAAAAGTCGCACAGCGTTTGGTGTGAACACGGCATTATGCTTTTCTTTGGTTGATTGCTGAGTTTCTTTTTTTTCTTTTGATACATTTTTTTTTTTATCAATAACCAGCCTGAACTGTATTGTTTTGTCGGGTAAAATCAAACTAGAATGACAGTTTTACACCTCCGCCAACCAGTCAAGTTACAGTTTACAACCCTGTCTGTCCAAAATGTCATTGTTTTATTTTTTTCCCCCTATTAAACATTGGTGTGAAATTATCATAATTAGTAAACGGACCTTTGACCTCCAAAGTATAATTAGTTATTCCTTAAGTTCAGGTGGACGAAGAAATCACTCCAGGCGTTCCTGAGAAATCGCATTTACGAAAATGGACTAGACAATCATAAAAGTCAAATACATTATACGCTACGGATTATTCCCGTCAGTTCCAACAGTCAGGACTCATCAAACTCCATACAGGAACTCACAGCAGAGAACAACAGCCTGAAAGCGCCCACACATTAGCTCCTCATAGGCAGAAACTTACTGAGAAGTAGACAGATCCGACACCATCTTTTATTCTATTTCTGATGATTTGTGTGAAATCATATGGAGAGAAAAAATAAACAAATAAATATGTAGAAGACCAGTAGATGACAGCATGGATGGCCCATCCCGATGCATGCTCTTATGCAGGAGAGGTGGGTGCAAATGGCTGGTGATGCTGATGAGGACGGCTGTCGTGTTGTCTGATTCATTGTAAAGATTGAATTTGTCCATTTGTTCGGTTTTTCCTTCTGCCTATCACATGCAAAATCTGATTTTGATGAAACTCGATGAAATGATGCGTTTCACGATTTCCTGTCGACATATTCAGAAATGTTACAAGGACGGGCACTTTCACGTCAAATGATGAGGCACATGTCGACCTGAATGTCACAAAGTAGGACTTTGTTATGTGCAGGTACCTCGTTGTCGGCCCTTGCGGAGGCGGCGTCGCTGTAGCTGCTAAAGGAGATGGTGGATCACATTTACATGAAATCATCCCCAGTTGTTATCTCGCACTCATCCTCACCTTGCCAGACAGACAAAAAAAGAAAACGGGAAGAGGATTAAAGCTCAGTACCTCCGCCAGGGTGACGGGAGAGGGAAGAAAACAATGCCAGGCAGAAACCACTCAGCAAATCCTTCGCTAACCTCATTATAACCTCAAAGCAAGATAACCGAGGCACAAAAGGAAAATCCCAGCTCTCAGCCATGACAGAGGGCCGATCGTTCCTTATCAGCAGCACGGACCTTCAATTCTCTTGATTAAGGTTTGAGCAGAGGACAGGCTGCCATGAGTCAAAACAGACAGTGGCTTTCCACTGCTTCTACTCCGGCTAAAATGAATCACCTGGGTTCACGACAAGGCTAAAGATCTGACATCGGCCTGTCAGCTCTGATACGATTAATATGATGCAGTGATTGTAGAACTCAAAAGTTCACTGGTTCTCCATGGGAAACCTGTCTGTAGGGTTAAATTCAGTGGAACAGTCAATTAATGGCACTTCTACACATGTGATGAGCTTCATTATTTCTCATTATTACTAGTATGAGAACAGAAGTAGGAGGAAAAGGTGCAAATTACAACGAATTACAATGAAAACACTGAATATTCATTTTGAAACACAAAGAAATCACTGAAAGACACTACAGCACTCCATAGAGGACATTACACATGTTAATATAAATATGAATTGTTGCAGCTTTAATGAAGATATGAACTGGTTCTCAGTAAAACAGTGTCTATCTGTCAACTGTCTTATCTTTATTGTTCTGAGAAAAACATTCTACCAAACCCACAATAATCCTCAGGACTTATTGATTCACAATAGCTGTGACCTATAGTTAAATCTATGTCCATCATCATTTTTCCATCATGTGCTGAAACAACCATCCCTGGGTCCCCCTCCGCTTGTGGTGAGCGTGGACCACGCAGCTGCTGATTAACGGTTCACCCAGCAGAATGGCTTGTAGTTCGAAGATCAATGGTCCACTGGGGAGGATACAGTGGAGAGAGGAGAGGAAACCACCACAGCTCCATGTGCAACAGATCAATAGTCTACTGTTAAACATACCATCAATCACTCGGACACTTGGGACCCGGGGCCTAACGCCTCCACCTACCCTCATCCGTGATGATGAATAAACTATGAATCCTGGGACTATCCTTCGGAACCTCAAAAGAGTCTGTCTTTAATGGCAGGGCTCTTTAGTACTCCTTTTCTTTCTTATGTAGATTTTGCATGAACAATGAGAGACAATGATTAATAACATGAGGAGTGTCTGATATAGATAGTGGCTAGTGCTGGCTGATAAAGAGCTGATGGGGTCCTCAATAATGTTGGGAAACAGCACCATCTCAAGGTAGTTTGGCCTCAAGACATGTGTCACTTGCATCTTTTATCTAGGGGTGTTGAATCTCTGCATTATTTGAATGGTTTTCTGTTTTTTTACACATTTCCTTCTTCATCCTATTAAATGTCAGCTTTACATTCAAGTCAACAGTTTATCTAGTGGAAAAATAAGCATCTTTTAAGCATTGCTTTAAGGTAAAAGGCCTGTTGAGGTGCTGTATTTAGAACATGGTAGTAGTGGTGCAATTCAGCCTCTTGTGGCCAAAATGAGTATTATAACAACAAACAAACAAAATGTTTCCTGGCAAAAATATAACCCCTTTTGTTCACTCTGTTGTTGAGGCATAAACACACTATTTGATCAGAAAATGGTTCACCGGAATTTTTTCTCACTTGCCTTTCCGTATTTGACTCTCAAGTTTTCCTCTGACCATATAAAAGCACAATATGTAGAAATGTATTGATGCTGTAACCCTTCCCTTTGCCACAAACTGAGCTTAATATTACACCGAGGGGATGTTTGATGTTTTATATGACCAGTGGATGAAATACGTCATTCACAGTCAACTAAAAGCGTATCTTACTTACTATATATTAAGAGTCAGTTAGACTCCAGAGAGGTCTTTTTCCTGTTTCCTTTAAAACTTAACTTCAACCACACATCAAATCCAAAAGCAGATTTGGATTAGGGACGGGGAGAGCAGCAGAAATCAAGCAGATAAAAATGAATCAGTTCAAAGTCATGGTATTAAGCCGTCTTCTTAGAGTTAAGACAATGAATGCAGCATCAAACTCAGAATACAATGTTAGCTGTTGAACCTGTCGATCACTTTATTCAGTTTACCCTTTGATCGCAGGTTGGACCTTAAAATAGTTTGTACTTAGAAATAATGGCACTGAAATACCCAAATAAATGATATGAAGTAAATTTATGTTTATCGCTTATTTTATTTCACTTCTCTTTAGATGAACGGAAACGAGTAGAGGAGGAAAAGAGTAAAGGAGAGGAAATGTATCAGGGTTCACCCCTCCACACCTCATTTGACAGCATCTCAACCCAAACCACTGCCACCCGCTTCCAACAACCACAGGCAGGCAATCGGGACTGTTTCCATGTACGAACAAGACTCCAGGAGGCAGATAAAAAAGCCTAATCTTTGTAAGGGAAGGAAAAAGAAGCACACTGTGAACACGCATGGACGTCACCTCTCTGGGAAAACTGGGTAAATTGATGGGGGGGGGGTTTGCCCGTCGTGCGCCAGTCGAACCCACAGAGATGGAGAGCTGCCAGGCAGCTGCATGTTTGGCTTGGCATCCCGGCGTGGAGCAAATAGAGAATAAAAAACCTCCTGTGCTGCCAAGCCGAGGATTGAATATCAGTGTAAATGTCCAACAGCATCCCACCTCATCCTCCCCAGTGAAGGGGAGGCCAGTATCCAGAGACCAGACCTGAGGTCAGGCAGTATGTGAGAATCATCTTATCATTTTGGTTTAAGCTTCTAGGAGCCCCGGCTTGATGGGATTTACTGTGGATCAGTTGTCAGCTGGATGAGCTTTAAATTGAAAAAGCGTCAACTTCCTATCACTTTTACCTGCGGCAAAATATTTAATCTGATAAATACAAATGATTCAAGCAAATAGTGTCCTTGACTTTAAGAAAAGAAAAACTATTTACTCTATACTTTGAACCCAAGATTGTGTTCCTTCCCCTTTGTTTTAGAGCTTTGTTAAAACAGGCATTTATAAAAAAAGTCCCTTCAATAATCATTTTCATTTCATGCTGATAATTATAAACCATTTTATGTCGAAGAAATGAATGAGTGTTAACCTCTATTTGACTTTTCTGAGACTGTATTTTGCAAATAATATGAAAACAACTGCGTACTTGAGCATTGAACATTCATTCTTGACCCTGGAAACGGTCATTAAAGAAACATCCTTACTCAAGGACCTCGTCGTTTTTTGCCCCCATATGTCTGCATCTCACTGTCCTCCTCAGCAGATGGTGCTCTCCATTAGATGTGGTGGAAAGCTTCTGAAAAAGAAAGTGCAGCTTGAGCTAACACAAATAACAATGTACACTTATGATTAAGTGGAGAATGACTCTAGTCCCTTTCTCCCAGGACCCCACCTCTGGACCGATGCACTGTTATGCTGAGACACCGGCTCTCATGTATCACTAGAGGGAGCCCAATGACAGCCACATAGACTCAGTCCTTGAATGTAACACCGGCGGCGCATTCATGTTGGCTTATAGGATCACAAAAGGCTCTGAACATGTACACAGAAACTTTATCGATACATGGATATTTGCATAATCTATGAATGTTAACAGCTGGTTGTTGCAACAGCTAAATTCTACCAACGTATGAATTACAGTTTCAAAATGACTTCACAAGTCTTCAACATTTGACTTCAGTAAAACTACAGGATGCTACAAAGCTTCAAACACAACACTGAAACATTACAGTTCTTATGGTTACACGTAATATATTTACCCATCTTGGATCAAATAGAAGTAGAACTATAAAGCATCAATTTAGTCTTTTTTCCACATAAAAAACCTGTCCTTATATAGCCGGCATCCCTTTGACTTCTTGCTGTGATGTGTGCCAGGCCTTCCCATAATTAAGATTTATGTCAGCCTTTAAGGTATGAACAGTGATTTAATGCGGGGTTTCCCTCTGCTAAGCCAGGCTACATCAGAGGACGATGGAAAGTGTTCGCTTTGGTGAAGGAAAGAAAACAACTTTTAAATGAGAGATAGGTGGAGGGTGGAGGAATGCCGATGGGGATATCCAGGGAACCATGTGATTATTGAGGCACATTGTGTTCCCCTTCTATAATCTGCTATTGGCACAAAATCAAAAAAAAAATTCTGACTTTGGCCTGATTTCAGTACGTTAATATTGACCTTTCAGATAATTCCGGACATTCGCCAGTTAGTGTCATAAACTATGGATTTGATGGATGTTTCCTTTATGGCTTTTTAAAAAAAGTTGCTTGAGAGGTTTTTCCACACCGACACGTCTGTCACTTTCTTTTAAATTTCTAAGTGTTAACATTTACTATCAGCAGCTTCAGTATGAAAACACTGGTTTCGGCTTTCAAAAACCCATCTCAGTCGAAGCCCAGTCGGCAGAGCTTTTGCTGACGCTGCTGATCTATGACATGATACTGTTGCCCTAACAGAAACACCATGTTGTTCGTTATGAGCCCTGCAGGCTTGAACAAATAGCAGTTCAATCTCTCATTCAGGGCCAGTGAAATACGAACCGGCCTTTTCTCCAGACCCATTCTTCAGATTATCCTGCAGTCCACGGTTCACACAGGCATTCCTCTATTTCTACTGTAACCCAGCTAATAATCACCATCACAGCACAAGGTATGCATTATATTACCAGGCAGGGGACCAACTCTAGTTTAGTCGTTATTCACTTTTTTTTTCGGGGAGTAGATGGCATGTTGAAGGGCGGAAAAGCTTTCTGCGTTGTATGCTCTGCTCAAATCAGAACGGAAACTAACGCAGATGTACGTGGTGTCACTCATTCATTGTCTTGTGTAAAGTCTCCCTTCCTTGCTTTATGTCTGTGAGAGTAGAAACCAGTAAGGCCTTACACCTTGCTGGGCAAGATTAGAGTTTATTTTCAGTTGAAATCAATCAAGAAGATATTTTATAAATAAATGGAAAGTCTGGGGCTCAGTGAAGGATCTCATCTTTGTTAGTTGCATTTCAATTTCAGTCCCACACTAGTAATCCTAATCCAGGCAAAGACCAATAGTATTGTGTAAAATGAATGAACTCTAAAATGCTTCTTAGAAATGATGTGTTTATGTCCTTATAATCCATCCAATCACGTCCTTGCAACATGTTCAATGCAGACACTTTGACTTCCCATGGCAGGAAAAGTATAGTAGAAACAAATGTCATCAACAATGGCTCCGCTCCATCAAGTGTTCCAACTAGCACAAGCACAGGACTTTCACCCTGGAGACCGCTGTTTGGGTCCCACGCGAAACCAAAAGTGAACTCTGACTTAATGCTTGTTACGTAACGTGACGACATAAGAAAGTCTATTAAGAAAGATAAATTATTTATCTACGTCGTTACACTGTTACTATGGGCGTTCGATATACTTTATAGCCCTGCCCCTCCCCTTTCTTTTTAAGATGTGAATCACTGTATTCCTTCATTGTTTTTGCACTTATATTCCAGCATTAATCATTCCCTACCACCATGTACGTGTCGACACCAGAGAGTCTCAGAAGCAGTTTTTTTAACTCGCATTTTTCCAGCTACACTCATTTTAATCTGTGTCGGCCAGCTGTCTGCTCCGCTCCTTCTCAGCTGTGTCTAACATGTAACCTTAAGCTGAACGCTTCAAGACAATTTTCTTCAACAAAATTGTTGAATGCCTAATGAAAAAGGCCCTGAATAATATAATTATCCACATTTTGCAACTGGTGGAGCAGAGCGCGCTGTAGTGATGCACGGGTCAGGGGTTTTTAAAGTTAGGATTTTATTTGTCATATACATATACACATACACGAAATTTGACCTCTGCATTTAACCCATCCCTGTAGCTTATAGGGAGCAGTGGGCTGCTGAAAATTAGCATTAAGATTAGGTTTAGGCTTGTGGTTTATGTTCTGACAGCTACAATCTTTTTTCAAATGTGTGTAAGCTTCTGGTCATGGTTAGATGAGAGAAAATCCACCAAAATTGTAAACTTCACTCACAGAAAAGAACACCCTAGCATAAGTTTTGAATTAAAATCAGATCATCAGAGTTTAGAGTGAATGCATCAATCAATGTAATCTCCTCCACTTTGCTTTTATTTCAATGTCAAACTGCTTGTTTCTCAGTGCCAGGCCAATGTGTTTTTAAAGCTTGGACCACAGCCTGAATTCTTTAAGGATGTGTGGATCTATGGCACATTAACACCCTGTCATCACTCTATTGTGACAGAAATTCAATTACACTTTTGGACTGTTTTCATTGCCATAAATTCCCTGAATGCTGAAACTGAGTTCCTGGGTTCTTAAGAAATGGATTTGAGGAACTGGGTTACTGTTGTCTTTCTGAGGCAAATTCTGGGATTAGAGAAACCTGATTTACCCAGCCAGATTTCTCCTGGAGAAAGCTGATACTTTGGCCATGTTCCAGGTAACCGCGTTTCTAATCCCTTATGAGATCATATTTGTTTTGTTGAATATGCAAAGCAAGAACAAGCGAGAACATTGTTGTTCGGTCAGTGGCATCGATGACAATATCCAAAATTGACTGTGCCTTTTTTCTTCCTAAAAAGCATTTTGATGATTAACTGAAATGAGTACATTCTGTCCCTGACTTTTCATCTAGTTTTACAGTTAGTATTGGGTTTATTTTCTTTGGGTCTATTTCTTCTGTGAAAAGCAATGACAAGCGTTCAGTATGTGGATTATTCGGGGCAACAAGGACAGTGATTCTTGAGGGAGATGTTACTGTTGATGTATGTTTTAACACTATGAGCACCTCATTCACAGAATTTGGATATATGAAAAAATCTCAGACTTGGATTTCGCTAAAAAAACGGCAACTAAAACAACATTTGCATGGCTATTTAGTATTTACCATTAGATTTAAGTGAGAAGCAATGAGAAAACTTTCCCCCAACATCAGTGGGCCTTTCAAACTAACTTCTCTCTGAACACAGTCAATGTAACCCCAATCTAAAGGTGCCTGACCCCAGATTGGCATTTTGATTGGCTCCCAATGGCTCTCAACATGGCCAGCGTCTCACAGCTAACAGTGCTAACTGAGCTAACAGTGTAAACTACAAACTACAAACTACCACTACGCTGTTGGCCAGTGGGTGAGCTCACATGCACTAACATGCACTAAAAGCATACACGTCCTATGTCAACAAAGCAAGGAGAAACTCGTATAGCAACACACACAGAGGGAGATCTGCTCAGGTAGCATAGTGGTTTGCTGCTATATCAATGTTTAGAATGTTTGATAGAGCTCCTTTAAAGGAATCATTACTTCCCAGAACCCATTTCTGGCCAGAGAACAGATTGTAAGTTTGATTTCTGCTTTCTCGACGGGAAACATCCACAATGACTCATCACATCTGATTGATAGGAACTACTCCCGTCAGCATGCCAAAACCACTACTCTTACAAGGAGCTGCAGGAAAGTGACAGAAACAGCTAATTGGACTAACAAATCAAGTGCTGAGGGAAGAATACATGTCACATCAAGCTTTTGACGCATTTCCCGAGCATCAATTCAATTCAATTATATTTGTAGCCCAATATCACAAATCACAAATATGCCTCAGAGGGCCTTGCAATCTGTACAACATACGACAGCCTCTGTCCTTGCATACTCTTGTCGGTTAAGGAAAAACTCCCCTGACAAACAGTTCTTGAAATATAGTAGAACTGAAATGGAAACAAGATCCACCCTCAGAGGGTTTACATATGAAAACTTCCAGGTTGGCCTTGTAGTTGACACGACAGAAATCAAAGCCCTGAAGTCGCTGGAGTTTCTCAAGCTTTGGGGTCAAGGCCTTCTGTGGTTTTGTTTGCGGTAAAATATGCACGTGGAGCTTTCAAACACTGATAATTGGAGCTCTGTCTATGCTCTTGATTGCTGTAATGATGCCAATTTATGGACTTCAAAATGGGAAGATGTGTCAGAAACAGTTGAAAACCCCCTGGAGTGGACTGTGACTGTTACACCACACTGTAGACGAACACGTGTCGATGAGGCATGGACTTCACTTCAGTGTGTGTATGTGTGTGTCAGTGTGTTTCATGTGTGAGCACCCTCACACATGAAACAGAGGCCCCCAGGGAGTCTTTTTTACCTCCCTTTAGTGTACTATATAAACAGATAGAGCTGGGAAAATCCTCCCACTGGATTATCATTCTGACATCAAATTTATGAGTCTTTTCTCAGCAGTTTGTGTTTGCAAGTTTATTTAATCAGAGCAAACATAAAGGCCCACATCATCAGACATGTCGAAAGCCTTGCCCAGACTTGATAGGCTCATCACAGGGTGATCCCAGCCTCGGGTTCTTTTTCATGGCAGTGACTCACAGTGTTAACTGTGGTGGTGAACAAACACTAACAAATTGAAAGAAGAATACATGATTTCGTGTGCTGCAAATCAAAAAGATGGCACCCATCCTGTGTGAAATACATGTAGTGTTTGCACAAGAATAATTCTGAAAGAATGTCATTTTAGGTACGCGATCACTGTTAACATGATGACTGCCTGTTAATAAATGTGACACTTTTTTATTAACGCTCCCATATAAATGATATGTTCACATTGACATTTGTAATAATTCAAATTACCAAAAACACACAGTCTTGGAATGTAGCCTAGCCAAAGCAGTTTATTTAATTTCTCCAGATAGGATGGTCATTTCTGTCATTTTCTTATTTTGTGCAATAGCCGAATGGCTTGACTAACAGCGGGACAGAGGTCAGGAGAGAGAGGGTGTTTTTACATAGCAGAGCTTACAGATTCAAAGTTGAACAGTCAGATAAGAAGAGAGTGCTGTGTTTGGAAGAAGCCAAGTTACAATAACCTAAGTAAACACGCTACCCCGCTGGACAATCTGCTAACAAATCACATACCAACACACAGTCACAACAAAACTACTTGGTTAGGTTTAGGAAAAGATCTTGGTTTGGGTAAAAATAAGTATGTCTGTTACCTAAATTGAGTCACTAACGTAAGTTAAGTAGTTAGTGTTAGTAAGTCCAGATGGACATGAACATCAGCCTCCTGGGTGAAAGTGCTGTGTTTGTTTTCACCCATCCATCCTCCCTATGCAGACTTCCGTGCTCTTCATATAGTCTATGAGTGTCTAATATTGATGCGGCTTCAAATGGCACCTGGAAAAGAAAAAATGAGTAGTAATATATATAAAATTGCCATTGGCTGCTAACGTCTAATAGCAAAAGCTGTAGTAAATATTTATGTTAGAATATGGTAAACCTCAGGGACACATTCAGCATATTTTTCCCAGCGACACAGCTTCATGAAATGAGTTATTTATGCTACTAGAACAACAGCTAGAGTGCTGCTCGCTGTGACGTCAGGACTTTGACTCTGTAACTGCTCATACAGCCAGCTAAAACAACCAATGACATCATGCCTGTTAAGTGAGCATTTTCATTTCATTTCAAACATTAGGTAACGTTATGTTCATGGCTGTACTCTTTGGCCTTCTTGTTCCAGCTAGTTTTGTAGGATGAAGGTACCTCCAAAGCCAAAAGATGACTGATGAAACTTAGGAATGACAAAAACAGAAAGTCTCATGGTAAATTATGAGAAACCTAGTTTAAATTTGGACTTTCAAAGTCAAAATTATGAGATTCTAGGTCCAAATCTATACTTACTAAGTCAAAATCATAAGGTTTTCAGTACTTTGTGTCAAAATTGCAAGACACCAGTATCAATGTACTCGTAGTTTTGAATGTACTCATGATTACATTCATAACTACAGCTCCTATAAATGTTGGGTATACAAAGTCAAAAATAGTAAGTAAGATAGAGAGACTTACTATCTTATGATTTTGACCCACTATAACATGTGTCATGTCTTATGAATTGGAATTAGAAAGTCACATTTTTTGTAACAGAAGAAAGTCACAAATGTCCCTTTCGAGTGTTTCTGTTGTTCTTATTCCTAATATTTCATCTTTTTTTTCTTTTCCTGGCAGAAATGGGCTTCCATAGCTTTGGGAGAGTTACATTTAGAGTGCTTACTGAGAGGAACTATCCACACATGACTCATGATCCAACCCACGTACAGAATCAAACTCAAGTTTTAATTTGCTTTAACAATCACAATTATAGCCATCATAAATTGAAATTGTAGGTCATTAAGCAAACAGACACTAGACTGTCTTTCTACCATCACCTGCCATTATCAACCATAATTTACAAAATTATCTGAGCGTCTGTAATCTAACAATTATGATATATATCACGTCTCTGAGTCCAAGAATCCTTTTTTTTCTTTATAATTGAGTAGCTAATGAAACCTTGGGTCCTTGAACATACTGTTGCACAGTTTAACACATAAGACAAAGAGTATCTGAATTTAGATATACTAGACACATGGCTAACATTTTCTGAGTGACTTTTATGTAAATTGTTTCACTTGTTACCTGGAAAGAGTACATTCATAATTACAGCTCCTAAATGTGTGCATACTTTTCAAAGACCACGGCTACCATTTAACATTTTCCAAAGGGAACTGTGCCAGGAAAAGTAAATATGCAATGTGAGTTCATTTCAGGCGGAAAACCCCCATAAAGCTGTCGTTGTTTTGCATAAATACACCATGATAACATAATAAGTAGGCGGCCACAGTTCAAAGCCCCTTGGAGCAAGTTAGAAAGTCGACCCTGAGAATAATCTCTAATGTGCTGGAGTTACAAGGGGCATGATGGAACAAACCTGGGAGAAAGATAGTATTCAGTGAAAGCTGTTATTATAAATGAGTAACTACGCTTCAATAACTGCCGGCTCGATGGATCCACTGTTCATTTTCCAGTCGGCTGTTGGAAATAATCAAAGACGTCAAATCAAGGGATGTTTGATTTGTTGAATGTTCCCAGTGATGCAGGAGACAGTCAACTTTTGAACGCTGTCATGTCTTTTTTTCTTAGTTTTCCATAGAGACGATGTTCTTTAGCCATCTGTCAACCACTTTGTTTCAGACGGAAATATCTCAAAAAGTAACAGATGGGTTGCATTGACAAACATTCATACATAACTTTGGTGATCCTCTGATATTTCCTCTAGCGCCACCAGCAGGTCAGAGTTTTCACTTATTCTGTGAAATACCTCAATATCTACCGGACAGAATGACATCAAATGTGGAACAGATGTTCACGGTTTCCAGACAATGAATCCTGCTGACTCCGGTGATGCTCTGACTTTTCCTCTGGCGCCACCATAAGGTTGACATTTGTGGTTTTGAGCGAAATGTCTCAACAATAGTTGAATGGCTCGCCATGAACTTGGCTTCACACATTCAAGCCCCCCACCAGGAGAAACTCTAACCGACTGTAGCTAAGTGGAGAGCAGGGTCTTCCTTCAATCAGAAGATCGGCGGTTTCGATCACCGGCTCCGCTAGTCGCATGTCGATGTGTCCTTGAGCAAGACACTTAACCCCCAAATTGCTCCCGTAGCTGTGCCTGCGGTGTATGAATGTGATAGAATCTGAATTGTAAGTCGCTTTGGATAAAAGCGTCTGCTAAATAACTGTAATGTAATGTTACCCCTTTGGCGTTTGCGACCTTTCATCTAGCATCATCATCTGGTCAAAATTGTCGAGCCATCGCATCTGGCATCAGCCTCAGATGTACTTTGTGTCTATTGCTGTTGAGCAAGTGCTTGCATGCTAACATGTTAAATTAAGATGGCGAACATGGAAAGCATTATTCCCGCTAAGCATCAGCAGGTTAGCGTCGTCATTGTGAGCATGTTAGTATGCTGACGTTAGTATTTAGCTGACAGTGCCGCTAGCATGGCTGTTGAGTCTTAGTCTTGTTGTTTGACAGTTGGTGGTAATCACTGCTCGTGTTTAGTACACAGTTCTTCTTCTGTTCATTGCACACAAACTGAGAGATTTAAAACACATTTTCTGTCAGAGGGAAAAGCTAAAGCTTTCAGTAGATAAAAAAGAAAAACATATATATATATATATATATATTTATCAAGGTATTTTGGTGTGATGACTCCTGGAATGGAGAATGGATCAGCCCTAAGGTTTAAAAGGATCTCATTCCAACTCTTAATTAAAGCTCCATGTTGTTATGGCTGCACCACTATATCAGATGAAAACATTGTAGATGGGTTATGCACATTTTAAACACATTATCCCACAATTCAGCCTGGTTTATTTGGCATCTTTGGTAACTCTGGGACCACTGGGATTTCTATAGATAGTACAAATCATATAAATGAAGTTCTGTGGATTTGAACAGAGTTTGGTGGCACAGCATGAGTTTGTAAAGACGGGCCCAGCGACAGGTCCGTGGGGTTTTCTGTGCAGTAGAGGAAGTTTCCAACCAAAAAGACCTATCATAACAGCAACAGAACCATTATTGTGTTACTGCAATAAGTAGTATGGAATACAAATAGAATACTAACCCTGTGTGGATGCATTTTTCAAAATACTTTGATTGGAAGAGACATTAAGCAGAAAGAAAATCATTTTTTTCCCCTTTTCTTTTTAAGATGTCTGTACGCTGTTGTATTCCAAAGCTGCAATTTGAGTGAAATCTGTTTCTGCATAATGTCGTGTTCGGGGCCATGCAAAAATGATTGGGGCGGGGAGGAAGGCTGAACCTTATGTGTCACTTTTTGAACAGTGTTGATACATTTTTCGTTGGACCCCTTCAAGGTCCCTGGAACGACTTTGCTGATGCTCTGGTCCTGTGACTTTAACGTTTTTACTTATACTGTCAAATATGTATAATGTATTAGATATAACGTGCATCTCCAACATGGATTGGCACAACATTTGGAACAGGTAATCATGCAATCAGATGATGCATCCTGCTGACTTTTTCCCTCGCGCCACCATGTGGTTGACTTTTTACTTCTTTATTGAAATATCGACTACAGAATGGTCTGCTGTGAAATTTGGTGCACACATTTTTATTTTCTCCATTTACTTTGATTTATGACCAGACACCTGCAAAACCAATGACATTCCCCTCAGCTCAGTGTGTGTGCATGTCAGCATGCTGATTGGGTATTCAGCAGCTCTACAGAACAGAGGCTGTACACTCTTTCTTTTACAATAAAACTCAAACAATCTATTTTTCCAACAGTGATTTGTAACGGTCTGGAAGGTACAGAGAAACGATGTTGTCCTGTTGATGAGGGTGTCGGATGATGTGTGTCGTTACAGAGGGCATGGACAAACAATGGATTTTATCATGGAGGCTTTGTCCCTCCGGCAAAAGTAAGATTGCACAACCCTCCCCCACTTTTTTCAAAATGGTGCATTGCCAACATCAGTACAAAGTGTATACTCATACTTTTATAGAATATTGGGTGGATTTGAGTCATAATTGTTAATTTTTGATGTGAGAAATCACGTGACGGTATGAAGGCGATGGTCAGGAAGATTCATGTCAGTGGAATGAATAAACTCCAGTGTGCAGTTCAAATTCTGGTAAAAGGGAGTTTAAGTGGGTTTTCGCTCCCCTACACCCTGGTCATAACTTTGCTAAGTAACAGATGCTTGTGGTTTATTAAGGGAACAATTTATGAAATTCACTTGGCTTTGGAAGCAGGAGAGGCATTATTGAGCAACAACTGAACTTTAAACAGGCTGTCAGGAGGGATTTGGCTCATTGTGAGCCATGGAGCTCTCTCCTCAGTCCTTGTGTGTCGACTACAGCGCTGTAAGGCGGACTGAAGGTTATGTGCCTTGCTGCAAACAGCGAAACTCGCCCAGCTCGCCTGCAGTTTTATTTGCGGAATAGTTTGCTGTGTTTTAAATCTTTATTGCGAGACGTAGAAAACTGAGGTTCTGGGAATTTATGGGTTTTATGGGGAAATATTACAAGATGACCAACAGTCTCCTCAATCACACTAAACATTTGAAGATCAGGTCACCAAGTTGACCCAGCCGCTTCCTTTACAGCAATTCTGAACTACCCTCTGTGATTATCTCTGACAGGTCTTCGTGGTTTTAATGGCCACTGATGAATTCTTATTTTTTCACCAAATGTTTTTACAACATGTGGCCGGTCACTGGTGATAGCCAGTGAAGTGCTCCCAAAAACAGAACAGCCATATTGACACTGGCATCACACAACTTTATCCCGTGACTTGTAGCCTATTTGCTCACATCCTCACCCAAGTCCATAGGCACAGAGGATACGGCTCAGTGACTGAAGAGGGTTTAACTGCTTGCTGAAATCTATGAATTAAAATCGGAGTGAATCAAAACATCTACCACTGCTGCTAGAAGACTTGATTCCCCCCCTCCTCCTATAGACCAATCCCTAATGCAACTAAAGCCAGATTTGATTATATATGATCAGGCTCAGGAAATACACCAATCTATGTTTGTTGCAAATATTTCCTCACCTCATAAGGATCAAGCAATGCAGGAGTCATTTCAGGAATCCGATCCAGGGCTGCAGGAATATAGTTACTGGAACAGCAACGATGACATCACCCTCTTAAAACTAATGGCTATTATTCAAAAACATATGTCCGCCGTCCACATGTGTAGTCCATCCCCACCCCTCCCCCTGCTCACTTGTGGACTGAAAAAGAAAACAATTGTTTCTCTGTTTCATTTTCCTTTCAGGTAATCCCCCCCCCCCCCCCCCACCCCTGAATGGTTGATATAGTCTTAATCGCAGCTGCACTAGTGAGAGGCAAACAGCCTGAGGTTCTGGGCGGTTAACAGCCAGAAGATTGATATGACTAATCTACCCATTTGACTGCGATCCCAGAATTCCAGAGGAGCCCGGTCCCTTTACGCAGCGTGCTGACTCATCCCTCTTATCGTGTCCTGCAGACAAGCCGGAGACATTAATGGTTTGCACTGTAGCCAAAAACATTGCTGTATTTAGAAGACTTTGTAAATGTCACACACTGGAGAAGCTCTAGTCATGCTGGTGTTGTATCTTAGACATTTTAATATCCAGTCCAAACTGTGTTAAAGAGTATGGAACTACAATAAATCATGTTCATGTTGCATTTAAGATGTGATTTGTATATTTGCTCCCGCTTTATGATGACGCATATTATAGCTGACTGAGCTGTCGACACAAAATCCTCCTAAGTGACCCTTTTAAGTTGCTGGCTACTGGTGGTGCCCCATAAAACAGAGAATACTATACCGTTGAATACAAAGGACACTTTTATAGCAGTCGGGGCCCAGGGCAGCAGCTTTGAAAGCATACACGTAATAACAGAGAAGTGCCTCAATTTTTAAAACCTTGAGACTCAGCCATGGTTCAGAGATCCATAAAACCAAACATTTGGTCCTGGTGAGGAGAAATAAAAAATAAAGTCATGTTACGATGGCTTATTTACTGCCAATATTGCACTATAAGTCTTCATAACACTTCATTGTTTCCTCCTGTTGGAGGATGTGAAGTTGCATCTTAAATAGACAGTGGTGTCCAAAAGTTCTCCAGATGTGCCTTTGAAACGCAGAGGGGAGAAGGAGAGGTAAGTAGAGCCTTCTCTGGAGTTATTAGTCACAGATGATCTCAGACGTCTTTGAGAAGCACTTTTCTGAAATGTTAGGCTGGTAAAGTTTTTAGTAGGAAGTACTTCTGAAACTGTACAGAAAAAGGTTTCACACTTGTGAATAGTGTGAACTAAATATTACCTGCACACGTTTAAGTTATAATACTTACTGTCAAAAAGATTACATGAAAATGCCAAAGTTCATCAGTCCTTTTATCAGTTTCTCTCTGTACCCGGCCTGTGCCATTCAGATCCATTGGTTCCTACTGAAGATGTAATATTTCAAAGAGGTTCACAAATATTGTGAAAAAAAAAAGGCTCAGTAATTTCCATTATTAGCTAAGAATCCCGCCTACATCGACGGGTACCATCTGCAGTGGAAAACAAGTACCCAGTTTGGGAAGGACCAAAACCCAGTGTTAAACAGGCATTGGTGCTAAATTATTAAACTTTTTAAAGTATCTCCTCTTCTCTGTGTCGGGGCTGAGCTCCACCAACTACACACACACACACACACACACACAGACACACACACACACACACACACACACACACACACACACACACACACACACACACACACACACACACACACACACACACACACACACACACACACAGAGAAGTCAGTGAACAGCAGATCAGAGTGGTTGAGACAGTGAAGTGAAGATGAAATATTCATCAGCATCAGCTTTTGTCTTTCTTTCTCTTTCCAATCCGACTTTTCAGTTTGTCAACTTAGTAGCATGTTACCACACAGACTGAAATCAAGTGTGTGCTATTAATGTTGGACGAGTAATTGGATACTTTCCTAGCATCTGACGTGGAAACAATCAAAATAGTACTTCATGAGCTTTGTCAATTGGAAGGTTTTGTTGAGACGATGAATCCAACAGGACGTTGTGTGCAGATCATCTCCAAATAGGTCAAAGCTGGATCTTGGTCCCCGGTTTTTCTGGGCCTCGTTTGAAGGCAGCCGAAGTAATGATTAGAAAGCTAGGTCCACATCTGAGATATATTTTCCAATACCAAAGCCATTACTGGAACCAGATGGGGCAAAATGTTGCTCCGTTTGATACTTCCTGGTTTTTAACAAGCCTTTTTATTGACAGAATGGTTTCATGTTTTGTTGATTACGCTTGTTGTACTGACATGATGGATTTCAGCTCGTAAAAGTTTCTACATTAAAACCTTTATCATCGGGTTACTCAAATCTATGTTTCGTGTGCAGGGAAAAATACAAGCTGCCTCTTTCACTGTTACTGTTCATGAACGTAATGAAATAGAATGGGGAAAGTCGTGCCTGTTCAGCATGGAAACCATATCTGTCAGCACAGACTTTGTGAAAACAAATCTTTTAATTTGGTCAGCGCTGCCAATTGGTTAAGAAAGCATTGGAGTTCACTATCGGCATGAGCTGTTAATGATGTATATCTCGGGATTAGCATTTACACACCACATACCAAGGCAGCAACAGCCTGTGAAACCACAATGAACCCGTCAGAGAGATGGGGGGGGAAGAAAAACATGCGAACATGAGAGATCCTTCGGTGTGGAGATCTGGCAACGCCATATTTTATCTTTCCAAAAAGCATTAAAGTGTTACTTTGGCTGAGCTGAGAAAAGAGTGCTCCCTGTTTGACATTATTGTCATAGCAGAAGCTGGCTGTTTTGGCAATGTTTTAAGAGGATTGCACGCACAAGACCGAACCGATGGTTTACGGTAATAAAGGAGGTCTTTGTAAGAGGGTTTTAAGATGCCAAAGGTGTAGAAGTAACTAACATGCTTTAATATGGCTTGTATGCTTTTATATACATGCTGTATTTTCTTTTATTCTATAGGGGACCGTGGTGAGATTTCCTCTACACTAATTGATTTTACACAAAACAGCAACAATAGGATTACAAAAAGAAGATGATTTTTCACTTTTTCATTAAAAGTGTTGCACAAATTTTGACCTGATGCTTATGCCACAGGATAAAGTCATGGGATCACCCACGTCATTTGGTACATCTTCTAGGAGCAAATGTCTGTAACAAAAGTCATGAGAATCCATCCTCTAGTCCAGGGGTCTTCAACGTTTTTCAGGCCAAGGACCCCCAAACTGATAGAGATGGAGCAAGGACCCCCGACTATCTATATATATTGTATAAAATTGTGTTTTATATTAAACTGGGCCTAATGCCATGTATACACATACCTCTTTATTGTGCATTCAATACTAAGCTATTCAAATAATACACAGGTTCATATATTCATGTTTTTATTTTAAACATGTGCAAGGTACAGTGAGTAGGGTGGCCGTGCCCCTGCCATTTATAAACATACCTTGTCAGCTGATACCAATGCCAATATCAACATTGTCTGTTAATTGCATGATAATCATGTATACAAGCTATTCAAATTGACGTTTTCATTTTAAACATAAATCTGGAAACGGAAATGAGTGATGGCCTGTTAGTGCCACTGCCATGCATAAACATACCTGTTATCTTGCATACAATACTGAACTATTAAAATAATGGACAGATTCATGTTTGGGGGAAAAAAAATAATAATTGTCTAATCAACCAAAAATTTCGCGGACCCCCTGCAGTACCTCCGCGGACCCCCTAGGGGTCGCGGACCCCCTGTTGAAGACCTCTGCTCTAGTTGGTGAAATATTTCATTGGACCAAAGTGGTGGACCTATACCAACCAAGATTGCCATGACTATACAAATCTGTGAGCAAAGATTAAATAACATAACAGACACCATTCACTTTTCCATATTTATGTAAAATGTGTATGTACATGGCAGCAATGCACTGCTGACATTCAAATTTGAAACAAAATAGTGCTAAAAAAAAAAGACCAGCAACAGTTGAGCAAACAACAAACCAGAAAAAAAGAGTTGACAATATTTGCACTTTGAAAAAATGTTCTAGCATGTATGACTACAAGACATTTTCTATTACCAATGAACACTGATCACTGCAGTGCCGACAGCGCGCAACAAGAAATGTTCATGTTAATTCATGATGCAGCCTGGTGGTTATTCTCTTAAAATATTCCAAGTAATACAAAGAAATGTAACAATGAAACAAAGAAATGAAAAGGGAATTATCAAAAATATTGCAGTCTTTAGTTTGACAAAACAATCAGAAGGCGGCACCCTCTCATCAAGCAGTCAATACGTTATTCAACAGGAACTCTATGTGGAGCTGCTCTGTAGCCCACAGAGTGGACCTGCAACTGCCAATTCTGTGGACGAATCGCTGGTTTTATGATTTACTATTACATTATCACAATGAGAGAGATGTAAAAGAATAGCTGAATATTTTTGTTGATGAGAGTTAGTAGATGAGAGGATTAATACCACTTTCATGTCTGTCGGCTAAATGTGAAGCTAGAGCCAGCAGATGGTTAGCTTATGTTAGCATTAAGACGAGCCTGGCTCTGTCCAAAAGCTCACTAATTAACACATTATTGAATTTGTTAAATCTGTACAAAAAGCTCTAGAATGTATGGGTTTTTACTATTGGATATAGTTTTTACTATATGCTTACCCCTGCTTCTTGTCCTTATGCTAGGCTAAGCTAACAGCCTGCTGATTCTAGCTTCAGATTGATGGTACGGTCATGAGAGCGGTATCAATCCTCTCTTTGAGCTCTCAGCAATAAAGCAAAAGTGTATATTCAAAATTGTCCAACCATCCCTTTCAGCAAAATCCACTGACCTGTGGAATGAAAGTGTAAAAAGTATCTACATATAGTGAAAATGATTTCAGTGAGGAAGGGCTTTTACTACGATGAACTTTTCTTAAGAGGAAGAAAAAAAAAAGAAACCCAACCCTTTTTTGTGGTGTCATCACACACCACAATCAACTAATACGTAATAATGGGCATTTCAAACATCTGTAAATATACAAAGATAGATGGATATATAAACAGGAAAATAGAAAGCAAAGTTTGGGATTTTTAATGCTTGTGCAAGTTCATATGTAGGATGAGATGCGACCGAAAGTGTGTGTGTGGGGGGGGGGGGGGGGTCATTTTATTTGAAGACATTCTCAAAGGCGGGGCATTTGTAGGTCTTGAGTTTCTTGATGGCCTTTTTGAACTCTTTGCTGGACTTGTCCCACTTGTGGATGCCCGTGAGGAGGTACTGCTTATCCACTCTGCGGCCCATGATTAGATACTGGTTCCCCAGGTTGTCCAGCTGCTGGCAGGGGCAGTCCGCGCCGTTCTTCAGGTACAACACCAGCGTCTTCATGTCCTTCTTCTTCAGGTTGCCCTCTTTCAACATCTTTTTCCTCTTCTGCAGGGTCACCTTGCGGTCCTGGTTTTCTCGCGTCACCTCCTTGATCTTGGTCTTGAAAGCTGCGTTGGAGAAAAGTTAAAGAAAAAGGTGCTTAAAGGAGGATGAGTTATTGTACAAAATGTGTGGTCTTATCACACCGTTGCCTCTAAAGACTGCTAGTTAATATTTTATGAGTACAAAGTGTCACCCTAGCAAAAGGAAACACGATAAAGGGTATCAGCACCTTCTTTTTGGGGACAAGTATACAAGTGTGATTCTGTAAAGGTATACTGGTTTAGTAAAATATCCACTGGAATATTTCATTTACTGCCTTTTCTTTCCTTTATTTCCTTTACAATGTACTTTCCCTACTCTTAACATGAAATGGTTTGAGCATACACCTCTTTATTTCGACACACAGCCTATTCTTTCAGATTGAGCACAATTTAACTTTAAATCTAACTAAGTAGTGACGCCAAGGGATCCTGACAAAGAGTCAATATGTGACGAGTTGGCAATGAGAACGGGTTTAAATAATACCATAAAAAAGGCTAACTGAGTCATGCTTATGCTCTGCTACTTACATTTTCTGTCTTTTCCACACACATAAATATGCAGATCTGTCTAATGAAGGAAGACAGAACGTCTCCTATACTTGTAGTCTTAAGGCCTTTACACATTGTTTTTTTTCATGTGATTAATGATTCGTAAATCATTACATCTTTTAAAAAGGAGTACTTTCACACAGAACAAGAATATTATACAGCAAAAGAAGCAACATCATTTCTTTTGATCAACCGATCACCTCAAAATGTACACAGTATTGTACAGCAACATGGAGGCTCCTTGGTCCAAACCAAGAAATTTGATTACTCCTTTCGTGCATACCACATCAACTCCTTTCGTTCTCAACTTTCACAATAAAAGCCCTACAATAACACTGTGCAACTGTTTACCAGACGGAATTCTAATTCAAAACTGGTTGAAATAGCTTACAGTAGCTTAGGCTACAGTTTCACTCAGAGAGACTGTTCAATGCTACTCTGGGTCAATAGGATCCCATTAGTTGGTCCTCTGCCTGCATGAATCTATTCAACCTTTATTGAAAAACTGTCGTAAATTTGCATCGCTGCCGGTATGACTTTTTTATGAGTTTTGATGCAAAATGTTCACAGGCGAGTATTTTGCATTTTCATGTTGTTTATTTGTCACGTCCCAGTTTGTAAAGACCTTAAGTCAGTTTTTATTTAATGAAAATAATCTATAGCAGTAAGCCAGTGCACACCTCTAGATTTTGACCTCCCTCTGACTCTCAGGCTCGTTTTCAGATTGACCATACTACCCCTGATTGTTCACTGAACTCTATTTAATCTTCTAATCTCTCATTCCTCCAGTTCCCCTTCTGAAACAGAGCACGAGTCCGACTTTGGTGGTCCAAGTCTCCACATGCCTCCCCTCCTTGCAGTATGTAGTGATGTGTGTGCGGCACGGACGACCTTGTGACACGGCTACGGGAAGGAAAAAAACTTGCAGCATGCTATATCCAATCTAAGTAACGGAGCTGGTGTCACGATAAATCATGAGTCATGCCGGAGACAAAGTCTTGTAACCTCTACATTACAGGGAACAGCCTGATTGAGCATGGATCATTTTCACACTCAAGCAAAGATCTGGATCAAACTTCAACTTCTGTCTAATTTCCATAACAGTTTCAGACACCAATTCCCTCTTGACTCACTTTTCACAGAATTGTGCTTGACGTAAAAACCTGAATTGGCACTTTAAAAAAAGCTTCCACCGTCTCATCTCTTCCTTTTGCACAAGAATCTCCCGTTGCTAATTAAGTGTTAAAAAAGAGCGGCCCTGTTTTTCCCAGAATTAAGAGTGCACATGGTAGGGATTAAGACTTTTATCCCCTGTCTCTCTCATATGAGCCTCTGTGAGGAGGCTTAGTGTTCAGTGAAATCAAAATGGGCAGCATTCATAATTAGTGAGTCATAAAAGAGAAACCCTGGCCCACCCCTGAAAGGACTTCATCTTGATAAATCCTCCATCCTCGATAATCCTTTGATGCTATGAACTTTCTTTGCACCTTGTGTTGTTTAAGAGCTTAATCGCTTCAGCAACTGCATACAGTAAGAAGTTAACACCAAATGATTGAACACTTTTAACAATGCTGTCCCGAAAATCTACACATAATTCCAACGTGCAATTAAGCAAACAACTATTTTCCCTGTTCGTAGACTGCTACCAGCTCAAAAGGCCAATGAAAAGTTGCCGTGGACTTTGGTGAACTGACTGCAGGCTGGTCTCATACAGCAGTCCTAGCAAAAGCTACGAAAAAGAATGCGCCGTAATTCGTAGATATCCCACACAATTTCTACGTATCTTGTCCACGTAATCTTGAACGAGGATGCATAACGACCGCTGAATCACACACCGGGCGGGACCAAGAAACAGCGATCGTTCAGCCAGGAGGCCGCTGGTTGTTCTCCATGTGAAACCAGAAATCAATGTTGGTGTTTTTGTCATGTATCTTTTGTACTTCAGTAAACGGGACTTCTATGGATATTTTAACCCAAACAATGATCTTTCCGAAACCTTATTTTGAATAGACTAGAAAGTTGTAATGGCTAATTTCACTTATTATAAAACTAGATTTAGGTATTTATGTACGACTGTAAATTATTTTTGCTTTTAAAGATCTCAAGTAATGCAATGTTACAACGGTTGTTTGGTTCGGAGGACTTCCCTGACCCTCGACCTGATTTCCTCTGCCGGTTCAGAGGCACAGACGGGACCTCCAGCTCCCAGGGAGTCATAAACCCAGCAGGAGGGTGTGTACTGTTCCCCATTCACAATAATGGAAACTCAAGTAATCTGATAATCTGAGGTGATCAGTGCTGGGCTGCCTTGTTGTTTACAGCATTAGCAAAGGAAAGGAGCAATTTGGCAACGACAACAAAGTGAGCTGTCCGAGGCAGAGGAGAGATTTAATTGAAGGGCACTGGAGGTTTTTGGGACAATGAGGCACCATAAAACCTTAAGCACAGAGATAAATTGCGGTGGGAACAAAGTGTTGAGTGGGATGAGCTGTAAATCTGTTACCAGCTGACTGCCGCTCAAAATGGGATGTGTGTGTATAGGCGTGTGTGTGTGTGTGTGTGTGTGTGTGTGTGTGTGTGTGTGTGTTAGAAGGAGATACATCAGGCTGAGGAAAAGTGTTGGACTGAAAACCTGTTCCTTGTTACGGCAACTCTGAAATAACTCATCTAACTTACAAGAATCTTTCCTCCTCTGCCAGAACGATTTCACGTCCAACCACCTTAAGTCAAAAAAGCTGTCTTCAAGGTATTCTCCGCTTTTATCAGGGTAAAAACCGCCGGGAAAAGTCCAATGCGCTGGACCAATTGATGGGAAGCAATTATGCAGGGCGTCAAATAATAGAAAGGGTATTATCAAAAAGAAACTACTTCACACTTAACTGTTACCGTAACTGAGAACAGACCTTTCGCAACTTCCAGTAAGTGAGTTTATCAGAGCAGAAAAATGCTGATTCACTGCCAGGGTGGGGGATATTTTACACATGATTGGTCCGTGCAGATTAATTAAGACTTCGGTGCAATTTACAGATTCCTTCCTCGAGCCTCTCTATGGTTTTTTCATCCCCGTGTTCCATGGAGAAGAGCAAGAAATCTATCCATCATATCTATTTTCAAATGGTATGTCTGCTCCTAAAACTGCTGCTACTTACCGCATTCGTCCACTTTCAGTAAAGTCAAAAGTAGCAGGATGCAATCAGAATGCTGGTCTAACCTTTCGTTGGAGGGATAAAACACATCGTGATTAAAGCTTGGGATTTTTTTTTTTCCATCTGCATATTTTCTTTTTCCTCAAGACAAAACATTTACTCATGTTCGGCTTCAGCTGCTGTCAGATATATTTATATAAAACTGAACTCCATTGGCCGACTGGAAAAAGCAACAAACAAATCCTTCAGCCTAGCTGGTGATATAACCAGTGATGCTATCTCTGTGCATTAGATGTTTACCCATTGTAATCAACTCCTACACCACGCTGAAATCACAGCGACGTTTGTTGCATTCCAGAGGAGGCTGGCCCCTTGTGGGTTCAAACCTGCAACGTAAGCCGCACAGTGTCTCATCCTCAGCCTGGTACTAAATCTGTCTGTGTATCCTCACATGTCAGCTGGTTAGGGGGCTTATGACAAGCAAGCAAAACAACATCTGTCTTCATCCCAGATGAAACAAGGCCATTATTTGCCACTCTCCTCTTGGCAAACCGGGACTCAGACTGAAAAAAAGGCGAGCCCTATCACCGCAGCATAAACAGCGAGGCAATTCGTTAAACAAATGCAACTTTTAACTTTTCCTGAGAACGTCGACCAAAGTCTGTTTCCAATGTGCATCCAGTCTATGTTTGCCCAGAACGGCACCTGGAATTCAAGCTGCCACAAGTTTTGGTCCAGCCAGGGAATAAAAAATGAAAGCCTAACATCTTGCATCTTGTATGCATCACGCACATATCATTCCTGGAAGTCATCCTAACTGCGATTTCATTGATGTCTGTGTTTTTAATTGAAGTCAAGACTTTCGTACTGGGTTTCTCATGCACAAATTCCACAACTAAATCAAGTGCCATCAGCTAAAGATGTTCCGTCTTTCCTGGATTGTTAATGTTGTTTTCTGTCTGGTTTCCTATCCAGTTGTACTGCAGATGCCCTATTGAAATTAATATTTTCACGAAGGTTATCTCTTATAACTCTTACATTTTCAAATATTCCTTGACTTGACCAGACGTGTTCTTGAATTAAAAAAAACTACACGACCACACACCTAAGAATATGCCTCTAGCGGCCATGAAAACCCCCCCAAAAAGAATTGTGTTGTTGAAATACAGACTTTTAAAATCTGTGATATTTGATCATTTGCGGTGCCTCCTGAGTGTCAAGCTAACGTTACTGTAAGGCAGTCCCACTTTACAATGGCAGCTTTACTTTAATCAGATCTTTTCATCTATGGCGTTGAATTCAAAATGATTCCACACATTACTTCTCAGATAGTTACGTGTCATTGTTTGTTTAGCGCAGAGAGTTTTCTCCCTTTTGCGTTAGCAAAGACAACAACAATTGCCTAGCTTACTGAAAGGGCAACATGACATGCAGTGAATTTTGAGAGCGACCATCACATGAGTAGAAGACATGTCCTGTTGCACTTACCACATTGGTAGATCAGCAACTTGTGTGTTCTACCCAGTAAAATAACTTCTAAAAGGAGTCTGGTCTATCATTCATTTCTTCATTTTGGAAGACATTTAATGCCCCCATGTGCAGAAGGTATTCTGGAACAACAGCCCGTCCTGAATGCGGAACAAACATCCCACTTTACTACTGAGAGGACCTGCCACATAAAAACTTTAATGACCCCAATTCATTACTCACAGAACATCATCCTCTACCAAAGCAGACATTTCACCAAGAGATAATACCTCACATGTAACCTTAACATAAACACTTCTTCATTAATCCAACCAAAGAACATTGCTGGCATGCAAGAAGTTCTATAGAGTCCACTGGGGTGGAAGTTGCAAAGTATGGTCAAAAACTGGGTGCACTTATGGGAAGAAAATGCATCTTTACATACTTTGTTAGGGATTTATGGACTGTTTTAAAGCTTGAAGATGGAAGATACAACTGATTCAATCTCATGCTGCTCTTCTGACTTCATGGAGCGCCGTGATACATGTCAAGGTGCAGCAGAGTGGGGTGTGTGCATTTGCATGTTGGGTTAGCGCAATGTTGCGTTGGGTGTTGAGAGGGCGCTTACCGAACTCGCTGGCACACATGTGATCAAGCATGGCGTCTGTTTTCATTTCGTTGTCACATGGAGGGCAGACGGGAGAGAAACCTGTGGGACATCAGCGGAGAAGAGGCAAAATACCAAATGTGAGTTGCAGTGATAGCAGCAATGGATCATTCACATGGCATTATTCACATCGCCACCATCTTGGCATGTGGTTAAAAGAACAAAGAGAGAATCAGGAAGGAAAGAAAACACTCATTTCTCATTTGAAATGATGGGGAGTTAAACTAAATTCTTAAAAATCATACCCACATTTCCCCTTAAATTTCAATCTTAAATGTCTGCACACACACCTAACCTCTCTGCACGCAGAGATCCCATCTAGTGTCTGGTCTCTTGGGCTTCGTAGGCTCTGATGACCTGACCTTAGTGAGGAATGTCTTCAGCTTTTATAGCCAGCTGTAACCAAGAGCTGCAGTAAACACTCATCCTCACTCAGTTTCCTAATGGAGCTGTCCACGAAGCTCAACGGCGATGTATGCACCTTAAATGCACAAAAAAAGGATTCCAAATGTGGAAGGAATAAATGGTAATGATATTCAATCCAAGCTTGAAGGAATGTTCTGAAATTCAAAAAAAAAAAGATAATAATAGCCGGCCCAAAGCCAAAAAAACTGAAGACAAAGCCAAAATGAGTTTTTGCCAAAAAAAGTAATTCAGTCTAGAGGCATATCTGCGAATATTTTACCAACACGATTTTTCATTTCTTTTTTCTACTATCGCAAATGGTCGCTCCATGCCAAACAGCTGAGTTCACTTTCCAAACCAACTTGGACGCTGCATCCTAATTCATCTAATTCAAACCGAATGCATTTCAATGTCACAGAGTGGACCTGGCTCGACTGAGTGGGGGTGCTGGTGGGGCGGGGGGGATGGGGGGGGGGGGTGGCTGCCAGTTGTCCATTACATGTGTTTAACGAAAGCTTGTGAAACTTACACCCAGGTGTGAAGAGCTTATGAAAACAGACACTGTTTACAGAGTCACAGGGTCCCTCGGCCCAGTTCAGCCTGGCTCCCCTTTAAATCAATTATCACCGTGGTAAGCACTCTTAGCTGACCTCTATTAACAATCATTAAGGGGCATGACTGAGGAGATTACACTGCTTTGGTTTCGACTTCATCAACATCAGATATTATTGCTTTCCGGGGAGAATATTGATGGCAAAAAAGGCCCTCCGGAGTAACAGGCCTGACTCTGTGTCTCGTCCGCGGACCGCCGGCTTTATTCATCTCCTGCGCTGACGACGAATGATAGCAGGTGATGTCTGGAGAGCGTGGCGCTCTGTGTGGTCCCTCTTTTGCAGAAAAACGGGCCTCTGTCCGTCCATACCACCATGTCAGTCAGTAACACTCACCCCCCCCCCCTCTGCATTCGTGTTCACTCTACAGATACAGTGAGCGCTGTGTGAAACGCTGGAAGATCCACAGTCCCCCCATTTATGGCCCACTTCTTCAGCCAAAACGTCCTCAGGTGGTGTATTTACAGCTTAGGACTGAAATATAAGTAAGTTGACTCTGTTGGTGATGGAACTCGCCCGTCTGTTTCATGGTGAAAGTGAATACGGTGGTTGTACTTTTCCTTTCCTGGTGGTGTCCACCTCACTTAGGTGATAAGAAGGGACAGCGAACCGAAGCTTCAAACCAAAACTATTCGTAATCTGCCCGATCTTTATCTTCCCCAGACATGTTGCTCTTGTTCATTTCTTCGGGGGTTTCTCTGGTATTTGTCAGCTCGGCCCATTGGGTTTGTGCTGGAACAGCATTCCCCCCCCCCCCCTCCTTTACTGATGCTGCACGAGGTGTCTGACTCTGTTTCATACCAACTCACACACACAGTGCCAACAGATTTCGGGAATTTGCAGCCAAGGAGCCATTAGTGATGGCCTCCAGACTGGATTTTAACACGCATTGTGTGGACACTGTGTTTTTCGAATTATGCTTTTCCATCTTTCGGCAGTTTTAACGCATTTGTCAGTGATGCTGCGGTAGAAAATGGGAATTATTAGATGCAGGTATTCGCTGCTGGACTTCCTCCCAGCATTGTACTCCAGCTCAACAAACACCTTAAATCACTACCATCTGTTAGAGCTTTTTCAATATATTACTCCAAGTCGATAGCGAGCAACTTCACGTTCACAAGGAAGCCGGAGTTTGGCAGTTTAGAGATTGAAAAAGAAAATGTAACCGCATGAGACTTTCTATAAGGAGCATGTGGGGGGGGGGGCATTGTTAAAGTGAGATCAAATCCAGAGTGTCACAGCTGATTTCCCCCCTAAAAGGTTGTATGCGGTTTGTTTGTGTTGGGATTTGCATCTGCAAACACACCTTCAGCCCTGAAACAACATTCTCAGGCCCATTTAACTGCACGGGTGTCGGCTTTTACACAGGGCCAAAGTGGTGGCTGTTTGTTTTCTCAGTGAGGTAGTTACTCTGAGGTTAGATGGTCAATCTTTGGTTATATTAAGGAATCACAAATGGCCGCATTGTGACCAATTGACGGCTAAGTCATCGGTAGTAATTGTTTTTAACTGATAAATTGTTAGAGTCGTTTATCAAGCAAGAAATGCTGAATGCTTGCTGCTCCCATTGTCTTTGTGAATTGAAAGTGAGAATGTGCTGCTTCTCTCTGTTTTAGACAATATAATATATCTAAATGTGACTACTTTGAGAACACTTTGAACTCGTGGCGGTGTGGAGCAGGCTTTGAAATGTCATTTAGACCTCGACGTAGGGAAATAAAATGTACACAAAACATTATCGAAAACATCAGGAAAACTTGTTCATGACCTTAAAACCCAGTTACAGCCCTGGCGTAGGCAACGTGTGGCGGTTTATTTGTCACTATTTTCTGGGATTTTATAAGCCCAAAAAAATTAATCAATTCATAGCAACAAAGTCTGACAGGCAGCAGTTGAATCCATTATGAATCAAACTATTAGTTGCAGTCATAGTAAAAACAATTATGCCCGCACCAGTTTGACTACCACCACTTTTTGTTTTAACCCAAAGTACAGAAAAGAAGGCTTCTGACCAAAAAGACCCCCCCCCCCCCCCCCCCCCCCTCCATCAGCTACCACTAACGTGCTCTTGAGCCAGGCATTAAAACCCGCAGATGTCCCAACTCAACACTGGTAACATGTATGCGATGGGTGTGTTTTGCATGTTGCTTGATAGTAGGGTAATAATGAACACCTGTCAAGTGTGGATTACCTGTCGGCTTGGTGGCTTCGGTCGAATTGGGCTGCGTCATGGCGACGCACAAGTCGCCTTGGGGAAACTTGTCGCACGCGAGCATCTCCGGCCAGGGGAAGCCGAATGCCTCCATGATGGGGATGCAGCCGTCCCGCACGGCCTCGCACAGCCAGCGGCACGGGTAGGTGGGCCGCTCCAGGCACACGGGCGCGAAGAGCGAGCAGAGGAGGAGCTGCGTGCCCGGGTGGCAGTTCTTGTGCACAAGGGGCACCCAGCTGCTGGCCTGCTGCTTCACCTCCGCCATGGTCTCGTGCTCCAGCAGGTTGGGCAGCAGCATCTGGTGGTAGCCCACGTTGTGACAGAGCCGCAGGTCCTCCGGGATGTCCACGCACTGGGGAGGCTTGCCGTAGCTGCGCCCGCCGGTGTACACGTCCGACTTCCAGCTGAGGTACTCGTACTCTGACGCTCTGCACGCCGACACGAGCGCCACTGTCGCGGCCAGTCGGATCATCCTCCAGAAGGATTCAGAGGCAGACCTCATGGTTTGGTTTGTGGTTTTTTGGTTGTTGTTTTTGCAGCAAAAGCAGCAGCAGCAATCAAATGAATGCAACTCAGCGCGGCTCTGACAACACTTACTTCATGAAGAAATTTAGAGTAGAAACAAAGTTGGGGGGAAAAAAGAGGCTGAGCTCTGCTGATCGACGCGCGTAAAGCGTGTTGAGTTTTCTGGTTTGGGTAAAGTCCACACGCACTCTCCTTCTGGCTGCAGCCACCGTCGCGCTCCTTTGGTGCGTCTGGCTCCCTGCGAGAGTTCGGGGAGGTACAGCGCTCTTGCCTGTGCGGAGGTTGGAGACAAGAGCGGATTGTAAAGTTCCGCTCCAGCCAATCGGAATGCGTCTGCGCCTTTTGGCACTCTGCTGTCAGTCAAAACGCTTAATTACACAGTGTGTAAAAAAAAAACTCTCCAGGAGCCTCCCTACCCGTCCTTTTTACTCCCCTGCTTCTACTTCTTTTGTCAAAAACCAAATACAGAAAAGGGAAAATCAGAATGGTAAATGGAGGCACACATATAGACGCACACGTAGGCACCTGGGATTGCGGTTTATACATTAGTTCTCATGTAAAGTGCCCAGTCCCAAAGTGTGGTGCAGGGAACAATGTGAGTCTCTGGTGAGGACTAAGGAAGTTCACTCCACTTAATTAAGGCTAATTTGATTAATGATGATAATGAGAAGCCTCAGTTGGTGCCCCCCCTCTCTCTGTGTTCTCATGTTACTGAATCACAGAACTTGTTTAACAAAACTTAAGGAGAATTTTTTTATCTTTGAAAAAAAGATTTGAACTATTTTCTCAAGTTGCATATTTAATGTATCACCTTGCTTTTTTGTAAAACACAAGCATTTTTTTGTTTTAATCGATATATAATAAAATGTAAAAGTAACAACTTTTAACAGTATCAATATCTAAGAATATAAGTAATATGAAATATGTCACTTTTAGAAGAGGATTCTAATACCTCTAGAACCTCCAGTTAAACAAACTCCAGCAGCCTCTGTTTGTTTGTTTAATTGCACGGTATTTATCTTTAGAGAATGTGATGCTTGGATAATGATAATACATTAGAGTCACAAACTGGGTCAAGGGCTTCATTTCTTTCCAGTGGTTCCCAAACTGTGTTGCAGGAACACAGTGAGTTCCTGTGGATATTGAAAGAGAGACAAACAAAAGGAGGAAATAGTATTTCTACTTTTTATTAACTGTTCCTGCAAGAGAACGTAATAGATCAAATTGATTAGTTTTTACTTTGCGATAAAGTTCTGAAGCTCGGAGCCAAGTCTTATCTGACAATAAACAGTTGTCTTAAGGAGATCTTGTGCACATTATCTTATCTCATTAGCGGGGGTTGGTGATTTAATACAGCTCTGTTTGTGCTCGTTGGCCATGCAAACGTTGGAGAAGCGCTTCCTTATCCAGCCTCCACGCTACACAGGCTAGAGTCAATTTGCTGAGCCCCGGGTGTCCATCTCCTCCCAGCTGAAGGTGTGAATTCCCTCTATTTAAATGAAAGCCAATTTGCATTCCATTGTGTTGGTAAGAGTTCTCGCGGAGCAGCAGAAAAAACACACGGCACTTAATTTGATTTGAAGTGTGGATGCATTTAGAGTAACAGCTTTGCTGAGGTTATTCATCAAATGAATGTGTTCTGCAGCTGTCTCCGCGTATAGCGCAGAGGAACGCCGCTCACCTTCGTCTTCCTCCGCTTCTTGAACGGAGGCCGGGAGAAGAAGAAAAAACATTCTGCAGCAGCGTGCGGAATGTTAAATGCATTATGCAGCATGGATGGATGGTGACAGATGGCACCGTAATCAAAGTTTGCTGGTTGACAAAAAGGGTCCGACATGAAAAGTCGAAGTGTCAGAAAATTGCTCTGAATCATTATTGAGCTATAATCAAATCAGAAATCTTAGATTGCTCATTAGTGAGACGATCTATTGACTGATACCTCTACGTAGAGATCTGTATGCCAAAGTGGTGATGTGTGCAGAGAAGAAGGCCAGCTGATTCCCCAAAGCACTTTAAAGACGACATTTCAAATAAACACTGATGGTTTAATAAGGGTGGCTGTGTTTTTTGGCAATGACACACAGTCAGCTTTATGGGCTGATGGCATCCAACAACAGTTTGTACATAGATGGTTGCTACGGCAAACATAAAATTTAGGAGACAGGAGGGTTTGTTTTGTTCCCCTCCAGACTAGACCTGGCTTTGCTCACATGCATGAGGAGCAATAGGCCTGCTGAAAACCACCAGCGGGACAGCGACAAGCCAAAACCTCTGTGAGACAAAGAGAATGCTGCGAGCGGTGAGGTTTTGCATTTTACTTTCCATCTGAGTGTACGGCAAAGAAATGAAAAAAAAAAAGCTTCTGCAAACAAAAGCAGATATGATTATTTAGGTGTGGATGTCACTGTTATCATGACCACGTTCCCTCTCCCAAACTCTGTGCTTTAACAGAGTGTGACTAACAATAGAACGGCTAAATATTTGGACTTTCTAGGCCTCTGTGAGGACGGAGTGCTTCCAAAGCTCGGCGATCCGTCTTTATTCACTCGTGTTTAAATTCGCAATCTCGCATGTTTCTGTGCACGCATTGCCATAAAAAGGCATTTTGGGCCCACGCAGAACGAACATGTTTGTCATTAAGCATCTGTCGTCAGCGGGCGCCGGCTAAAACACTGGTCCTGCTTTAGAGCACGGCGACGTCAGCCGCAGACCGACGAGGTGCGTGCACATGGCGGATGCTAAAATGTAGAAATAACAAGCGCGCCTGCTTTATGTCAGGTAACACCAGCAGAGGTATATTCTAGTACTGTATGACATTGTTTCACTCAGTGACATTTTGTTTTCTCTCGAGTATCCTGAGCTTCATAATGAAGAGATGTGTACTTGACTTGACTTGACTTTCCACGAGCAGCTTTGGAAGAGGGGTTGTCATGGAAAACCCATAATTGCTACATTGTGGCTGATTGGCAACAGGCTTGTCTCAAACGGTATGATTCTTAACATTTAAATGTGTTGAAACTTCAATCTGGGGAACTTTCCTTTGACTAATGACTTATTTTGTTTTCAGAGCGTTCCTCCTGTCGCTCTTCCCTCGAGCTGATTGACCTTTGAGCTCTCCTAATGGCGTCACTACGTTTAAAACAAAGTGCTTGACGGGTTGCATGGCGTTTGAACCTTTTCCAATGGCATATCATCACCAAACAATTGCTTATACACATCCAGCGGTTACATAGCAACACCATCAATCATTTGGAGTCGTGTTGCTGGACACCTGATGAACGTTAATCCCATATTCGCTCTCTTTTCGCTGTGTTTTTGATCTCTCTACCAGCTGAGGGTATGTATCCATGTGTATCCATCCCTCTAGCAGCTAAATGATCCGCTGTGTTCACCAGCTGGTCTCTAACTGTGTCTGTCTGCTGTTTGCTGATGAGCAGGTAGTGTCTGATAATGACACTAAGGCAGCAGTGAGAGTGAACCAAAAGAGTTCTTTATCTGTTCGGCCCACAGCCAATCAATGAGCTGACAGTCACTATGGAGCCGAGAGGAGCTGCCGATTCTGGGTTCATCACTCCCAGAGGCCCCATTCATATTGTCACATTGTTTTTACATTCTAATTTGATACATTGTTAGTATAGAATATTCATTATAGCTGGTAAAAACAACAAACCTTTCTGTAATTGGGGTTGGAGAACCCTGACGGTGCCCCGAGTGATTACATCGCAGCCCATTCTGCGACTGCGGTGAAAAATATTGACTCACTTAGACACAAAAACATGGAAAAATAGGGTCCCAAAAATACCAATGTTACCCTTTAAGTCTGAGAAAAAGAGCCCCTTGTGATGTCATCAGGGGCTTATCTGGGCTTGGTTGTGGAGAGTTTTAACTTGGGTATCTACCCAGCATGGCGGTTTAATGTAGGATTGAGTGTTTCGTAGCTTGACCCATATTAATAATTGGTAGTGGGATCAAATGATATGATATTGGCCCCACAGACATACAGGGCATTGCTGGAGTGCTCATTTAAAAAAATAACCATTGTCCTATACTATATAATCATTGACCTTGATAATAACATAAATGATAGTTGGTATTATTGTGTGTCGTGCTTCACATGAACTCTGTCTCTGTGTTGCCTTCACATTAACACTGCAAGGTATAAATATAGCTACATACACATTTCTGAATAAATCCACATCATGAAAAACTCAACTTTTGTTTGCCTCTGCTGTAGGTTTAGAATAATAAGCACATATCAAAAGTGGTCAAGAGAAAGCCTTGCTTTTGTTCGCCATTTAAAAACATTCGGCTTCACCAAACGCCGCACGTTTTTCTGTCCAGCTACCAGTTCTGATAATCAAGGAGCATCACATACTCTTCAAAGGGAGCTTTCACAGTGAGCCACAGTGCTCGGCTGCCTGTGATGACTTGCCTGGATGCACAGCCCTCGCCGTGACTAATGCAGGCAATTTGTGACATTTGGTTGCAGACGAGGAGGAGAAGAAAAAGCGAGGAGAAGAAAACACACTGCAGTTACTTCAGCTTCATGGTGCTTCTGCTTCTGTGTGCTTGAAGACCGAGGCCAAAATACCTCTCACATAACTCATACGTCGTGCTGTGGAGGCAGCATTACCGCTCGGCAGGGGGCAGAGTCAATGCTTATCTGGCCCACGGAGAGTCCGACAGTCCCACTCATTGCCCACAGCTCATTGTAGGCTTCAGAATGACACGATGCTGGAAGTTAGCGGCGAAGCGCTTTCATACTTGATTTGAGGATGTACTTTTGCTCAGTCCGTGTGCTCATATATTGTTCAAGTGGAAAATGGGAACCTTTTTTGTGGCAATACCCCCTGATTCATAGTGGACGAGCATGACCATAGAATAAATAAAAGAAACGGAGGAAATCTCTTGTGTTGCATAATATGTGCTGCTCCTTTAGCAGAGGATTGATGAGAAATGTATTTGTACACACACACACACACATGTGGAACACACACGGTTTCCTCTGTGCGTTATTAAACTGGTGCGTGCAAGAATCACTTATCTGCAATTCTGCCAAACCACAACACTCCGAATGCGGACCTGGCCGTCAAACTTTGATTATGTGCATTCCTTCTTCTGTTTGCAGATATCTACATCGTGAGCCAGCTTTCCTCTTCAGATGGCGGCCATTTCCACTGCAGCTATGAAGCTGTATCGACGACCGATGAAAGGGCTTCATCGTGATTCTATTTGTGCTTCCAAACCTGCCAAGATTCCATGAGAACATGAGTAACCCATCATGAATAATCATCTTGACAGACACTGAGTATACGAAAAACTGAGACATCACAGTGAAGGAAGTCCAGACTGAGTGCATGTGGTTAGGAGAGGAGGACTTTAGCTTAAAGTCATCCATCTGTGCAAAAATGACATGGACTTGATTTCAGCTCCAGCAAAGCTCCATTCATCATCATAATTTATGGCATTCATTTACAATTGGGTTATTGTCTTCTACTCACTCAGCATGAGTCCTAATCAACCAGGATTTTGTATTCAATGTTTTTAAGCTGCATTTGGTGACTTTTGCACTTTGGTGGACTTAAATGGCATTTAGAGGAAACTGCTGTGGAAATGTGATCATCAGAAATGTGCCAAAGTGACATCAGATGTCTTCTCACATCTCAGTCTGTGAATCTTTCTTTCTTCTGTGTTTAAGCCATCATTGGACAGTGTTTTGGAAAAGGGCCGCCGCTTTCAAAAAATACTTGGCGATTGGATGAACCACCTGTCAATCAAACTCTTGCAGTCGGGAGAGGAGCGAAAAGATTGTTTCCACGGAGAAGCATTCAGTGACGTTCTTTGCTCTTCTTTCACTGAAGAAATACTCTCCAGTTCTGGTGCTTTGGCTTTGAGTTCAACTTCGAATTGCACTGTCAATCAATAAGAGATCATGCAACAGTGCCGACCTTGGAGGGAATATCCGAAAATTGAGAAGGCTAGTATGTTAGCTGTGTCGCACCACTGAAACTAGTCAAAAGCTATGGCAACTCTTATGTGTGTAGCACACATGTATTTTGTGAGAATGAATTTTGCCGTGCCATTTTCTGTTGTCTGCATTGCGAGATGGTTTGTACTTGTGTTAGCTCCTGTTGGTGGACAAATATGTTGATGGCAAAATTTCATTTGGCCAACAAGGGTGTATATAAAGGTTATTCATTAGTCATGGTGGCTGTTATATTTGTATTTTTGTCCATTATTCTATTACTTTTATAGATGGCGACATCACTAAAATAAGTCTGTTGGGGCAAGAAACACAAGCAGTCAGAAAATCTTACTGGTTTTGAGCAAACCCCCAGCCTAGAAAAATATATTTAGATGAGAAAACAAAAGTGTCCTGTAACTGTTAATCGTTATTTTACTGGGGTTATGCGCTGCACTGTTTCTTGGCTGGGAGCAGTGACTTCCTGGAGTCACCGCGGCTTGCCTTGCAATGGTATGATAATCGATGATTGAATTTAGCTGATTCTTACCTCCACCGCTTGTGCAGTCCGTTCGCCCCAAACCTCCAACGTATCAACTGTAGCTGTACTTTTGTACTGTGTCTTCTAAAAGTTGCAACACATAAAAAGCAGTTGTGAAAAGAATGAAAAAAAAGAGCCTGAGAGGAGGGGGTTTGTTGGCTTTTTCGATTCCAGAAAGTTACAAAATTTGACAAAATAGCCTCCTCAATTCCAACATTGGAAAAGTGTTGGGGGAGGGTTTTTCAGGCACTGCTTGACAACCAAACAAGCACTGTGTTTGAAGCGCACTATAGCCCCATTACAGTCTTATTACTTAGCAATGATGGAATGCTCCTGCGACCGCTCAGTGTTGTGCTGTGTGACTTGGTTTCTATAGGTGGTGATGTAGGCTTATAGAATAGGTAGAATGGGTTCATTTTCACATGTTAAATAAAGCTTTAACACTCCGTTTTCCATTTTATTCTACGACAACGTGTCCCACATTGACTTGACGTCTAAACATTGTGACTCAAGAAAAGCAGTTTACAGCCGAGATGGATGGCGGTCTGGAGGAGCCTAATGGGGGCCCTTTTAGCAACTTTCCATCTTTGCAGCAGTCTCCCAGTGTAGGTAAACCAGTTGAGTGAAAGCAGCCGAGGACCTCTCCAATGCACTGGGCACGCTGCGCTGTGGACACAGAGCGACGGGCTCCGTGGCCCCCAGCTCTCCCACACATCCACACACGGGCCCTCCAGGCTCTCCCATTGATACGTGCCGTCCGTTTGACACAAAGCAGGGCTCACAAGGTGTTCTGGCTAACATTAACAGGCATAAACATCACAATTAATGAGCCTTTGTGACGGCACAAGTTATAATGCCCCCCCCCAACCCGCCCTCTCGTTAACAGATTTAGAGACATTTTTCATGTGATCGATTATGGCCTATCCCTCACCTTGAGACTAACGCCGCAACTAAAATGTGCAACGATAAACAATCCCAGCTGCACTCCCCCTCCTCACTCACACACACACACACACACACACACACACACACACACACACACACACACACACACACACACACACACACACACTGGTGACTCTGCTACCCAAATAGAGACTGTGTGGGGCCTTTTCTTCTTCTCACTCCAACTGAAGAAATGGAAACTGCCCATACTGTGGTGACTGAGAATAGCCAAGAGCTTTTCAAATGCAAAAAAGCTCGACATCATTACTGCTGGTGCTCCGGCACACATGCTGGCAGCAAATGATTCATGTAAAACGATCACGTATCTGAAAAGCCACAAATTGCAATTTCAGCGACATATTAGATTAAATTGATGTTAAATGATCCGTTCGGTTGTTGCAGCATTAAAAAACAGGAGTCAGCAGAGGTAAGTGAGCATTAAACAGAGACAGTGCTGGTGTGCTAGCGGGTTTAACTGCATTCTATCGTCAGCTGTTGCCCAAAGCTGGAGTGATGCGGGGCCAAATACATCATTCTTGTCTTAGAACAACCAAATGGGAATCTTTCCAGTAGTCCCCCCCCCCCCCCCCCCCCCACCCCCAACCCCCAAAACCGACCCCAGTGTGGGTTCAACAGGAACCCACTGCAGTTAATCAGGAAAGCATGTTGCCCCGAGTTCAGCCATCCTCCACAACTGGAGATTCTCTGCACCGCTCCACCCATTCCCCTTATTACACTGCTGTTTGGAAATTCATAACTCATTTGAACACCCCCCCCCTCCCCCCTTTCCCTCGTTACCCACCTACTCAAAGCTCCTGCAATCTCATTACTATTTCATGTAACACAAACTTGTGCTGGAGTGCATATGTTGTCTCGGTTTTGGGTAAGAATATAGCGTTTAAAGAAGCTGCCAGGTCTAGGGCTTTGCTAGCCGAATGTTTCAATCAATCACAGGAAGTGTCTATTAAAAGTACAACTCTTCGCCTTTCATCACACACGCACATTTCCCATCAGCGCATCAACCCCAAACATTTTGTTTGTTTGCATTCAAGCTGCTCAAATCAATATTTTTTTAATTTATTTTAACAATAGATGAAATGAATACATATCATATGAAAGATGTGACCATAATGATGAACCCACAGAGAATTATCACCCGACGCTGTTGTCAGACAACTGAAGCATTTAATAATGACCTAATAATGAACTAATAACAATAAGTTCCTCCACATAATTAATGGGCAGGTTCACGCCTTAGCTCCAGGATGGAGTGTTGAAACAGAGAGAAGAAGACGTGAATGAATGAGGAATCTTAATGTTGACGCACTCTTGCCTTAACCCAAGCTTCCCTTTAACCTATAAGGAGACCCTTTAAAAAAAATCCAAGTACCAGAGGCAGAGACATGGGGGGGACTGGAGCTATTCCCAAGCCATCCAGTTCCCAGCCCCTTGTGCACCATGGGAAAGCCAGCCAAGTGAGCGCGGGTCAGGTCAACCTTGTCTCCTCGCCTGACTGTCAAAATAACAGTACCTTCCCCTCCGGCTTCCAGCACTGTCCGTCAGAGCTGTTGCTGCTGAGAGCTGTGGCACAGAGGGGTGGAAAAGCAATTAAATCAAACATGGGTGAGTAGCTGCAGGACAAATGCCTCGTCAGCGTTTTTCAGCTCAGCCAGAGAAAAGCTGGTGTTGTGTTGTTTTTTTTCTTCTTCTTTTTCTTGAGAAGGGGTATTGAAAGGAAGTGTATTGAAAGTGAAAAAGAGAACCCTCCAAAAGAGAGCTGAGACATTTTTGTCAGCGGGGGACCATTGCAGGAGTTAGCTAAAGGGTTAAGAGAGACATTGGCCCAATTCAGAGCTTCTTTCTTCCCCAGTGATGGCCTAAAACTTGGGGGTCAGACACATACTCTGACCCCTGACCCCCCGGTCCACATCTCCTCGTAATTACCTTTGCGCATCAACCCCTTGGCCACCCCCACCCAAAGACAATGCAACAATTTGTCTTTTCAATTGTCTGTCAGTCACTCTCTTGCAGGCCTTTTCAGTGGGCGTATATGGTTTCTTTTTCCATTTGTATTTATTTATTTATCTTGCTCGGAGAGGTGGGGGTTGTCTGGCCCCAGAAACAGGGAGTCTTTGTTTGGGCTGGTTTCACATGGATATAACCCCCCTCCTCCTCTGCTCCCCCTGCCTTCCACCCAGCTCCCTATAGTCAGACCCAATGGATTTGTTTAGGGGCTTGAGGGTGGCTGATCTCAGGGTCATTGTACATGGCATTTCCATAACCATTCACCAATCAATGAGACTTTTCTCCTTCCCGTGGACCACTGAGGTGCTTTTTAACTGCTCCCTACAAGGTACGTGTCTACTGTTACCCCCACGCTCAACTGCCTCCAAGTTTACTTGCAACCAAACAGCAAGCTGCCCAAACTCTCCAAAGTGGTGATTTTGTTGCAAAACACGTTTAACACATGAATGCCAAAACTTTGTCGCTTTGCAAAGACCTCAGACAACAAAAAGCATGATGGTTTATTCTCATGGTCACAGTACTGTAGAAGTACTGTTGGTGTTTTTCGGCTGATACAATTCACTTTGGGCAATTGCAACTGCATTATACGATCTTCATCAGCAGGAGTAGTTTTCCCATTTGTGAAGGAGGAGGCTCAGTTGTCATCATCTGACCAGAGTATGGAAGTATGACAAGTGATACCAACTGGGCCATCTCCTTGACAACTGATGAAAACCGTACGATGCGGCTGAAAGCTAGCAAGTGGACCTCGTCTTCGTCAAGGTCAACAATGAACTTTCACGCTGAAGAATACATAATGCTTTGTTTGAAAAGTTCAATCGGAGTAGTGCACAAACAGAGGTTTAGTGTTTGAAACCATGTGACTGCAGGCGTGCTGGCGCCCACCCTGCTGCAGTGCCCTTGAGCAAGAGGCCACCATTATGTAGCTGACCTTGACCTCCAGTATGTCAGCAAACTAAAGACATTTCCCTTTTTGGGATTTATTTGTTGAAATATGAAAAAGAAAAAAGAAAGTAAAAGAAAAAACTCAAAATGCATGTCTGAAAAAGCTAAATCAAGTGGTTTATTTTCAAAGTTCCACTCTTTAATGTTTGGAATTCCATCTTTGTGTTTCCCAAAACAGTGTTTCCTTGCTGGATGGCAACACAAAGAGGGAATTTTCATACTAAAAGACCTTATTTGGCAAACTTAGAGTGCTGAAGCCTCATATTAACTTTGGCGAAACTTCATCATGCATTCCTGAAAGTATTGAGCACTCTGGATTTTCCTCCAACTTCTTATTGAGCGTTCACACACACACACACACACACACACACACACACACACACACACACACACACACACTCATACACAGATCCTTAAAAGTTTCTTGTAATATCAACAGAATTGGACGAACAGCTTTCAATTATTCCAAATTGGGAGTGTTTGAGCTTTATTGCAAAATGATTACCACAACTGCTAGCCTTGTAGTCACATCTTTTAAACAGCCTAAATGAGCTACTTTTTTTGTGTTATATATTTGTAGCAATTAGATATCAAGTAAAAGCAGATGCAAACAAATGATGGTATTTTAAATGACCTGTCGTCATTATACTAGTGGTAAAATAGGGTTTTATTTAGCTGGCAGCAATAGAGGCTTCGCAGCCACGTGTATGCAGTTTGTTTTTTACACTTCTGTGGAATGGCATAGAGCCATTATATGCATAAAAAACATAATTAGGGAGCCTGGGGAGGTGGGCAATATTCTGAGAAAAAAAATTGAAATCTCTTTGATTAAAGTCGTACATTTACAAGACAAATACTCGGATAGTCTCTCAGATTAAAGTAGTAAATTCACAAAAAAAGAAATAAAGTTCTGAGAAAAGAACTTGAATACTAATTTGTGAGACAACATGTTTGTGAAGGAAACACATCACTTCTTTTTGCAAAGGTTGGATTACCTCATTACTCCATCTCTTGCCAAATTACACTTTGTAAAAAGGAAATACACGCAATGTTAGCCCAGAACCTTTCAAGAGAGATAGCGGTGAACTGGGCATAATTAGAAGAAAAAAATATACTGATTAAAATGTTTTTTTTCTAAATTTGTGATTTGTTTTTCTCTATATTTACAACTGAGTGTTTTTGGGGAATTTGACCACCGTCTCCCAGCTCTGTAATTCTAGTTTTTTCACCCACAATGGCCCTAAAACACGGTGGTATTCCTGTAGTTCTTTTCACCATTCGGGAGATACCACAGCTGTGAGAAATTTTAGGTATCACTGACTCTGGATAACAACTCGGTGGCTGATGTGTACCATTTTCCCCCACTTGGTTGCTCATAATTGCAGTCTGAATGATATGAATGCAGCACTACCAGCCTGGAGCGTCTTGCGGGTGTGTTTGTGCTCAGCATATCATTTACATACTCAGCTCTTATTGAAAAGTAATTGTTTTTCATGTTCATTTGCAGAGTTTGTCTTATTCGTAGCTTATTTATGTTATATCATGGAGTGTTAGGACGCCATTGATTACACCAATCTGCTTTTATTTAATGTTGGTAAAGTACTTCTGTTTCACTTATAGAGGGTGAAAACAACAGTGATTGTTATTGCGGCGTGTCAGGAGACGTTGAACCTTTCTTAATGCTCCTGGGCACTTGTGTTCTTGAGCAGTGGTGGGCAGCAAGTATTTCAAGTTTCAATTCACAACATATGGCGTCATGTTACGCGTTACAGTGAAGTCCCACCAACAAGGGATCACTTCACTGGCAGTATGGGACAGTGATCCCAACCACTAATTGCTCTCTCACGTACATACATGGCATGTGAGGATTGTTAAGACGAAACAGAATACAATCCTTTAAACCCTTTGACTCATCCCTAACAGGATGATTACATTCAATATCCCTCCAGTGGGTTTTCTACAGTTTCTCATGAAATTATGACTGCACCATTGGTTTTTATTTAAGATTTAGTCATCACATTTGAGCACTTTTAATTTCATCTTGTGGCAGTAAATATATTGGAAACATGGCTGCACCTCAAAATCACCAGCTAGAGTTTATTAGATCCAATAGGCCTCTTGAGAAATATGCTCTTTGAGTACTCTTTGAGAGAACTCCTGATATTACAAGATACAGAGGGGCTTCTTGGAGGGTGGGCCATTCATAACAATAGCATAGCTCTTCCCAGCACCTTATTGTTTGGCAATCACTGCATTAAAATGACATGGAATGCACCATTTCCCCACAGAAGACGCAAGAGTTCCGAGACGAGGTAATGAAAGCCAGAGGAGCGAGCAGACGATTCAATCTTGGACCATGACGCGGTTTTATGAGGGATAAACACGATCGGTCTTCTAGACAGCTTGGTTTGCGCAAGTCACTCATTGGGCTTGTCTATCATCTCTCTTATGAAGCTCATAATTACGACAGTGTTGGGAGGGAGATCCGTACAAAGACTGCGGTTTGCTTTGATCAGTCTCATTTTCTCTCTCTGAGAGGGGTGAACATTTTTGCGAGTGGTTGCAGTTGGTACGAGTAGAAACAGAGCAATGAGGAGTGCAAACAATATAATGCATTTAATTCAAATTGTGCAACAGGTCTTACTGTGCTGGCTGAATGTTCTCAGTCCGTCACAACATAATGAGGGGACAAGAATAAAGTACGAGTGGTTAAAGCATTGGGGTATTGAGGGTAAACTAGGGCAGATTGAACTTGTGCTTCTACAAACAAAATGGCAAAAATAATCCTATTAGTTGATTTAAAGAACAATACAGATGAAAACAATTTTTTTTAGACAGGGACATAAAAGCTAAAGCCTTTTCACTTGCTATAAACAAGACAAAATCAAGATTCTCTGTACATTTCTGTGTTCTAATAATGTATTTGTTGGTCATGCTAGCATGGCTCTCAGGATAGCAATGTGTGTGCACCATTGATTGTATATAGGACGTTGTGAAGTCACCATGTTTGGACTGCGGAGGAGTGACGTAAAGACGCAGCCCTAAAGCATACCCTGCTTTATGGTCTATTTGACTCTAAAAGGAACATCATTTACTCAATTATTTATTTAAACCTTTATTTAACCAGGAGAGTCCCATTGAGATTAAAAATCTCTTTTTCAACAGAGACCTGGCCAAGACAGGCAGCAACATAAGAAACACATAGTTACAGACAGAAAACACAAAACAAGACAAGTTAAAAGAAACTACAAGTTAAGAGACAGTGACGTAACCGAGTTCATTTAAAAAACATTGACATTTTTGGGAACCTGCCTCCATTTCTTTTCATGTTTTAAATGAACATCATGCTGTATTGAAGAAGACATGAAACTAGAGATTGAGACCATAAACTCATGTTTACATGAGGGAATAAGGGAGGGAAGGGAATAAGGGAGGGAATAAATCAAGTGAGAAGTAGAGCCATTTTCTCATAGACTTCCATAAAATCTGATTTCTTTTTGCAACCAATGAAAATAATGCACATTTAAAACACTTCCGCATTGGCTTCACTCTTCAAAGCCAGAGGTTGCCCGCCTGGTGCGAACAGGCACATCAGAGGCAATGCAGCACGGGTCTATGCGTGGACCCATACCGAGAGTCTCCACGATAAGGCCCAGTTACAGCAACCTGACCATAAAGAGCTAGCACAACGATTGCTTAAGCCTCACAACAAAGACTACGGGGACGGCCAGCTCACAACTACAACATAACATATAGAAAGCAAACACGCTTTAGTTCTACTACAGGACTTACATGATTCTTATCCATAGATGTTCTGGATAAACAGCGTGACATCTGAGCTGCTATGCCCACATATTTCTGCAGTGTATAAGACCAGCAGAGCTGCTACTCTAATAAAAGTCAGAGACACCCACAACTCAAGGGGTCTTTGTACACAGAAGAACAGAACATGCAGTACATACACTGGAGGCAGGTGTGTAGAGGTAAATAGCGTGATAATAATAATGTTGGACTGAAACAGGACAGGATGTGGCAGTAACAGTCTGTGAGTCAGTCCCGTTACCTGCTGCAGGGAACAGACGGACATTTTAAATGAAAGTGAAAGAGACATTTGTGTTGCTCATCAAACATTTAATGCAAATGGTAAATTATGATTCAGGATGTGTTTTTCATAGTGGAATCAGTTTTTGCACAAAGTCGGCTTTGTTTAATGGGATGGGTATGTTGCCATAGACGACAACATTCATGCACAACATCTGTGTGTATCCAACCAATCAGCACCACATGTTTGGTCTCTTCCTTGAGATACACTGCCAAGCTTCTCATTTCTGCCGACTCTCTTCAACTAATTGCTATCGTACGTCTACTGGAACATGAGTTCTGTCCCGCAGCACATTTGTGTACTGTAAACTTCAAATGCAGTATTTATATTGTTAGCATGTGATCAGACCAAAAACTCTTAAAAGTCGAACAATATGTCTGTATGGTATATTTCCAATGCGTTAGAAGCTTAGCTTAGCAAAACGGCACAGCTTAAAACCTGCATGAGCTTTAAATAAAAGCCGTTCAAGCTACTGCGACACATACCATGAAGCACATTGTTTGAGAAATGAATAAATAAACAACCAATTTGTTCCTCAAGGTCCACTTACTAGCTTTTATTGGAGCTTTCAACCATATCTAGTGGTCTTAAGCAGATTTGCTTAATAACTAAGGAATTCAGTAATTATTTTTTTAGGATAAGAATGAGCTTTTATGCTCAATTCATCTGGCATCTGGCAGATATTGACATGATTATAAACACGAGTTGAGTCCAGTATGCGAAAAATATCAACATATCCAAAACATTTCTCCAGATCTAATTAAAATACCAAATGAAGTATAAAACACTTTTGGGGTATTTGGCTTTGTTTTGGGGTTCTGTAATTTCCTTATAATTCTAGAAATTATGCAATTTGGCACTAGTTACAAGGAAAAAAGCTGACTTTGAACCCAAGTCATTCAGTCACTACTCTGGTAAAGCATTATTTTATGGGTTCTTGATTTCTTAATCATTTCCTCTGAGATTTATCCTGAAAGAACTATGTCATTCAGCACTAATTACAGGGGAATATCCCTGAGATGACCCAAATAATTATTATTTATTATGAATATGTACAGTATATGTTATTATTACTACGAATATATGCATTATTCCAGAAAAGCTTTATTTTACGAACATCCAAATTATTTCCTCATAGTTTTCTAAGAAGTTTTAATAAAGAAAACATTTTTTATTTTTCTAATAATCAGGTATTTTTCCTGACAAATATGGTCACAATCCTGAACGGCTTTGGATGAATGTTCATATAGTTGAATGTATTTTACCAGTAAACGCTGCATTCATTGGAAACAAGGTTTTGTTCTGACAGTACATACAGTAACACTTTTACATCTCTGTTCTATACTTTTAACCACTTCACTACTGTCTTTCTATTCAACAAACAACAACAGATAGGCCAACAAAAAGAAAGGATTGAAATGACTTTTCGTTTACTGTGAACGTTTTGGCCACTGTTTTTGTGGAGGAAGGTTTTGGTCATTGGAACTGTGAAGGAATGACCAGCTGCAAAGATGTGTGCTTGTTAAGTTGGACATTTGGGTATAGGTCTTAAATGAGCAGCAGAGTTATGTGGGTTATAAGCACTCTCACACACAACACTATAAAACTGTCTGGATTTAACGGGATGATTAATGCCTCTCAGACTGCAGAATGAAATATGAGGTAATCTGACTCCCCATTCCCAGTCAAAACATGCCCAACATGAGGGCAACCCACATCCTGCTACAATGAATGAGGGAGCTTTTGCCATTGTGCGTCTCAATTTGCGCCACAAAATAAGATTACATTTTCTGTCAGAAAAAACAAAGTGTATAATATTACTTTTGGGTGCAAAGGTTGTGTGTGTCAGCACATAACAGGCCATGTGGACTCTGAATTTGATCACTTGTATATCTTCACCAAGGGCCAGTGAAACAGAGTGGCTTGAGGGGAACACTGCTACCTATACAGGAAACGGTGACTTAACCGAGGGACTTAACAACACTAAAATGATAAAAGACACCCTAAACAGGATATTAAACAGCTAATAAACATTTAGAGGCATGTATGTTTCCCTTTAAATCCTGCAGGCATCTTGAAGAAAGTGATTGTTTGAATTTCCACGGTCTGTTGAATGCATACTGTCGACCACAACTGATGCAAGTGAGTCATATGGAGGTGAGGTAATAACGTCATGACTGGCAATTTGGGGTGGCATGAGGGAGTCCTGGTACACATAAGCCATGTGTGACTGAGGCATTCATGCATGAAATACAGTCAAATTATCAATTCTGTAATTCATACGTAGCTTTAAAGAATATCCCAGCTCTTTATACTCAAAGGCTAAATTAAAAGAGAGAGTTAATTTGCCTGTTGTCTATGGTGGTTAATGTGGTTGTTGATGAATGCCAATGACTAACTAATGATGTGGGCAGGTGCTGAGATTTCTGGCTTTCATTTACCAGCCGGATTTGCAACAAGAAGTCCACACTTGCTAGAATGTCAGCACACTCCTCCGCATGCTGACATTTTCAGCTGCTCCGCAGTAGAGGCTCTATATGAAGGATAGGAAATGGCCTAATCATCAATAAATAGACAAATAAATAAATACATGGGCATTAATTAATGAAATGATACGTGTTGAGACATAAATCATAATTAAATGCACGAACACAAAGTATGTATTATTTTTGTATTTGTGTAATAAGTTAGGTTGTACTTACCTCAATCTAGAGACATAGAAATACATGAATATATAAAAGAAGAAATGTTGAGAAACAGAAATAAATAAATATAAATGTAGAAATCTGATCAATTACTAATATGTATTTATTTATGCATTCAATTTAATTTCAGCATTTATTATTAATATAGTATTATGTATTATTAATTAATTACCACGTTTATTTGGTTATTTCTGCATTGATAACCCTAAACCTAACCCTTATCAGAATTTCAACAATTCTTTATTTTTTTTTATTATTATTTGTGCATTTTTAGTCCTTCCTGAGTGATACATGGTTTAAAAGCCTTTTTCTCAAAGCAGAATACTTTTAATCTCTGTTCTGATTTCTCACTCGCCAACATGTGCCAGATCTATTGAAATTGCCGCAGCTCCTACAAGCTGCCAATAGAGGTCACCCAACGGAGCGGACTCCTGGATACCTGTTCATAACGTGAACATAGTGAAATACCGAGAACAGACGTCAGAAACAGCTCAGCACTGCTGTGCTGCTTGGCTGTCGGTTCATGTTCACAGAAGCTTGGAGCTTTGGGGCTCGAGGGCACATTAAGGGCTAAAAGGATTTCAAATAGCAGCACAAGAAGCAACTTTCTGTCAAGGACGTGGATTTGGCAATGCATTCTTGTAGATCCTTAGTTGTCGGTCAATTGAATATAAATCTCAGCGAAAGGAACCAGCTTGTGTCTGGATGAACTCCTGCATGCGTGGATCTCCGGCCAAGGCATGAAAGGCCTCACCGAGCGCTTCAGAATGAGGAGATGGAATACGGAGGCCAGTCACATGCTTAGTGGTGGAAGAAGTATTGACATCCTTTACTTCAGTAAATGTTCCAAAACCACAATTTAAAACTATTCCATAACATGTAAAAGTCCTGCATTCTTCAGGGGGAAAAAAAAAGTGTTTTGCTTATTGTTACATGACTGGGATGTTTGAGTTTTTACACAAGACGGCTGTTTTCAGATTCATCTGTTGAAGGACGAAAGTTTCCTAATTTACAACCGGTTTAGAAACCAGCGATGGCTTTAGCAGTTTGATACACTGAGAAAGTGCTTTTCAACGAAGTGGAAGAGGAAGATCATGTTCGTGAAATCAAAGTAAAAGTACCCATATATAAACGCCCCTGTCATGTCATGTTGTTATTATTCATTATATTTTGGGATAATTATTTCTGATGCATTAGCATGTAAGCAGCATTTTAAACGTGTAGCTGCTCCACAGGGAGATACTTTTTGTATTTGGAACAATAGCATATTTTATAAACTGATGTTCATGATTTCTGTGTAAAATCTGGAAGTAACTTAAATAATACTTTTCAGATAAATGTAGTGTAGTAGAAAGTACAGCATTTCCCTCTAAAGTACTTTAGTATAAGTACCTCAAAAGTGTACTTAAGTATGGTTCTGAAAGACATACTTAGTTATATTGCAACACCGACGGATAAATTGTGTCAAGAAGTGATTTGATCTTTGGATACTGTCTGGAGTCTGCTCTTTAAAATGGTGACGCTAAAATCCCCTTTTTTTATCTTCGGTGTGAGGTAGTCTTTTTAATTTGTCTCTTTGGCAGTAAATTTCAATGCTTGAGTCAAGATGTGAGTGATTGTGGTTGAACACAAGCACTTCAGGCAAAGTCATCAAAACAAAAAATTACCAGAAAAAAAACATAATTGTGCAGATTTCCCTTCACAGATGGAGGTTAACCTCTACCCCTCATGTTCACAACAATACTGTTTGGTGGCCAATTTTTTCTTTCCACTTTGCAGTATGAGAGTGGCATGTTTTCTTTTTGGGGGGGGGGGGGGGGTTGTGCATTGTGCAGTGTCCCTCTAAAAGTGACATTTACTGAGCTGAATGATCCAGCTGCGGTTCTAGGGAGGATGTATAGTGTTTCTATTAGAGAGCCACTTCAGCCACAGCGGCCTGAGCAGCAGTAAAACTATTGTCGTGGGCTGTTAACCAGCATGTGTTGTAAATGAATGGCCCAAATGGTGCTCATTAGTGGTCTCTCCCACACCAGCCACCACATAGGAGAGGGGCTTAAAAGGCCCAGCCCCATGCCAGGAGACAAAAAAGGTCCAGTGCAGGAGCAATAGTTGCATTTTTACATTTATACAGATCCACTAATTACCCACTGAAAGGCGGGATCAGGCCTTGTGATGCATGGGATGGCAGGCTGTGAAAAGAAGCATTCCTCACAGGCAAGGCACTCACATCTCAAAAGTGAACACCAACCCCTGACAGGCTGTGAAAATCTGTCTTGTTATACTGTTTCTCTAATTCCCTAAGAGGCATGCAGCGAGGGTCATTTTTCTGCTGCTCGCTGTCAAACTAATTACACTACATCGTGTTTTTAGAGGGCTTTAGTGGCTGGCTGACTCTTAAACAACAAACCCCTCTGGATGGTCCCAATATGTCTTCCAAATATTCAAGTAATAGCAATATTTTGCATGGTGTTCTGTTTTTTTTCTCAAACACAGGAAGCCTATTTGTTTCTAGGCTCGGAGCCCTTTTCAAAGATGGGTATATATTAAAATTTGAAAGTGTATCTAGTTGCACAACCGCAGCTGTCTGAGGACAGAAACATCTGCCTCTCTCGGGTATAACGGCTTAATGCTGTTGTTGAAACAGAAACCCAAAATGAGGTCAGTGTTGTCCTCAGACTTCATTATCAAACAAACAAAACAAAAACTTCTGAGTCATATGATGATTTCATGTTTTATTTAAAGGAAAACACCAGTGTTCATTCGTTCCAATGACTTCCACTTCAGTCAATCTGCAAAACTGTTATTTAGTTGATATAATCTACACGTTGTCACACTGTAACATTTGCATTTATGCATGATCATTCAGTCACAAGTATAGACCGATTTATAAAATAAACTGCATTACCACACAACAGTGATCTATGTAACACACTGAAGGAAGTATCAGATCCTTTACTGCATTAAAACGGTAGGCTACTGATATTTAAAAAAACAGAAGTATCATGGTAACGATTTCCTTTCAGTATAGAATTCAAAGTACCCACTATGCAGGCATTTTATTACATATTATATCATTAGATTGTTACTACTGTTGCATTAACGTGTTTATATTGTATCTTGTTTATATGATGTTGGGCAGTGTATTGTATTTTATTATTTTATATTTTTTAAATCTTAATCTAAACGTAATTATATTAATTGTTTTACGGACTTTCTTGTTTGAACGGTCCTCTACAACCGGAACCTTTGTTATTACACAAAAGTTCCCCCCCGGAAATGTTATTTTGTAGTACATGCTAATAGCTTCTAGCTGAAGGTAAACAGAAATCTTGATCAACATGGCAGAGGTAAACTAACGTTGATAAAACCGTATTGTTTCCGCACGTCAGTGGTGTGTGAACAACTCTTTCCTGATGTCTGATTTCAGTGACAGCTCTCTGGTCAGTCGGTAACTTGACGGGTTAACGTTAGCGTCATGTTCATCGTGACTACTAGCCTTAGTACATCATTGTTATTAACTAGGGAGTTCATAAAAAACACAAATGCGACATTGTCGCATTTGTGTTTTTATTTCTTTTTTTAACGAGGAGCGAAGCTGCGTAGCGGTAGTTCTATCCGCTCAGTTAGCTGGATTTGAGAAGTGCTCGCTACGTTAATTGGCAGCGTGCTAATTGCACATCTGGCTACACAACTGGACCACAGGGTAACACACTGGCTCCAGGGAGTAACGTGACATCATAGAAACTTTGCCTCGCGACAGTGTAAAGATGGCAACGCTAGTGAGCGATGACAGTAGTCCTTCACTGCTGAACTCCACCGTTAGCTCACAGCAGTTCACACAGTAGAGCTCAGCAGCTCATTCTGCACATCAGGTGGTGGTCTAGTGCAGGGAGGACTAGAAGACAAATCAATTTCACTAATCGATGCCAGAAAATGAATAGACACTCATATAATCAATACATAATGAAATGTTTGTATGTAATCTTAAAGTAAGGCTTTGTGAAGATCAGACATTATGACAACAAATGAAATGGTTTTCCCCCTGTGACACATCACGTCTCTCACTAGCCCCCCCTTGGTACACATAACACCATGTTTTCATTTAATTAATAAAGATTATGACCAAAATATGTGCAACTTGCCGTAGAGATAATTACACACTTTTGTTACACACTCATGATTCTTTTGTTTTTGTTCATCATCTTAAACAGCCCTTACCTCACATGCATGGTGCTCTTTTTTTATCAGCACATATGCAGCCATAACTCTGACTTATCAGTCAATTATAAAGTTGAAAAATATAATATATTTAACATACAACAAGAACTTTTTTTAAGATTGTAAAGAATATTGTTCCACTAGCCAAAAATACAGCAGAAGATGTAAGAAATGAAACTATAATAGTGCGTATTAACATGTCATTTTATTCCAAGTTGTTTTTGTACAATTTTGATTGACAGTCTTTGTATGCTAAATCACTGAAAACATCGTTGTGGTGTATATATGTAAAAGTGATACTTTATGAAAGTCCCACAGCACTTTCAACTGTTTTTATTCTTTCAGCTTGACTCTACGTGATACAAACATAAAGTTACCAACAATGAAACCTGCTCGGTGATGAATAGACAGAGGGGTGTTGTATCAATGTATAATAATAATAATAATTGTCGTCTCCTGTACTCACAGACCCACAGCTTGCAGGACATGAGGCAGCAGGCAGCCGTCGCTGCCAAAGTCTTCATTCAGAGAGATTACACCAACGGCACCGTGTGCCAGTTCCAGACCAAGTTCCCCTCTGAGCTGGAGTCCCGGGTAGGACGCACCTCCTCACTGATCTTCAGACATGACTTGTTCAATCACAGTGTCACATTAACTTCATGTATCCATTACATCCATCAGACACTCGCTTGTCTTGTGGGTGAGACACTGGTGTTCAGGCTACACTGGGGAGGACGAGCCCAAATGACCAACACATAAAATGCCTCGGGGAACATCCACAATTTAAAAAATATATATTTAATTATAGGTCTTCATGCGAAAGATAGTGAAGAAAGAATAACAAACAGGGCTGTATGTGAACTTCTGTTGCACATACAGTAGCACTGGTGCTACAGAGATTGACAGTTTTGTAGCACAGGCCTCAAAAAAAACCTCCCAAAACCTGGTATTATAGAGACTATCAATTGATAAAGATAAAATGTATGTTACCTATAGTGTTTCCCCTTTCTTACTGCGATACAGGCTGTATGTATAGTGCACCTAAGTATTTGTGGTGGGACAGAGGATTTGCTTTGTTTATATCTCTTCATAATCATATAGTCTATAATAGTTCATTGTTAGATTCCTTGTGATGAAGATTATGAAACATTGAAAACATTGAGGATATTTTGTGTCCCACTGAATCCATACAGACTCCTGGAGAGAGTCCTCTAACACATGAGGCTGCTGCTGTTACTGCTGCTGTGCACTGACACTGTGGTGTGTGATTTGGTTCCGGCTCTTGATTATAAAATAGAGCTGGCAACTACAGATTGACAACTTGAAACTTAAAACTCGCGAGAAATGTCTTAAACGTGGCTGCGCTGCATTTTTATGAAATAAAACGATAATCTGGCCGTCGTGTCGCATCAGTCGGCCACGTCCGGGCGTCCGGGCTTTGCAGTTGTCGCTCTTATAGAACTTTCCCTTTGTCACTTCCTCTGTTGCTGTGATGGCAAAGATGTATGGACTCTACGCAGCCGGGGACACGCATTATAATCGCTCTGTAGACTACAACTGCCAAATAGAATAGTGATGTACCTCACAACAAACAAGCACACACGCACGCACACACAGCCTCACCTCAAACAAACTCTGCCTCACACACAGTCATGGAACAGGTGCTACAGCAGTATTTCAATGCATATGAATTGCAGCCTTCATCAGGGTCGTCATACAAAACGTTGCAAAAATAATGGTTGGTATGAAACTTTTTTTAATTTTTTAATTTTAATCTATAAAAGACAACCAAACACACACACACACATACATATCAGCCAATGGGGCACCCACGCATGTATGTGGTCATGGGACTTCAGGCCAATCAGTTTCAGTCCAGTCTCTTAACATCCCGACCAATGGAAAGACCTTCAGCATTAATAATTGTATTACTATTGTATGAGTATGAGGTAGCCAGTCCTACTGCGAGACATCTCAAAGAAATGAAACTTTACTTCTTATACTGTAGCCATAGAAATGATGAAGTGAAGGAAGTCCAGCCAAAGAGAAAAGTTCATTGACCCAGATTATTGTCCATTTTCATTTCAGAGCAAAAATATTACCGTGGCTGCAAAATAAAATAGAGAAAGAATTAAACATTATCATTACACACTGCTGAAATGGAGAATTTATCAGAGCAAACTAATTACCTATACTGTGGCGGCCCGCCATAGTTTCACAATGAACTGAAAATGTTTGTGCACTTCTCGGGTGGGGTTCGCACAGTCTGTCTGGGGGATTCAGCTCAGCGGGTCAGGGACGGTCGCTCGGTGTGGGAGGATCCCCTCGTGGGACCTCGTCCGCTATATTTCCTCAGTGGCGGTACGCCGCAACCGACTCTAGGTTGGCTTCTAAAGGCCCGGGGTGAGGGGGGGTCACGGTGGTTTACAGCACCGCTCCACACTTAGTTGCTCGCTGCACTCTCTCTCTCTCCGCTGTCGCCAACCCGTCTTGAAACACGGACCCCTGTCTGCATTACTCATGCTCTGTGGGTGTCACTTTTTTTAGGAGCAGGCACCGGCAGTGATGTGGAGGAGGAAGAGCAGGTCGCTGAGACCCAACAGCCCCTAATGACACATTAAAGAAGGTGCCAGCCAAAAATACTGTTCAGAGTTCGCAGGACAGAAGGGTTCAGTTTTTAAATGCGTGCACCACATGAAAGGAGCAGCCTCAGAACACTTAAACCGCTCGCTGGTGGTTTATTGGCACTTCCCCCTTGATTGGGTGGTCTCCCATGTTTTCCGGTAGGATTCAGTTCACACAGACGCACTGAACTGCCGGACAAATGAAGAATGCTCCCTCCTATGGGATCAAAATGACTTCCCACGTATATTTTTTTATGTTTACTGTAATCCTACTTTAAGAAATATGCAGTGTTATGCCAAGCTGCATAACCTCATGTTGAAATATCGCTCCAGCCTGTGTTTGGTTTTACCATGCAGTTCTGCTCTTGGTTTGCTGAGGTTTGCACGCTGTAGCATCATCATTCTTGCACATAACTATCTAAGGCTGCGGCCTGTATTATTTTTGGAGATTTGCACCAAAGAACTGGGAAAGCACTCAGTGTTCTTAATGCATTTGGCAGCTCGATCGCCAAACCGTTCAAGAGAGTTTCATTTATTAGGGACCGACAGTGTTCACTCACCTTCCGTCTAATATGTATTTCATCCTTTCACATCATATTTAGTGACCGTTACAATCAAACCTTGGGTAGGTAATATATTTTAGAAATATTAACTTTTTTTCACATCCCCACAGCCTTCAATAGATCGAAAAATCTGCAAAAAAAGAAAGAAATGTACGGTATCATTGAGCATTACCAGAGTCTTCCATAAGCTATTAGCTTTACAGCTGTATGACCGATAGCCATGTTTGTTTGTATTTATAATTTGGGGGAGTGGCTTTGGAGGGATTTAGCAACTTTTGGAGCTAATGCTGCAGTTACTTTCATTGGAAAAGAGTTAGCAACACTGGGCTGGGTTCTTCTCTTGAATCCTTTTTTTTTTTATCTAGCTTGCTCTTTCTGGTTTCTCCAATGTTTCCTTCCCGAGCTTTAAGATAAATCCCTCATCCTCACTTGAGTGTGTAAGCCCTGTTCACTCCCATCTTAACATTTTTGGAACGCTAGACATAATGGAAAGACGTTCAGACGGCGAAATGTGGTTTGAATCGGAGCCTTTGAATCGGAAAATTAGAAGGAGAACAAAGGCTCTCAATGGCGGCAATCAAACACGCCTTAGACCACTGACGTGTTGGAGCTCGTTGTTGCATTCCTCGGTCACAGGGGAGCAGAACATTGGAGGGTTTACAGAGGCTCAGGAGGCCCTCACAGGCTCCACTTCTAGTCTGGAGGCTCCTTCTTTTTCCCCCCTCAGTATCATCACCAGATCCACTCTGGAGTCAAAACGGTCTCCGAGTCCAGCAGCTCTTCACCCTCCATCCGTCTTCCCCGCAGCAAGCCTCAGTTTGAAGGAATCTGTGAGAAACACTGATTTGATTATCAGCCAGTCTTGGTTACAGTTGGAAGCTGTCTGCAGTCTGCAGAACATCAGAGATATGTCTTTATCTTAGTCCAGGTGTGCCTGTGCCAGGATTGTCACTGTGTGTGTCCTGCTTTCAGCACGTTTGTCCTGTCGGTTCTTAAGTGAAAACATTCACAGAGCATTTTGCAAAGGCATCCCAGTAATTCCAGGGGGTGTTCCAGTACGGGAAGGTGGCCAAGCAATCCCATGATGTATGACCAGCCCAAGAAAATACACCTCCTCATTTATCTAGAGATGGAACGAATGGAAGGAAACAATCTGGTGCTAGACGACTTTCCACTCGGATACAGAAAGCTCTCAAACACTTCCAGTCCAAGTCTACATTTGGCTCTGTGCCTAAAGGTTTTAACCCTTTGATCTTTCTTCATGTTTCATGTGTTTCAGGTCGACAAGCAGCAGTTTGAGGAGACTGTGCGGACGCTGAACAACCTGTACGCCGAAGCGGAGAAGCTGGGAAGCCAGTCGTACATTGAAGGCTGTCTGGCCTGCCTCACGGCGTACATCATCTTCCTGTGTATGGAGACTCACTACGAGAAGGTGAGAGACGTTTCACCTGTGGAGCACTTTACGCCCTTGTCCCGCATCACCAATGAGAGCAAATGAAGAAAACGGCGTGTAAAATGCTACAAAATGCAAGCTTTGATGCTCGCAGTACTATCCGCGTGAACCGGTTACCTACTCCGATGATGTCGGGTCTGGGCCTTGTGTAACGGGCACCGCAGCATTTTACTTGACGTAAAAACAATCGATAGTTCTCTTCATTTTGAATTACCGGCATAGGAAGGAGAACAGGGTGCAGTTTACATAGTTGCAATTGACAGATTTCTGCTTGCGTTTGCAACCAGAGTGGTCGCTCTCTGGAGCCTTGTGATTTTTTTTGAACTATTTAATAACAATGAGTGTCAATCAACTTATTGCCGTAGTTAGAGGCGTCTTCAAACCTGCCTCTCTGAAAAAAATCAGAGGGCCCTAACACGAAAGCCCATAAATCAACCAAAAGCAAAAATGCCACATACATCAACAGAACTTTATACAGATTATACAAGCAAACAGATGGTAACATATTAATGTGAGCCATGTGGGCATTTCTGGAAACAATTTCTAACCACTACATAATGAACAGTCTGTGGTACACTACGATTCAAATATTCTGAATCACTGTAGTAGAAGACAAATTGTGGTGTAAGAAAGTGTAAATGTTCTACAAGCTGTTACATGAGACATTCCTCATTTAAATGACCTTGAGTCATGTCATACAATATAAAAATCCACTGAGCTTCACAGTGAAACTGTAGTAAGTGGTGGATCACTTTTTCTAAACCTCCACACCTGAGTTGGGAAACAATATGATTGTTTTCTTTAAAGTGAGGAGCAACAGGAGAAGTATTATCGGCATGTCTGATTTGACATGGCTGTTCATTATGTAGTTGTTCTGTTGTTGTCCATATTGGTTTGAAATTGTTCTAGATTTGCCCTTTAAGTCAGTTTCCTAAAGGAGCCGTGTGTAGGATTTAGTGGCATCTAGTGGTAAAGCTGAACACCTCCGCTCACCCCTCCCTTTCCAAGCGTGTCGGAGAACTACGGTGGCCTTCAGGTATCGTAACAGTACCCTAAAATGAATGAAGTTATGCATGGCCAACAAGACTGAAAGAGAAGGAAAACCAAAAATAAGGTGACATGCAATTTGTTTTATTATTCCTGCAAAGTGTATATGTTTTAAAAACTTTATTTAGCCTTACTAAATAAAACTAAGCAAACACGTGTGTGGAACCTTTCCAATGCAGTTTCAGTCGCACACCAAAATAGTTTCAAGATCCGAAATAAATCTGGTAAGATTGCAAGTCCTAACAAACTTAAAAACAGAATGGCTTCAACACTGATCAATTCATTTTCAACTATTTTGTATTTCAAATCAGATCTGTCTGTCCGAGAAGCACGCTCAACAAAGCTTGCAATAGAAGACAGAGTAGAGACGGAGCACAGCGCTTCTGAAAACCACGGCCACAGGAAAGGAAGACAATCAGCGCCACAATATGCAACCGAGGCCTGAAACGCAAACAAATGACCTGTAGCTACCTAAAAGCATTAGATCGCAGCACCCCATGTCTACCAGGGGTGGAGTTGGTAACTAAAATGATGATGGAGGATGACGATGATAAGGTTAGCTGTTAGCACGCTAATGTTAGCTATGTGTTAGCACTTCAGGGTATGAAACTAACTCAAAATCAGTACTAGTCCCAAGGACTAGTAGGTTCATAAAACTACTAGTCCTGAGCAATCTTTACTAGTCCTTCATGAAGCTTTGGGGAATGTACCAATCACGGGGTGTAGGGATGTAGGAAGACTCTCCCAAGGCAATGATCTAACAGTGAAACCGCAGAGATGCAAGGTACTAATCAAGAGTTTTATTGTTTGTAACATTATGGCTGTACAAAGATTGATGCATGTTACATCATGATGTCGTGAAATTAAGACCAAAAACTGTTACTCCTGTTGAGATGGACAGGGGGTCAAAGTTGGTCATTTAACATGTATTCCAATGGGAGCTCGAAATACAGGGGTGGTACCTTAACAACACAACGACGCGTTTTGTCCGATGTGCCCGTGTTTTAGCAATGTCGCACCCCGTTGCGAAACCTGTCCGCCTCGAAACTGAAACCAAATTATCGGAATACGGCATCTTAAAATCGCAAAATATGCTTATAATGGTTTGGGGATCGACAATTCTTGCATTATTTAGGCTCGTAGTGAAGATGAAGGTTAAGATCACGATTAAATATTGTACGGCAGTTCAAATTGCCAAGTTGAGGAATTCCGCTATGGAACGTACCGGCTAAAAATGTAGCTATATTCCACCGTGGGGAGTAACAGCATGTCACCACGGCAGTTTAAGCAGTGAACACTCGGTGCCCAAAACAATACGCAGTCTATGAATAAAGCAGGCATTTGTTCCAATTTTAGATGAAGTATTGTTGTTAGATCACAAAAAGATATTGGGTGTTAGTTCATGTGCTGCAGTGATAAGAGCTTCACCATCTATATTTCTTCCGCGGACGAATCTTGGCGGACCGCTGGTGAACCTGAAAGAGAGGCCGGCCTGATCGATGAATATAGTGCCTTTCACATTGCGTAAACAAAAAAATATAATCGAAACAAAATAGTCTAATATCCTCAACAATTTGGGGAATAGTGGAATGTTACTGTTAAAGTGACTGGGAAGGAATGTATCATTGTACTGGTTCATTACAGGTTGTGGCCACCAGGGGGCATCTATCAGAATGCACTCCAGACAAGATGTTCCTTTGAGAGGTTTATTGACAGCAGTCAAACAAGCAAGTGTGTGGTTCTGAAACAGATATCCATGAAATAATAATTAGTAAAAACCTCTATACAGCATTGGTTCCAAATTAGGACATACATGGACAGAATACAGGCAGCGGTAAACATGTCCGGGACTCCTACAGTCGGCACTGAGCAAACAACGAACGAGCCGATCAGACTAGATTGCCGTGCAAATGACACAATATAACCCTTATGATGAAATTAGACTAACACCAAACTTTACGTTTACTTACTGGTTGTTTACACGCACACAGTCTTGAAAGGTGAACTCCGAACATCGACATAAACTCTAATCTATTTACGGACACTGACGTCATTTCGCGCCACTACTCTCGTCAGAGCCTTTTCACCAACTTAATACCGGTGATATTAGTCCGCGAGCAGCTGACTGCCGTCCTCTTCCGCAAGGGGCGTAGTGCGGTTCCTGCTCGGCTGTTTCTCCGAAACCCGTCAATAGAGGTCGTCCTTCGTCACAGTTACATTTACTTATCGGGAAAGTCTTTTTCCGGACATAAATAACGAATAAAGCCTCTCAAATTTCACTCGCCATGAGGACTAGTGAGAATGATAATTTAGGTAGTCCCTCCAAAAATCCACTCGCCTCGGGCTAGCGGACTAGCGTTAGTTTCCGACCCTGCACTTGCAAACATAATCTTGTGTAAATGCTAAAGTAACCTGTTCACGGCCAGCTCTGTGCGTTGTGCACACAACAACTAGCCAACACTTCTGCTCAGAAGGAGATACACACCTTCTTTTAAACATTATGGAAGACCGGGACATCAACAGGTTTTTGGAAACACGCAAATATCGCCAAGCCAACCTTTTCAAGAAGGTGGTTGAAGGAATGAAGAGGGAGGCTGTGTTTGCCACCGGCTTAAATGCAATATTAGTGGAATATTCACTTCTATTAGCCACGTGAACAGCTTAATAGGAATATTGCCTTTTTTTGGAATACGGGTAATAACCGGAATATTTTGTGCTTGTAAACGTAGTCACTTATTCCAGGTTTGCCATCCATTTGAAGACGCGTATGTTAAACTGTGATTGCTGTGCCCTTTTAGGTTTTGAAGAAGATCGCAAAGTACATACAGGAGCAGAATGACAAGATCTACGCACCACGAGGCCTCCTGCTCACCGATCCCATCGAGAGAGGCCTACGAGTCGTATCCTACCAAAAAGTGTCGTAGTGCTGTAGCCGGGAAACACTTTGTTCTCTTCACTCAGCTGGAATTTTTGCTGAACCTTAACTGTTGAGCCTTTTGTAACTTTAGAAAAAATCTGCGAACAGTGACCCCTGAGGCACGGATCAAAGTTTTAGCAGCCTTTTGCGGCTTCTTGTGATTGTTTTCAGCGGCCGTTACGTTACTGACCGCCTCGTTTTTTTCCTGCCCTGTGCGTGTGTGGACACTATTAACTATTAGGAAGCGTACAGTTCATGGTTTGTGTTATGCTTGCATGAGCACTCATTTGGTGTTTGACTTTAAACTTAAAAGAAAGGTTTTTCTGTCTGATGGGGCCTGAATTACCGAAATGTTCAGGCATTTATCTGACTCAAACTCAGATTGGCAATCATACAAACAAATTACTCACACAGTCGAGGTTTAAAGCAACAATGTTTTTACAATAAACCAAAGAAAATCTTGACTGAGGGTGTCCGGCGAAGAGGAATGATAAGTTGAATATTTGTGGTAACTTAAACGTGTTAATAAAACCCTGAGATCAGGAAATGTGAATGGAATCCCACCACAGCTTCAAGTTGAACAAGGAGCTTTCACAATGACCTAATAGATGAAGTGATTTACGGGCATTCTGCCCCCATCACGTCTTACCCTCTAACTGCTGGTTGAAAATGGAAAGCAGCAGTCCGAGCAGCTTACAGGAAATCCAACGCTATGTAGGGATACCCTGTAAAAACACCAGATAAAAGTTACTATGTAATCCATAGCATCTGTGTAAAATCAGCGGGTGCACCAACATCCTGGCTGTGCCAGCGAGTGTGTGTGTGTGGGGTGACTCAACATCTCAATTAATTGTAACTGGGCGGCAATGGGGGATTAGGGATAACAAAATATGACTGAAATTGTTCACAGCTGAGCTTTGTTCCTTCTCTCGCCCAGGACTCTGTAGCGTTGGCAGTGATCTGGATTATTTCTCCGACACTGTCGGGCTGCTGTGCTGACTTTGGCACAGGAGCGCCGGCAGATTGACAGGAATGTCTCACCTGAACCGATGTGACTGCTCAATACTACCATCTGAGTATTTACATTCCCTTTAAGACTGAAGCTTTGTTTTTACTTACGCGTGGCACTGTGGCGCGAGCCTCCACAGATGGCACAAAAGTCAGAGGTTTGCAGCCGAGCAGCCTTCGTGCTGGACGCGCAAGTTGAGATGTGGCAAGTTTCAACCTTGGGCTGGCTTCACTAACGCGAGTATGAGCCTAGCTTGAGGGGTTGAAGTCCTTTCCAAGCCCCCAGGAGGTGAATCAAATTAAACATAGTCGGCAAACATTGGAAACTTCCGGGTCCGTCCCGTGATGCCTTTGGGCCCAAAAACAGTGTTCCCCACTGCTCCCCAATGTATTGACTGTATTGCCGAGTTACCTGCTGCCTTCATTGGTGGGGGTGCTTAGGTTTAGGCATGAGGAGTGAGATTAGTTAGGTTTAAATGTGCTTCCTTGACTGAATCCTGTTCAGATTGAGGTTACCATGTTTGAAGAGAGAAGCCTGACGAGATAAAAACTGCCACGGTGAGTCTGGTAAATAATATTCTATGTAAAACGACTTTAACACTTTCTGTCTAGTACAGATTTGTTGCTGGGCTTTTAAGTATGTACAACACAAACACTCACACATTTTTAAAGCGCACAAATACATTTTTTCTAATTATGAGTCACATTCAGCTCAAAGAAAAAGTGCTGGAGTCAAAGAGCGGTAATAAAAGAGGGCTCACTCTTTGTGTACCATTGCTTTCATGCAGAATGCCTCCTCTGCATTCAAAGCAAAATCCCACATCAAAGTTTAAAGCCTCTTCATCTGTGAGTAATAGTGGTTAACTGCTTTACAGTCAGGAGAGCTGTTTCATAAAGCATTTAAAGGATTTCTGCTTACTTTATGACTTCATGTTGCATAGAACTCTGTGTCATTTGCCTCACTGAAGGCTATAAAATATGCACATGGACGGCTGTCGGAGTGCTGCTGTCCAGAGCACATGAACAAGCCAAACCCAGCAGCTGAACCCAAACAGTGATCAGGCGTTCTTTGAGCACAGCACACACCAGCAAATCTGATTTCTTTCTCAAATCAGATCTTGAGACAAAGTAATCGGATGGTGTTTGTGTGCCCAGACATCACCAACCTATCTTTATAGGTTGCTGTGGTAACGACGTAGGCGCGAGTAACTACGTAGCTACGCTGATGATGCGCCTTTCTAACCAGGAAGCATTCGCCCTCGAAACAAACGTGCTGTCAAGTCACAGAACAGCGCGGCTGGTATAAATTTCGAGGGGGGAAGCAGCAGAAAGTGAGAGCAGAGTGAAAAAGAAAATGCCAGCAGACAATTTATTTCGGCGTCTGTCCACAGACTGTTCTCCAAATGTGGTTTGGATCCGATTTGCAAAAATCACTTTTCATGTGTACTGTCCAGACTTTCTAAAATCAATCAATCTGTGGCTCAGAGGTAGAGGGAGTCGTCCCCTAAACGGAAGGTCAGTGGTTCAATCCCCAGCTCCTCAAATCCACATGTTGAAGTGTCCTTGGGCGAGATACTGAACCCCAAATTGCTCTCAAAGGCTGTGCTTGAATGTGCATCCCTTTAGATCCTGATGGGCAGGTGGCACCTTCATGTTGACATGAAGTGCACAGCTCCTTGAGCGGTCGAAAGACTAGAAAGGCGCTGTGCACACGCAAGTCCATTTGCCAAGTCTATGCCAGAAAAGTGATTTGAGCTGACAGTTTGAACGAGGCCGTACATGTCTTTAAGAAGCTTGAATCAAACTATCACATTGTTTAGTTTGCTGGCCGCCAGGGTTCTACCACATTGAAGTCCTGTGGGTGGAAGTGGGAGAGTCGGCCCTTAGTTTGAAAGCATTGCTCACCAGTGAGATACTTGTATTTGTGTCTCCATCAACCGAACACAAACTGTAGCAGATACTCTTTTTACATTATTGTTGTTCGCATATTTTGTATTGTTGATGCGACTGACTCTTCTAGGGAGCCAAAGAAAGTAACACCAGCAAAACAACTACAGATCCCATGAGATCAGCTTGTCTCTATGACTAAGATGCTAACCAACCCTTTGGTAGATGTTTTTTAGATGTAGCACCTTAAAGTAAGAGACTTCTACATTGTACACACGTTTAATTATCTGCTCATTTTGTGAAGTCTTTGGACAAAAATATAGAATGCAATGCAGACGGACGAGAGGAGAGACGGCAGCAAGTGTGAGACATATTGAGAGTTGTGGCATGAAAATATAACGTGAGCAGAACATCACAAGACAAACGGCAACAAAGTACTTTGTAGGTATTCATTTGGGAAAATCCGCTTATAGCCCCTCACGTTGGCACTGGCAGCACTTAAACTTCCTTCCATTTCTACCTTTCAAAATAAAAGCCATAGAAATGTACGCTGCATCGCCGCTTACCAGGCAGAACTTAAATGCACTCTCAGCATTTCGCTAAGAGGCAACGCAACAAAATAGCTTTCAGTATTTATCACAGAAATGCATGTTGTTACATGTCGGCTTTTATTTCTGCTTTCTAAATGTAAGAAAGGTTCCCAATGCAAAGGCTTTTAATTCCTAGAGATACTGTATCTGCATTGTGATATAATAGGCAGGACAGTGTCCACAGATGGCTTTGATATACCTGCAGATCTTTCACGGTCATTGCCTCAAGAGCACGGCTCATCTCCCATAAATTGTTTCAATCTCTGTCACTGTAAATCCCTTCTTTTTCCTGCGGTGTACTGAGGGTAAGTTTGTTTTCATGGTGTCATTCTGGGATGTGCTGGGCCCAAAGTCATACGGAAAAGTACTTTGCATAGACGCTGGACGGGGCCCAGTCTGCACTGTAGCGTAGACGCTACCGTCAGGCAGAGTAAGACATACCCCATAAATATTTCACCTGTGGGAAATGTTGTGTTTGGCAAGTGATTTGAGTGATCCACCCCTGTGGATGGATAACCCATTGGCCTATTACCGTACAGAAGCATATAGGGATTTATCTTCCCATTTGAAATTCCTGCTGAGCGCCTGGACACATAAACATGTCCTATTGAGGAATGTAAACCCAGGACTTTTATAAGTAGCTGTTGAAAGAAAAGTGCATTGGAGCTTTGCCATGGTCAAAGACGGGATAAACCACAGCCAGCGAGCAGACAGTGTATCCATCCTTCCCAGAGTTTAAGCCTCTCTATCCTGCCATGGTCTCTTCTTCTCTGTCTCATGCAGGCTCACACTGATACACTCGAGTATCAAACAGACATGAGCCGTTTATTAAAAATCATATAAGTCGTAATTTATGTGTAACCTCACCTCTGAGCCTTAGTCCACCCACTGCATCATTTTTGGAAAAATGGGCAAGGAGGAGCTGAGAGATGTAACCACGGCCACTTTCGTTGGCGAAGGCTTCGAGGCTGCGTCATCAAACATGATGGCTACAGTAGCTTGGAAAATAGCAATACGAGGCGCTGAATTTGATTAATTTACTGTTTATCAATCATGAACGAGACAACAACATGACCCCCGCGGCCCCTCTGCCTCCCTCCCCACAGCTGGGAGACCACCTTGCTGAGAGGCGAGCTGTTGACAGCTTCGAATATGGACCGCCACAGCTGTAGCAACTCAAAATGTAGCTTTGTTCTCCTCACAGATGTAACGTCATGGAACAGGGGCCCAGCGTTTTTCTGTAACCAGTGTAAAGGTAGCATGAAAATATGGCGGAATCAGCAAGCTAACGTTAGCTAGCTAACCACCCAGCCGCTAAATGAGAAGAATTCAACTTAATGCTTCATCTACACACTCTTGTCACAGCGTTGGAAAGCTAGCTGATTCATTTCCAGTCTGATTAGAGGGTGTAGACATTTTGTTTGTGTTCATGACGTGGATTACTCCCAAACGGTCGACTCTATCTTTAGGCTCCATCGTAATCGTATAACAGCTTCCTCTTTTGCCAGTTCACCAACTTCAGGCCTGTAAAAAATCTGCAGTGAAACCTCCCTGTCTCTACTATAAGGAAACCTATAGTTCAGAAGTATGTTTTTTTTAATAATTGGCTATAAACAGTACTTTTATTTACACAACTGCTAAACTAAAACAGTATACTTGCTGGCCAGAAAACCAAAACATTGGGCTGAAAGATACTGGTATTAGTTATCCAAGCGCTTTAACGCTACATGTCATTTACAACCATTCATACAGTGATGCTGGGGCTACCATGCGAGGTGCCACCTGACCATCAGGACTACATAACCATTCACAAACACAACGGTTTTGTGATCAAGTGTCTTGCCCAAGGACACATCGTCATAGAACAGCGGAGCCGGGGATCGATCCGCCAATCCTAGGATTGAAGGACGACCCGCTCTAACACTGAGCCATAGTCGCCCCCGATTATTTAAAGATGGGGAGCATTGTCCACAATAACGTTTAACGACTCAAGCCTACTCTAGATAAAGTACTCAAAAAACAGAAAGAAGTATATAATATGAAGAAAGGAAAAAGGATCTGTAAAATAGAGCCATCTGAAAGTTGCACATGGGAACAATGTCCACCTGGAACGAGGTTTCACTTTCAGTTTTTTTCCGGCAGAGCTATTACCTCAGTGCACCACTGAAGAGAGAGGGAAAAACATTGGAGAGCCAGCTCATTAAGCTAATGTAATATTAAACCAAGATTGGTTTGTGAAAACCAACGTTGTCCTGTGCGTACTTTGAAGTTAACCAGGCCTGCCGTTTTTATTTCTAATCCAGGATCTGGGTTTTTATTGTTTCACTTTCTGATGTCAGTAGCTACTGTACGGTCCTCGGCTGTGGCACGGGCCGGCCATGCCCTCGCCACCACAGACAGCACCGGGCACAACGCTGACTTTTTACACTGGGCCGATCTAATACTCTCAATTACTCTCAATATTGAGGGGGGTTACAAGCGTCCCCCTCCCAATTTGGACTGATCTTTGTTTTTGTTGAAATCTGATTGGCTGTCGTTTCCATCGTGAAGGTGACCAACCGGAACCAGTGTTCCAGTTCACCTCGGCTTTCCCGGGCCGATCTTGTTTTGATCCAGTGCAGTGACGCGCTGCTACACACTAATGAGGCACATGTCAGGAAGACATCCTAAAGAGTTTTAAAGGTTTTCGGCGTCATCAGATTGTTTTTATACCAAGAAAAACTGTGCTAGCGTTAAAACTACTGCCCCAAACCTTTCTTCTGAAACCCTCCGTGATGTATGTAAGGCCTCACCATCTCAAAGTCCGAGACCAGATATCAGTCCCAGTGCTCAGCGTCCCTGCTGTGCACCAATGTCAGTTAAAAAATATTTGCACAGCTTTGCGTTTTTTTCCCCCTCCAAATTATTGATGTTGAATGAGCTACTATTTTTTTTTTTTTTTTTAAAGCCATCATCACGTGTCTGTCGAGCTTTCCTTCCCCATGGTGGCTGAAGGCCTAGCTGGCTTAAATCAGTTTTTTTGTTTTTGTTTGGCTGGGAGCCTCTCAGGTGGAGGGCTGAACAGCATGATGGATCAGCCTCTAGTGGGACGACTGCACTGTAGGAAAACCAGACTTGGCCCGGACGGCTCCCGACTGCCGAGCGTTCGTTCAGATGCAGAAGGCACCGTGTCGGTGTGCCGGCATCTCGTCCAAAAGATGTTCTGCTCCTGACGAGGTGTTTGTTTGGCTCCGCGTAGAAACTCGCTGCTTAGCCACAGCAGGCTAAAAGAAACCCTCAAACAAAGTCGGTGAATTAGGCTGCACACATGAGAGCATTTAGTGTCAGTGGGGAATGTCGGACAAGGCAAATGCATAAATGGTGTTCATCGTTAGTTTGTTGTTCTTTTACTTGTCTGTAAATACTTTTTTCCTAACTGCCTACAGTACAAACTAAATGTTTTAACGTTCGATAAAGCATTCTGAGGATTGTACAGCACTTTGGTCGACATATAATCACTCATTCTTTATAAATACCTGACAGAACTATACCTGCTTTTGTTATTAGTACCAAAGGCTGATGCTCTCCCATGCAGTGTCTCTGTGTAGGTGTGCTACACATCTCTTAGTTTGACTGGTCGTGTGAGCCAGGCCGCTCTGCAGTGCTCTGCCAGCAAGCAGAAAAGATCAGTTCCAGTGTTTCTCTCTAAGTTTATACGTAATAACGTTATCAACGACTGCATTGATATGAAGAGCATGTTTGTTGTACTAATCTATCTGTTTCTGTTTCAGCTGTTTGTCTGAGCAGAGCTACCAGGTCCACAGCAGCCCAGCACCAGTACCCACCTCCCAGAGGACCCCCCCCCCAGACCTGCACCCTTAATACTGCGTCTCTACAATCTAGCCCTTTACACTAACTATCATTCAGAGGAGCATCCTTTGTGGCCAAGTTCACTTATTTAACTATTATTTTGTCATTATTTGTGACATGACTTTCCCCGTGCATTATGAGGGTCGTTATTAGGTTGGAGAAAAACTAATTCACGTACACAATTTATTGACAATCTTCTAGCCATGAGTTATTATATCGTTTAATTTGGACTGAAAACAACTTGAACTTTTTTATGTTTCTTTTTGGACACTCCTTTTTGAATAATTAAGTGAACTGACAGGGTAACTTATTTTTAATTTTTTATATGGAATTCATCCTCACCCATGCTTTAAGTGATTGTCTTAGCTGAACTGAGGATATCATTTCATCAAGAAATAGAAGTCTGGTTATTACAGTTTATTTGCTTTATTCTTATTTGTGTATTCTTGCAGGGGAGTTTGGTAGTTTATCATCTTTCCTGCATGTGTACTTTGTAGCGTTTGACCTTAACTGACATCGCTTTGTCAGGATCCAAACATTCCAGTCAAACAGACTCTGACCGTAACGTACTTCTTTTATTTATAAAAGAAAAGCCAAATTAATCTGTATTAAGCATGTAATATTAATGCTACTTCTCAAGTTGCTGTTTTTTGTAAACTGTGCTATGCATAGTGTTTTGGTGACTACTGTTCATTTTGACTCGTGTTGAATAAGCATACATTCCTATATTGTGAGGTTGACTTCGATCGAAGTAATCAAAGTGCTCTTGTTAGTTAACTGCCTGTGATGGTTTTGAATGTTGCCTTTGTCAAAGTCTAAAGGGCTGGTCACCCCAGAGTTTTCCACAGATCTTAATTCATTCCAATGTAATTTGTTTCCGCTAGCAGTGGATTTGCACCATCAAATTTAGTTCAACCTGCTCTGTCCAAGTATAAGCGGTTCCACAAAAGAACAATGGTTTGCAGACAGTAAAGAGACTGGAGTCAATGGTGCAAATATGTCCTTTGAATAAACTGTGTGGAGTTATTATCCCGTTAGCAGCTTGAGGGGAATCAACAGAGCAGGAGAGGGGAAATCTCCAGCCGGTGGGGTTAGCTCCAGAGTGTTGGGTTAGCTCACCAGCTGCAGCACTGGCTAGCCCTGCGGCTATAGTCACTGGAGCTACGTTAGCTAGCTTCTAAAAACAAACACTTTGCATAAATGCACATATTAGTTTCACTGCACCACTTTCTGGAGTGACCAAACCGAAACTGTGAAATCATGTCAGTCACAACTTGGCTTTGTTCACTTATTGCTAAAAAGCATCTTAAACCGAAGATGATGATTTAATGTCATTGAAACCTTAACAAAGGTTGAATAAACTGTAGTGCGTATGGCTGGTGAATTATGAAATAACTACATGTACAAGTATAGATTTGCGAATGGCATAGCTGTTAGAACAAATATCTTGATTTCTAAATATGTAAATATAATTGTATTCATAATGTTTTGATTTAGCTCATACTTTATTTATCTGGACTTCTGTTAATTAGACGTTTCTATGTTCTGTTTTTCAGTTGAAATCCAACATGTTATTAAACTAAAACTTGTATGCTAACAAATAAAACGTGTACATATTTTACATGCTGCTGGCTTCTCTTATTGCACCTTTTATGCGGCCATTGACTGCCTGCTGATCCTCACTCACGATTCTGAACGGCCGTAGCAGTCGCTCGTGTTAACACAGCTGAAGCCCAGCCGCTGACCAGAGACACAGTAGGAAACCATTAACTGTGTGTCTATGGGCAGGGGCGGACTGGGGAAAAAAGTGTCCCGGGAGTTACTGTCAGACCGGCCCACTCAATACACGGCGCGTTGCCCACTCAATGCATCGCACGTATCGACCAGTCAGTGGCCTACTTGGAAAAATACCCATACACTTAACATTATTTTGGATGATTACAAAGAAATTACATCATATGTTTGTTTTTTTAATAACATTTGGATCCACCAATTTGCCTGGATGGACACATGGAATACAATGATACTGGCTATTGTAACACTCCAAGGTAGGTATAGTTTGCTAGATGAATATGCTTAACTCTGGGCTAGTATCAGATGGTTATACCAGTGACGTGCGGTGAGGTTCGTGGCTGGTGAGGCATTGACTCTTTCAGAGTCAGATTTACAAATATATGAACCTAATATAGAGCAGCTTAAATCATCATTCAATTGGCAGCTTGCACTTTGACTATTGGTTGTTTTTCATATTTCATATCAGCATTCTTTACACACACACATAGGTAAGGTACATATTTGATTGCACCAGGTGTGTGCGCCGCGATCTGCGACCTGCCCCCCCGACCTGTGTTTCAGAAGCGGAGCGCTCGCGGGCGCCACCCGCGAAAATCGAGAGATCCCGCGATAATCTGTGTAATAACCACAGATTTATAAAGAGAACAACAAACACATAAAAGGTTATTTTACCTGTCCGACGTTGAATTGCTGTTGATTTGGTCATATTTCCCTGTTTTTTGAGAATTGTTAAAGCTTAGATATTTAAACTTCAATGTTTGCGGTCAAAGCAAAATATAAGAAGAAGAAGAGAAGTGTAGAAGAAGAGTAACGGCACTACAAGCATGAACCTGACCCGTGGGCTCTCGCGTGCCCCCTTCATTGAGGCAGAGGTCTTGTTTGCCTCCCCTCTGTGCTTCTTCACTGCGCTTTCTGTCAGATCAGCAAGACTAAATATGTTCTACACATACGTGAAATACATGACATATTCTATGGAAAGAAAGGACATATAATACAAGTGTCTGCGAATATTACAGTGGTGACAAACAATGAGAAAGCAAAAGACATGTAGAAATGAACAGAACAGAACATACGATGGGGTGTGAACATCAGTGGTATCAGTAGTGTTGCATGCTGGGTGCCAGTGCCAAACTGCCGGCTCGCGCTCAAAAACGGCTTCGTCTGCGAGCGAGTGACGCAAGTGTTGAGTAGGCTAGAGTGATTAACATTTAATAACACCTAAAACAAAGTTAGACTGACGGAAGAGATTAGACGAGTAAAGAAGATGGAAACCATGAGTGTGAATACAGATCGTAAGGAGTAGTATAGATTTCAATCAGTGATTATTGACTTTAGGTATTGCAGTCAATTTAACGTGTTCTGTGAAGCATAGAAAATAGTCATGTCAGAGGGAGGACCAGTTGGACGTGGGCCGGTACTATACGTATTTACCGTGTAACGTAATGTGACACCGGACGCCGAGCCGACCGTATTTACCGTGTAACGTAATGTGACACCGGACGGGACGAGAAAAAAAGACACCACCAGTTATTACATGTAGTTACGTTGTCGCTAGCGAACGCTATCTAGCGTTAGCTCGCTCGCTAATGCCGAGCACATTTACGGATGAGAAAAAATTAAAAAGACACCACCAGTTATTACAGGTAGTTACGTTGTCGCTAGCGTTAGCTCGCTTGCTAATGCCGAGCACATTTACCGATGAGAAAAAATTAAAAAGACACCACCAGTTATTACATGTAGTTACGTTGTCGCTAGCGAACGTTAGCTCGCTCATGCCGAGCACATTTACGGATGAGAAAACATATACAAATGACCCTTTATGACAGACGTAAGTATAACGTTTTTAGATAACTTACTTTTGAAAAGTTGTGATACTTTGTAGTCAACGAGCTCAACAGGTCCGATAAATATCTTCTTCGTGAGCTGTAGGTGCCTGCGAGACTTGGACTTGAGGTCCTGCGAGAACTCTGCGAGAACTCGCGTTGAGGTGCAGCCGTGATTGGTCCCCCGCATCTATCCATTCTCCAGCCGTGATTGGTCCCCCGCTTCTATCCATTCTCTTCACAATGGAAAGCGAGCATCGTGATTGGAGGAGCTTCAGCATAGCGCAGCATTGAAACGACCGGAGACAATGGATTTTGAAGAATGGATTTTTACCATCCTTGCCTGATCCAGGTAGCGCCAAAGCGCCAACCGGATTAATCCCGGTATCCCCTATGGCCAGTCCGCCCCTGTCTATGGGGGAAACTGTTTGCCCACTTTTATCTATGTGGACGTTGTGTTTGGCTAACAGCTAACGGAGCTACACACACGGTTGGGTTGCTCTTTTACCTTTTTATTGGACATCAACCTCGCGTTAACACAAGAATTGATGAAAATGTACTTAAAGCCTAAATAAAGGCTTTAAATTAAGCTGGTTGTGTTCATTCAATCACACAACCCAGCAGCGGTCGTTGCAGACACACCTGGAGATCTGCTCTCAGCTGACTGCACCTTTCTACTTTCAGATTTTAAGGGCGATATTTTGTGTCGTCTCTTAAGCCTCTTTTCCACTGAACAAACCCCCTTTCTCCAGTTTGTTTGATAAAACTACAGGTAGTTATTGAGCCTTTTTCTTTTAAATGGAACTATATATATTTACTTATATTTATAGTTTGGCTAATGAAAACAATATTCATTGCATGTTTTACAAACATAAACAATTCGGATGAACTTATTTTAAAAGGCAACAACAGGGCCGACTAAGTCTGCGCTGTGTGGCCATTTGGTAGTCGAGTACTGCTCTTGGATGGACATCAATGAAAGGTGCTTATACTTTTTTAATCAATATCAATGAGCACATCATTAATAATTCCTAAAATCAGAAATGAATTACTATATTAACAAATACATTTCTGAAAAAGTTGAGTTGAGTGAAACATCAGCCTTGTATTCTGCAGAACACTTCTGTTGTTGTTCTGCACTGGTTATTAATGTTTCAAAGAGTACTGTCATTCATGTTGATGATTTAATAAACCTGTATTGTCGTTGTGTACATTGACAGGAGGATCACTGATGTCAGTGAGGTAAGAAGGTTCCATGATGTGATGCAGAGATTCTGTTCGGAATGTTCAGTGTTCTGGTGACATGACATCAGCATTCATCACAATCTCTGTGTCTTTAGCCATAACTAAACAACCTTTGGACAGAGATGCACCATTATGGAAGAGAACAACTTCTTTCCACTGAGACAAACGGATGGAGACACAGCTGCTCATCTTCAACACATGGAGGAGATCCAGATGATCCAGATCTTCACGCCTCCAGTTTGGAGAAGCAGACAGGAGTACCGGCAGGTAAGAAAAGTAATGTACTGCTGTAGACGGGGGGAAACATCAAAATGTATTTTAGACACCTAAAATAAAATTAATATGCAAGTCTACACTATATTTAGGACATATTTCGGATATAGTAGCTTCTGTGGTCTGCAAGCTAAAATGTCAAGAGTGTAGCATAGCATCTTGTATGACAAGACATTTGTGATCTTGGAAGGAGCCTGTTAAGATGTTCACAATGAAGCCGACTGCAGTCAGTACACACAGACTATCAGAGCAGAAAAACTAACAGAAATCCTATTATACTGCGATTTACGGGTAATGCTGAAATACATACAGTATACACCTGAATCAAGGAATTACATTTATTCTCTAGGAGCAGCTGCTTAATTAACTTTGTTGAGATCACCAATTCTCTAATAATGATTTGAATGCATTTGATAGCTTCTTCATTAATGGGGATAAATGAAGCGGTTGATCTGCTGTGGTTTTCAGAGACAGCAGGTAGGCTCTTGTGTCCCTCAGGACATGGCTGATGATGGGCCATTTCTAATGGCGGCCTACGGTGGATTCTTAGATTAGGACTGTACATCACTGAGTCATTTGTGGTGGGTCTGTCTTCAAAAAGGCCCTTGTGTCCAAAACATCATTACTTCAATAATTCAACTGCAGAGCTAATAGTGTGTGTGCAGGAATTTACACTTTTTCTTTAGGTTAACATTGGAATTCTAACCTTAATGCATTTCTTTGTTGCTTTTCTCTCCACTAACTTTGGATCGTTGCTCAATGGAAACACAGGAGCTTAAATGTCTGGGACAGCCAAGTTCACCTTCATCTTTTGATCGTCAAAGTTGACGGGTCGCCGTGTCAACCGGCCAGCATCTAACCTGGACGTTATGCAGATCCTCCAGCGGACCGGTGGAAGACTCACATCCTAAAAGCAGGTTCCGTATCAGCATAAGCATGTAGCCCAAAGGTCACACAAACAGTTGGTTTGAAATAATCTTTGGACTTGTGGCACAACATTACTTCTGAATGTGATGTCTGAATATAAAGCCATGGAAGTTTTGACACTACTGAGTGAGTCGTGCCCACCATCTAGTGTTCGGAGGAGGAAGTGAATTCTGTGATCAGTTGATTGTGCAGAGAGACTCCTACAACCAATACAGTGTTTAGAATCACGTCATCTACCAACTGTGCAACAAATATACTGATTTAGTTAGTTAGAGGTAGAAGAGAAGGGATTGTATCATTACTCTGATATGAGACGTCATGACATTCTGTGCTAGCGCCACAGTATGTTATTGTTAAAGACTCCTCAGCACACAAGCTTTGGAAGATCGATGGAATGCATGGGGGAAAGGATGAAAACATTTGAAATGTTGCACAAATATATTAAATGTATTTTAATGACATTTTTATTGAATAATATATTTGACTATCCTTTTTTTCTCTATCCGTCTATCTCTCTTTCATTCTCTCTCTTTTCTATCAGTCTGACTTTCTGTCTGTCTCTCTGACTCTCTGACTTTGTCTGTCTCTCTGCCTGACTCTCTCTGTCTGACTCTGTCTGTCTCTCTGACTTTTTGCCTGACTCTCTCTGTCTGACTGTCTGTACACACACACACACAACTTGGAGGCATTGTTAGGTCTGTCTGTCTGTCTGTCTGTCTACACAAACACACGCGACTTGGAGGCATTGTTAGGTCTGTCTGTCTGTCTGTCTGTCTACACAAACACACGCGACTTGGAGGCATTGTTAGGTCTGTCTGTCTGTCTGTCTTTCTACAGACACGCACACACACACGACTTGGAGGCATTGTTAGGTCTGTCTGTCTGTCTGTCTGTCTGTCTGTCTTTCTACAGACACGCACACACACACACACACGACTTGGAGGCATTGTTAGGTCTGTCTGTCTGTCTGTCTGTCTGTCTTTCTACAGACACGCACACACACACACACACGACTTGGAGGCATTGTTAGGTCTGTCTGTCTTTCTGTCTGTCTGTACACACACAACTTGGAGGCATTGTTAGGTCTGTCTGTCTGTCTGTCTGTCTGTCTTTCTACACACACGCACACACGCACGACTTGGAGACATTGTTAGGTCTGTCTGTGTAGAAAGACATACAAACAAGACTTGGAGTTATTGTTAGGTCTGTCAGTCTGTCTGTCTGTACACACACGACTTGGAGGCATTGTTAGATCTGTCTGTCTGTACACATACACGACTTGAAGGCATTGTTAGGTCTGTCTGTACACACATACACACACGACTTGGAGGCATTGTTAGGTCTGTCTGTCTGTACACACATACACACACGACTTGGATGCATTGTTAGGTCTGTCTGTGTAGAAAGACAGACAGACACGACTTGGAGTTATTGTTAGGTCTGTCAGTCTGTCTGTCTGTACACACACGACTTGGAGGCATTGTTATGTCTGTCTGTCTGTTTACACACACACACACGACTTGGAGGCATTGTTAGGTCTGTCTGTGTAGAAAGACAGACAGACACGACTAGGAGTTATTGTTAGGTCTGTCAGTCTGTCTGTCTGTCTTTCTACACACACGCACACACGCACGACTTGGAGGCATTGTTAGGTCTGTCTGTCTGTACACACATACACACACGACTTGGAGGCATTGTTAGGTCTGTCTGTCTGTCTACACAAACACACGCGACTTGGAGGCATTGTTAGGTCTGTCTGTCTGTCTGTCTGTCTTTCTACAGACACGCACACACACACGACTTGGAGGCATTGTTAGGTCTGTCTGTCTGTCTGTCTGTCTGTCTGTCTGTCTGTCTGTCTGTCTACACAAACACACGCGACTTGGAGGCATTGTTAGGTCTGTCTGTCTGTCTGTCTGTCTGTCTGTCTGTCTTTCTACAGACACGCACACACACACACACACGACTTGGAGGCATTGTTAGGTCTGTCTGTCTTTCTGTCTGTCTGTACACACACAACTTGGAGGCATTGTTAGGTCTGTCTGTCTGTCTGTCTGTCTGTCTTTCTACACACACGCACACACACACACGACTTGGAGGCATTGTTAGGTCTGTCTGTCTGTCTACACACGCAACTTGGAGGCATTGTTAGGTCTGTCCGTCTGTCTGTCTGTACACACACAACTTGGAGGCATTGTTAGGTCTGTGTCTGTACACACACACGACTTGGAGGCATTGTTAGGTCTGTCTGTGTAGAAAGACAGACAGACAGACAGAGACGACCTGAGGCATTGTTAGGTCTGTCTGTCTGTCTGTACACACATACACACACGACTTGGAGGCATTGTTAGGTCTGTCTGTGTAGAAAGACAGACAGACACGACGTGGAGTTATTGTTAGGTCTGTCAGTCTGTCTGTCTGTCTTTCTACACACACGCACACACGCACGACTTGGAGGCATTGTTAGGTCTGTCTGTCTGTCTGTCTGTACACACACGACTTGGAGGCATTGTTAGGTCTGTCTGTCTGTACACACACACGACTTGGAAGCATTGTTAGGTCTGTCTGTCTGTACACATACACGACTTGTAGGCATTGTTAGGTCTGTCTGTCTGTACACACACGCACAAACGACTTGGAGGCATTGTTAGGTCTGTCTGTGTAGAAAGACAGACAGACACGACTTGGAGTTATTGTTAGGTCTGTCTGTCTGTCTACACTCACACACAACTTGGAGGCATTGTTAGGTCTGTGTCTGTACACACACACAACTTGGAGGCATTGTTAGGTCTGTCAGTCTGTCTGTCTGTCCTTCTACACACACGAACACACGCACGACTTGGAGGCATTGTTAGGTCTGTCTGTCTGTCTGTCTAAACACACACACGCATGACTTGGAGGCATTGTTAGGTCTGTCTGTGTAGAAAGACAGACAGACAGACACGACCTGAGGCATTGTTAGGTCTGTCTGTCTGTCTGTCTTTCTACACACACGCACACACGCACGACTTGGAGACATTGTTAGGTCTGTCTGTGTAGAAAGACATACAAACAAGACTTGGAGTTATTGTTAGATCTGTCTGTCTGTACACATACACAACTTGAAGGCATTGTTAGGTCTGTCTGTCTGTACACACATACACACACGACTTGGAGGCATTGTTAGGTCTGTCTGTCTGTACACACATACACACACGACTTGGATGCATTGTTAGGTCTGTCTGTGTAGAAAGACAGACAGACACGACTTGGAGTTATTGTTAGGTCTGTCAGTCTGTCTGTCTGTACACACACGACTTGGAGGCATTGTTATGTCTGTCTGTCTGTTTACACACACACACACGACTTGGAGGCATTGTTAGGTCTGTCTGTGTAGAAAGACAGACAGACACGACTAGGAGTTATTGTTAGGTCTGTCAGTCTGTCTGTCTGTCTTTCTACACACACGCACACACGCACGACTTGGAGGCATTGTTAGGTCTGTCTGTCTGTACACACATACACACACGACTTGGAGGCATTGTTAGGTCTGTCTGTCTGTCTACACAAACACACGCGACTTGGAGGCATTGTTAGGTCTGTCTGTCTGTCTGTCTGTCTTTCTACAGACACGCACACACACACGACTTGGAGACATTGTTAGGTCTGTCTGTCTGTCTGTCTGTCTGTCTGTCTGTCTGTCTGTCTGTCTGTCTACACAAACACACGCGACTTGGAGGCATTGTTAGGTCTGTCTGTCTGTCTGTCTGTCTGTCTGTCTTTCTACAGACACGCACACACACACACACACGACTTGGAGGCATTGTTAGGTCTGTCTGTCTTTCTGTCTGTCTGTACACACACAACTTGGAGGCATTGTTAGGTCTGTCTGTCTGTCTGTCTGTCTGTCTTTCTACACACACGCACACACACACACGACTTGGAGGCATTGTTAGGTCTGTCTGTCTGTCTACACACGCAACTTGGAGGCATTGTTAGGTCTGTCCGTCTGTCTGTTTGTACACACACAACTTGGAGGCATTGTTAGGTCTGTGTCTGTACACACACACGACTTGGAGGCATTGTTAGGTCTGTCTGTGTAGAAAGACAGACAGACAGACAGAGACGACCTGAGGCATTGTTAGGTCTGTCTGTCTGTCTGTACACACATACACACACGACTTGGAGGCATTGTTAGGTCTGTCTGTGTAGAAAGACAGACAGACACGACGTGGAGTTATTGTTAGGTCTGTCAGTCTGTCTGTCTGTCTTTCTACACACACGCACACACGCACGACTTGGAGGCATTGTTAGGTCTGTCTGTCTGTACACACACACGACTTGGAAGCATTGTTAGGTCTGTCTGTCTGTACACATACACGACTTGTAGGCATTGTTAGGTCTGTCTGTCTGTACACACACGCACAAACGACTTGGAGGCTTTGTTAGGTCTGTCTGTGTAGAAAGACAGACAGACACGACTTGGAGTTATTGTTAGGTCTGTCTGTCTGTCTACACTCACACACACAACTTGGAGGCATTGTTAGGTCTGTGTCTGTACACACACACAACTTGGAGGCATTGTTAGGTCTGTCAGTCTGTCTGTCTGTCCTTCTACACACACGCACACGCACGACTTGGAGGCATTGTTAGGTCTGTCTGTCTGTCTAAACACACACACGCATGACTTGGAGGCATTGTTAGGTCTGTCTGTGTAGAAAGACAGACAGACAGACACGACCTGAGGCATTGTTAGGTCTGTCTGTCTGTCTGTCTTTCTACACACACGCACACACGCACGACTTGGAGACATTGTTAGGTCTGTCTGTGTAGAAAGACATACAAACAAGATTTGGAGTTATTGTTAGGTCTGTCAGTCTGTCTGTCTGTACACACACGACTTGGAGGCATTGTTAGATCTGTCTGTCTGTACACATACACGACTTGAAGGCATTGTTAGGTCTGTCTGTCTGTACACACATACACACACGACTTGGAGGCATTGTTAGGTCTGTCTGTCTGTACACACATACACACACGACTTGGATGCATTGTTAGGTCTGTCTGTGTAGAAAGACAGACAGACACGACTTGGAGTTATTGTTAGGTCTGTCAGTCTGTCTGTCTGTACACACACGACTTGGAGGCATTGTTATGTCTGTCTGTCTGTTTACACACACACACACGACTTGGAGGCATTGTTAGGTCTGTCTGTGTAGAAAGACAGACAGACATGACTAGGAGTTATTGTTAGGTCTGTCAGTCTGTCTGTCTGTCTTTCTACACACACGCACACACGCACGACTTGGAGGCATTGTTAGGTCTGTCTGTCTGTACACACATACACACACGACTTGGAGGCATTGTTAGGTCTGTCTGTCTGTCTACACAAACACACGCACGACTTGGAGGCATTGTTAGGTCTGTCTGTCTGTCTGTACAGACACGACTTGGAGGCATTGTTAGGTCTGTCTGTCTGTACACACACACGACTTGGAAGCATTGTTAGGTCTGTCTGTCTGTACACATACACGACTTGAAGGCATTGTTAGGTCTGTCTGTCTGTACACACACGCACAAACGACTTGGAGGCATTGTTAGGTCTGTCTGTGTAGAAAGACAGACAGACAGACAGAGACGACCTGAGGCATTGTTACGTCTGTCTGTCTGTCTGTCTGTCTGACTTTCTACACACACGCACACACACACGACTTGGAAGCATTGTTAGGTCTGTCTGTCTGTACACACATACACACACGACTTGGAGGCATTGTTAGGTCTGTCTGTGTAGAAAGACAGACAGACACGACTTGGAGTTACTGTTAGGTCTGTCTGTCTGTCTACACTCACACACACAACTTGGAGGCATTGTTAGGTCTGTGTCTGTACACACACACAATTGGAGGCATTGTTAGGTCTGTCAGTCTGTCTGTCTGTCCTTCTACACACACGCACACACGCACAACTTGGAGGCATTGTTAGGTCTGTCTGTGTAGAAAGACAGACAGACAGACACGACCTGAGGCATTGTTAGGTCTGTCTGTCTGTCTGTCTGTCTTTCTACACACACGCACAAACGCACACACGCACGACTTGGACACATTGTTAGGTCTGTCTGTCTGTGTGTCTACACACACACGACTTAGAGGCATTGTTAGGTCTGTCTTTCTGTACACACACGACTTGGAGGCATTGTTAGGTCTGTATGTCTGTCTATCTGTCTACACACACACGCGACTTGGAGGCATTGTTAGGTCTGTCTGTGTTGAAAGACAGACAGACACGACTTGGAGTTATTGTTAGGTCTGTCAGTCTGTCTGTCCGTCTTTCTACACACACGCACACACGCACGACTTGGAGGCATTGTTAGGTCTGTCTGTGTAGAAAGACAGACAGACACGACTTGGAGTTATTGTTAGGTCTGTCAGTCTATCTGTCTGTACACACACGACTTGGAGGCATTGTTAGATCTGTCTGTCTGTCTACACACACACGACTTGGAGGCATTGTTAGGTCTGTCTGTCTGTACACACACGACTTGGAGGCATTGTTAGGTCTGTATGTCTGTCTATCTGTCTACACACACACGCGACTTGGAGGCATTGTTAGGTCTGTGTCTGTACACACACACAACTTGGAGGCATTGTTAGGTCTGTCAGTCTGTCTGTCTGTCCTTCTACACACACACACACACGCACGACTTGGAGGCATTGTTAGGTCTGTCTGTGTAGAAAGACAGACAGACAGACACGACCTGAGGCATTGTTAGGTCTGTCTGTCTGTCTGTCTTTCTACACACACGCACACACGCGCGACTTGGAGACATTGTTAGGTCTGTCTGTGTAGAAAGACATACAAACAAGACTTGGAGTTATTGTTAGATCTGTCTGTCTGTCTAGACACACACACACGACTTGGAGGTATTGTTAGGTCTGTCTGTGTAGAAAGACAGACAGACACGACTTGGAGTTATTGTGAGGTCTGTCATTCTGTCTGTCTGTCTTTCTACACACACGCACACACGCACGACTTGGAGGCATTGTTAGGTCTGTCTGTCTGTCTGTACAGACACGACTTGGAGGCATTGTTAGGTCTGTCTGTCTGTACACACACACGACTTGGAAGCATTGTTAGGTCTGTCTGTCTGTACACATACACGACTTGAAGGCATTTTTAGGTCTGTCTGTCTGTACACACACGCACAAACGACTTGGAGGCATTGTTAGGTCTGTCTGTGTAGAAAGACAGACAGACAGACAGAGACGACCTGAGGCATTGTTACGTCTGTCTGTCTGTCTGTCTGTCTGACTTTCTACACACACGCACACACACACGACTTGGAAGCATTGTTAGGTCTGTCTGTCTGTACACACATACACACACGACTTGGAGGCATTGTTAGGTCTGTCTGTGTAGAAAGACAGACAGACACGACTTGGAGTTATTGTTAGGTCTGTCTGTCTGTCTACACTCACACACACAACTTGGAGGCATTGTTAGGTCTGTGTCTGTACACACACACAACTTGGAGGCATTGTTAGGTCTGTCAGTCTGTCTGTCTGTCCTTCTACACACACGCACACACGCACGACTTGGAGGCATTGTTAGGTCTGTCTGTCTGTCTGTCTAAACACACACACGCACGACTTGGAGGCATTGTTAGGTCTGTCTGTGTAGAAAGACAGACAGACACGACCTGAGGCATTGTTAGGTCTGTCTGTCTGTCTGTCTGTCTTTCTACACACACGCACACACGCACACACGCACGACTTGTAGACATTGTTAGGTCTGTCTGTCTGTGTGTCTACACACACACGACTTAGAGGCATTGTTAGGTCTGTCTGTCTGTACACACACGACTTTGAGGCATTGTTAGGTCTGTATGTGTAGAAAGACAGACAGACACGACTTGGAGTTATTGTTAGGTCTGTCAGTCTGTCTGTCTGTACACACACGACTTGGAGGCATTGTTAGGTCTGTCTGTCTGTCTACACACACACACGACTTGGAGGCATTGTTAGGTCTGTCTGTGTAGAAAGACAGACAGACACGACTAGGAGTTATTGTTAGGTCTGTCAGTCTGTCTGTCCGTCTTTCTACACACACGCACACACGCACGACTTGGAGGCACTGTTAGGTCTGTCTGTCTGTACACACATACACACACGACTTGGAGGCATTGTTAGGTCTGTCTGTGTAGAAAGACAGACAGAAACGACTTGGAGTTATTGTTAGGTCTGTCAGTCTATCTGTCTGTACACACACGACTTGGAGGCATTGTTAGATCTGTCTGTCTGTCTACACACACACGACTTGGAGGCATTGTTAGGTCTGTCTGTCTGTACACACACGACTTGGAGGCATTGTTAGGTCTGTATGTCTGTCTATCTGTCTACACACACACGCGACTTGCAGGCATTGTTAGGTCTGTCTGTGTAGAAAGACAGACAGACAGACACGACTTGGAGGCATTGTTAGTCCTGTCTGTCTTTCTGTCTGTCTGTACACACACAACTTTGAGGCATTGTTAGGTCTGTCTGTCTGTCTGCACACACACATGCACGACTTGGAGGTATTGTCAGGTCTGTCTGTCTGTCTAAACACACACACACGACTTGGAGGCATTGTTCGGTCTGTCTGTCTTTCTACACACACGCACACACGCACGACTTGGAGGCATTGTTAGGTCTGTCTGTGTAGAAAGACAGACAGACACGACTTGGAGTTATTGTTAGGTCTGTCAGTCAGTCTGTCTGTACACACACGACTTGGAGGCATTGTTAGGTCTGTCTGTCTGTCTACACACACACACACGACTTGGAGGCATTGTTAGGTCTGTCTGTGTAGAAAGACAGACAGACACGACTAGGAGTTATTGTTAGGTCTGTCAGTCTGTCTGTCCGTCTTTCTACACAAACGCACACACGCACGACTTGGAGGCATTGTTAGGTCTGTCTGTCTGTACACACTTACACACACGACTTGGAGGCATTGTTAGGTCTGTCTGTGTAGAAAGACAGACAGACACGACTTGGAGTTATTGTTAGGTCTGTCAGTCTGTCTGTTTGTACACACACGACTTGGAGGCATTGTTAGATCTGTCTGTCTGTCTAAACACACACACACGACTTGGAGGTATTGTTAGGTCTGTCTGTGTAGAAAGACAGACCTAACAATACCTCCAACTTGGAGTTGGAGTTATTGTTAGGTCTGTCTGTCTGTACACACACGACTTGGAGGCATTGTTAGGTCTGTCTGTCTGTCTACACACACACACGACTTGGAGGCATTGTTAGGTCTGTCTGTGTATAAAGACAGACAGACAGACAGACAGAGACGACCTGAGGCATTGTTAGGTCTGTCTGTCTGTCTGTCTGTCTGTCTGTCTTTCTACACACACGCACACACACACACGACTTGGAGGCATTGTAAGGTCTGTCTGTCTGTACACACATACACACACGACTTGGAGGCATTGTTAGGTCTGTCTGTGTAGAAAGACAGACAGACACGACTTGGAGTTATTGTTAGGTCTGTCAGTCTGTCTGTCTGTCTGTCTCTCTACACACACGCACACACACACACAACTTGGAGGCATTGTTAGGTCTGTGTCTGTACACACACACAACTTGGAGGCATTGTTAGGTCTTTCAGTCTGTCTGTCTGTCCTACACACACGCACACACGCACGACTTGAAAGCATTGTTAGGTCTGTCTGTCTGTCTGTCTTTCTACACACACGCACGACTTGGAGGCATTGTTAGGTCTGTCTGTGTAGAAAGACAGACAGACACGACTGGGAGTTATTTTTAGGTCTGTCAGTCTGTCTGTCTGTCTTTCTACACACACGCACGACTTGGAGGCATTGTTAGGTCTGTCTGTCTGTACACACATACACACACGACTTGGAGGCATTGTTAGGTCTGTCTGTCTGTCTACACAAACACACGCGACTTGGAGGCATTGTTAGGTCTGTCTGTCTGTCTGTCTGTCTTTCTACAGACACGCACACACACACGACTTGGAGGCATTGTTAGGTCTGTCTGTCTGTCTGTCTGTCTGTCTGTCTGTCTGTCTGTCTGTCTACACAAACACACGCGACTTGGAGGCATTGTTAGGTCTGTCTGTCTGTCTGTCTGTCTGTCTGTCTTTCTACAGACACGCACACACACACACACACGACTTGGAGGCATTGTTAGGTCTGTCTGTCCTTCTGTCTGTCTGTACACACACAACTTGGAGGCATTGTTAGGTCTGTCTGTCTGTCTGTCTGTCTGTCTGTCTTTCTACACACACGCACACACACACACGACTTGGAGGCATTGTTAGGTCTGTCTGTCTGTCTACACACGCAACTTGGAGGCATTGTTAGGTCTGTCCGTCTGTCTGTCTGTACACACACAACTTGGAGGCATTGTTAGGTCTGTGTCTGTACACACACACGACTTGGAGGCATTGTTAGGTCTGTCTGTGCAGAAAGACAGACAGACAGACAGAGACGACCTGAGGCATTGTTAGGTCTGTCTGTCTGTCTGTACACACATACACACACGACTTGGAGGCATTGTTAGGTCTGTCTGTGTAGAAAGACAGACAGACACGACTTGGAGTTATTGTTAGGTCTGTCAGTCTGTCTGTCTGTACACACACGACTTGGAGGCATTGTTAGGTCTGTCTGTCTGTACACATACACGACTTGGAGGCATTGTTAGGTCTGTCTGTCTGTACACACACGCACAAACGACTTGGAGGCATTGTTAGGTCTGTCTGTGTAGAAAGACAGACAGACAGACAGAGACGACCTGAGGCATTGTTAGGTCTGTCTGTCTGTACACACACGCACAAACGACTTGGAGGCATTGTTAGGTCTGTCTGTGTAGAAAGACAGACAGACAGACAGAGACGACCTGAGGCATTGTTAGGTCTGTCTGTCTGTCTGTCTGTCTGTCTTTCTACACACACGCACACACACACACGACTTGGAGGCATTGTTAGGTCTGTCTGTCTGTACACACATAAACACACGACTTGGAGGCATTGTTAGGTCTGTCTGTGTAGAAAGACAGACAGACACGACTTGGAGTTATTGTTAGGTCTGTCTGTCTGTCTACACTCACACACACAACTTGGAGGCATTGTTAGGTCTGTGTCTGTACACACACACAACTTGGAGGCATTGTTAGGTCTGTCAGTCTGTCTGTCTGTCCTTCTACACACACGCACGACTTGGAGGCATTGTTAGGTCTGTCTGTCTGTCTGTCTAAACACACACACGCATGACTTGGAGGCATTGTTAGGTCTGTCTGTGTAGAAAGACAGACAGACACGACTAGGAGTTATTGTTAGGTCTGTCAGTCTGTCTGTCTGTCTTTCTACACACACGCACACACGCACGACTTGGAGGCATTGTTAGGTCTGTCTGTCTGTACACACATACACACACGACTTGGAGGCATTGTTAGGTTTGTCTGTGTAGAAAGACATACAGACAAGACTTGGAGTTATTGTTAGGTCTGTCAGTCTGTCTGTCTGTACACACACGACTTGGAGGCATTGTTAGATCTGTCTGTCTGTCTACACACACACACACGACTTGGAGGTATTGTTAGGTCTGTCTGTGTAGAAAGACAGACAGACACGACTTGGAGTTATTGTTAGGTCTGTCAGTCTGTCTGTCTGTCTTTCTACACACACGCACACACGCACGACTTGGAGGCATTGTTAGGTCTGTCTGTCTGTCTGTCTGTACACACACGACTTGGAGGCATTGTTAGGTCTGTCTGTCTGTACACATACACGACTTGTAGGCATTGTTAGGTCTGTCTGTCTGTACACACACGCACAAACGACTTGGAGGCATTGTTAGGTCTGTCTGTCTGTACACACATAAACACACGACTTGGAGGCATTGTTAGGTCTGTCTGTGTAGAAAGACAGACAGACACGACTTGGAATTATTGTTAGGTCTGTCTGTCTGTCTACACTCACACACACAACTTGGAGGCATTGTTAGGTCTGTGTCTGTACACACACACAACTTGGAGGCATTGTTAGGTCTGTCAGTCTGTCTGTCTGTCCTTCTACACACACGCACACACGCACGACTTGGAGGCATTGTTAGGTCTGTCTGTCTGTCTGTCTAAACACACACACGCATGACTTGGAGGCATTGTTAGGTCTGTCTGTGTAGAAAGACAGACAGACAGACACGACCTGAGGCATTGTTAGGTCTGTCATTCTGTCTGTCTGTCTTTCTACACACACGCACACACGCACGACTTGGAGGCATTGTTAGGTCTGTCTGTCTGTCTGTACAGACACGACTTGGAGGCATTGTTAGGTCTGTCTGTCTGTACACACACACGACTTGGAAGCATTGTTAGGTCTGTCTGTCTGTACACACACGCACAAACGACTTGGAGGCATTGTTAGGTCTGTCTGTGTAGAAAGACAGACAGACAGACAGAGACGACCTGAGGCATTGTTACGTCTGTCTGTCTGTCTGTCTGACTTTCTACACACACGCACACACACACGACTTGGAAGCATTGTTAGGTCTGTCTGTCTGTACACACATACACACACGACTTGGATGCATTGTTAGGTCTGTCTGTGTAGAAAGACAGACAGACACGACTTGGAGTTATTGTTAGGTCTGTCTGTCTGTCTACACTCACACACACAACTTGGAGGCATTGTTAGGTCTGTGTCTGTACACACACACAACTTGGAGGCATTGTTAGGTCTGTCAGTCTGTCTGTCTGTCCTTCTACACACACGCACACACGCACGACTTGGAGGCATTGTTAGGTCTGTCTGTCTGTCTGTCTAAACACACACACGCACGACTTGGAGGCATTGTTAGGTCTGTCTGTGTAGAAAGACAGACAGACACGACCTGAGGCATTGTTAGGTCTGTCTGTCTGTCTGTCTGTCTTTCTACACACACGCACACACGCACACACGCACGACTTGGAGACATTGTTAGGTCTGTCTGTCTGTGTGTCTACACACACACGACTTAGAGGCATTGTTAGGTCTGTCTGTCTGTACACACACGACTTTGAGGCATTGTTAGGTCTGTATGTCTGTCTATCTGTCTACACACACACGCGACTTGGAGGCATTGTTAGGTCTGTCTGTGTAGAAAGACAGACAGACACGACTTGGAGTTATTGTTAGGTCTGTCAGTCTGTCTGTCTGTACACACACGACTTGGAGGCATTGTTAGGTCTGTCTGTCTGTACACATACACGACTTGTAGGCATTGTTAGGTCTGTCTGTCTGTACACACACGCACAAACGACTTGGAGGCATTGTTAGGTCTGTCTGTCTGTACACACATAAACACACGACTTGGAGGCATTGTTAGGTCTGTCTGTGTAGAAAGACAGACAGACACGACTTGGAATTATTGTTAGGTCTGTCTGTCTGTCTACACTCACACACACAACTTGGAGGCATTGTTAGGTCTGTGTCTGTACACACACACAACTTGGAGGCATTGTTAGGTCTGTCAGTCTGTCTGTCTGTCCTTCTACACACACGCACACACGCACGACTTGGAGGCATTGTTAGGTCTGTCTGTCTGTCTGTCTAAACACACACACGCATGACTTGGAGGCATTGTTAGGTCTGTCTGTGTAGAAAGACAGACAGACAGACACGACCTGAGGCATTGTTAGGTCTGTCATTCTGTCTGTCTGTCTTTCTACACACACGCACACACGCACGACTTGGAGGCATTGTTAGGTCTGTCTGTCTGTCTGTACAGACACGACTTGGAGGCATTGTTAGGTCTGTCTGTCTGTACACACACACGACTTGGAAGCATTGTTAGGTCTGTCTGTCTGTACACATACACGACTTGAAGGCATTGTTAGGTCTGTCTGTCTGTACACACACGCACAAACGACTTGGAGGCATTGTTAGGTCTGTCTGTGTAGAAAGACAGACAGACAGACAGAGACGACCTGAGGCATTGTTACGTCTGTCTGTCTGTCTGTCTGTCTGACTTTCTACACACACGCACACACACACGACTTGGAAGCATTGTTAGGTCTGTCTGTCTGTACACACATACACACACGACTTGGAGGCATTGTTAGGTCTGTCTGTGTAGAAAGACAGACAGACACGACTTGGAGTTATTGTTAGGTCTGTCTGTCTGTCTACACTCACACACACAACTTGGAGGCATTGTTAGGTCTGTGTCTGTACACACACACAACTTGGAGGCATTGTTAGGTCTGTCAGTCTGTCTGTCTGTCCTTCTACACACACGCACACACGCACAACTTGGAGGCATTGTTAGGTCTGTCTGTGTAGAAAGACAGACAGACAGACACGACCTGAGGCATTGTTAGGTCTGTCTGTCTGTCTGTCTGTCTTTCTACACACACGCACAAACGCACACACGCACGACTTGGAGACATTGTTAGGTTTGTCTGTCTGTGTGTCTACACACACACGACTTAGAGGCATTGTTAGGTCTGTCTGTCTGTACACACACGACTTGGAGGCATTGTTAGGTCTGTATGTCTGTCTATCTGTCTACACACACACGCGACTTGGAGGCATTGTTAGGTCTGTCTGTGTTGAAAGACAGACAGACACGACTTGGAGTTATTGTTAGGTCTGTCAGTCTGTCTGTCTGTACACACACGACTTAGAGGCATTGTTAGGTCTGTCTGTCTGTCTAAACACACACACGACTTGGAGGCATTGTTAGGTCTGTCTGTGTAGAAAGACAGACAGACACGACTAGGAGTTATTGTTAGGTCTGTCAGTCTGTCTGTCCGTCTTTCTACACACACGCACACACGCACGACTTGGAGGCATTGTTAGGTCTGTCTGTCTGTACACACATACACACACGACTTGGAGGCATTGTTAGGTCTGTCTGTGTAGAAAGACAGACAGACACGACTTGGAGTTATTGTTAGGTCTGTCAGTCTATCTGTCTGTACACACGACTTGGAGGCATTGTTAGATCTGTCTGTCTGTCTACACACACACGACTTGGAGGCATTGTTAGGTCTGTCTGTCTGTACACACACGACTTGGAGGCATTGTTAGGTCTGTATGTCTGTCTATCTGTCTACACACACACGCGACTTGGAGGCATTGTTAGGTCTGTGTCTGTACACACACACAACTTGGAGGCATTGTTAGGTCTGTCAGTCTGTCTGTCTGTCTGTCCTTCTACACACACGCACACACGCACGACTTGGAGGCATTGTTAGGTCTGTCTGTGTAGAAAGACAGACAGACAGACACGACCTGAGGCATTGTTAGGTCTGTCTGTCTGTCTGTCTTTCTACACACACGCACACACGCACGACTTGGAGACATTGTTAGGTCTGTCTGTGTAGAAAGACATACAAACAAGACTTGGAGTTATTGTTAGATCTGTCTGTCTGTCTAGACACACACACACGACTTGGAGGTATTGTTAGGTCTGTCTGTGTAGAAAGACAGACAGACACGACTTGGAGTTATTGTGAGGTCTGTCATTCTGTCTGTCTGTCTTTCTACACACACGCACACACGCACGACTTGGAGGCATTGTTAGGTCTGTCTGTCTGTCTGTACAGACACGACTTGGAGGCATTGTTAGGTCTGTCTGTCTGTACACACACACGACTTGGAAGCATTGTTAGGTCTGTCTGTCTGTACACATACACGACTTGAAGGCATTGTTAGGTCTGTCTGTCTGTACACACACGCACAAACGACTTGGAGGCATTGTTAGGTCTGTCTGTGTAGAAAGACAGACAGACAGACAGAGACGACCTGAGGCATTGTTACGTCTGTCTGTCTGTCTGTCTGTCTGACTTTCTACACACACGCACACACACACGACTTGGAAGCATTGTTAGGTCTGTCTGTCTGTACACACATACACACACGACTTGGAGGCATTGTTAGGTCTGTCTGTGTAGAAAGACAGACAGACACGACTTGGAGTTATTGTTAGGTCTGTCTGTCTGTCTACACTCACACACACAACTTGGAGGCATTGTTAGGTCTGTGTCTGTACACACACACAACTTGGAGGCATTGTTAGGTCTGTCAGTCTGTCTGTCTGTCCTTCTACACACACGCACACACGCACGACTTGGAGGCATTGTTAGGTCTGTCTGTCTGTCTGTCTAAACACACACACGCACGACTTGGAGGCATTGTTAGGTCTGTCTGTGTAGAAAGACAGACAGACACGACCTGAGGCATTGTTAGGTCTGTCTGTCTGTCTGTCTGTCTTTCTACACACACGCACACACGCACACACGCACGACTTGGAGACATTGTTAGGTCTGTCTGTCTGTGTGTCTACACACACACGACTTAGAGGCATTGTTAGGTCTGTCTGTCTGTACACACACGACTTTGAGGCATTGTTAGGTCTGTATGTCTGTCTATCTGTCTACACACACACGCGACTTGGAGGCATTGTTAGGTCTGTCTGTGTAGAAAGACAGAAAGACACGACTTGGAGTTATTGTTAGGTCTGTCAGTCTGTCTGTCTGTACACACACGACTTGAAGGCATTGTTAGGTCTGTCTGTCTGTCTACACACACACACGACTTGGAGGCATTGTTAGGTCTGTCTGTGTAGAAAGACAGACAGACACGACTAGGAGTTATTGTTAGGTCTGTCAGTCTGTCTGTCCGTCTTTCTACACACACGCACACACGCACGACTTGGAGGCATTGTTAGGTCTGTCTGTCTGTACACACATACACACACGACTTGGAGGCATTGTTAGGTCTGTCTGTGTAGAAAGACAGACAGACACGACTTGGAGTTATTGTTAGGTCTGTCAGTCTATCTGTCTGTACACACGACTTGGAGGCATTGTTAGATCTGTCTGTCTGTCTACACACACACGACTTGGAGGCATTGTTAGGTCTGTCTGTCTGTACACACACGACTTGGAGGCATTGTTAGGTCTGTATGTCTGTCTATCTGTCTACACACACACGCGACTTGGAGGCATTGTTAGGTCTGTGTCTGTACACACACACAACTTGGAGGCATTGTTAGGTCTGTCAGTCTGTCTGTCTGTCTGTCCTTCTACACACACGCACACACGCACGACTTGGAGGCATTGTTAGGTCTGTCTGTGTAGAAAGACAGACAGACAGACACGACCTGAGGCATTGTTAGGTCTGTCTGTCTGTCTGTCTTTCTACACACACGCACACACGCACGACTTGGAGACATTGTTAGGTCTGTCTGTGTAGAAAGACATACAAACAAGACTTGGAGTTATTGTTAGATCTGTCTGTCTGTCTAGACACACACACACGACTTGGAGGTATTGTTAGGTCTGTCTGTGTAGAAAGACAGACAGACACGACTTGGAGTTATTGTGAGGTCTGTCATTCTGTCTGTCTGTCTTTCTACACACACGCACACACGCACGACTTGGAGGCATTGTTAGGTCTGTCTGTCTGTCTGTACAGACACGACTTGGAGGCATTGTTAGGTCTGTCTGTCTGTACACACACACGACTTGGAAGCATTGTTAGGTCTGTCTGTCTGTACACATACACGACTTGAAGGCATTGTTAGGTCTGTCTGTCTGTACACACACGCACAAACGACTTGGAGGCATTGTTAGGTCTGTCTGTGTAGAAAGACAGACAGACAGACAGAGACGACCTGAGGCATTGTTACGTCTGTCTGTCTGTCTGTCTGTCTGACTTTCTACACACACGCACACACACACGACTTGGAAGCATTGTTAGGTCTGTCTGTCTGTACACACATACACACACGACTTGGAGGCATTGTTAGGTCTGTCTGTGTAGAAAGACAGACAGACACGACTTGGAGTTATTGTTAGGTCTGTCTGTCTGTCTACACTCACACACACAACTTGGAGGCATTGTTAGGTCTGTGTCTGTACACACACACAACTTGGAGGCATTGTTAGGTCTGTCAGTCTGTCTGTCTGTCCTTCTACACACACGCACACACGCACGACTTGGAGGCATTGTTAGGTCTGTCTGTCTGTCTGTCTAAACACACACACGCACGACTTGGAGGCATTGTTAGGTCTGTCTGTGTAGAAAGACAGACAGACACGACCTGAGGCATTGTTAGGTCTGTCTGTCTGTCTGTCTGTCTTTCTACACACACGCACACACGCACACACGCACGACTTGGAGACATTGTTAGGTCTGTCTGTCTGTGTGTCTACACACACACGACTTAGAGGCATTGTTAGGTCTGTCTGTACACACACGACTTTGAGGCATTGTTAGGTCTGTATGTCTGTCTATCTGTCTACACACACACGCGACTTGGAGGCATTGTTAGGTCTGTCTGTGTAGAAAGACAGACAGACACGACTTGGAGTTATTGTTAGGTCTGTCAGTCTGTCTGTCTGTACACACACGACTTGAAGGCATTGTTAGGTCTGTCTGTCTGTCTACACACACACACGACTTGGAGGCATTGTTAGGTCTGTCTGTGTAGAAAGACAGACAGACACGACTAGGACCTATTGTTAGGTCTGTCAGTCTGTCTGTCCGTCTTTCTACACACACGCACACACGCACGACTTGGAGGCACTGTTAGGTCTGTCTGTCTGTACACACATACACACACGACTTGGAGGCATTGTTAGGTCTGTCTGTGTAGAAAGACAGACAGAAACGACTTGGAGTTATTGTTAGGTCTGTCAGTCTATCTGTCTGTACACACACGACTTGGAGGCATTGTTAGATCTGTCTGTCTGTCTACACACACACGACTTGGAGGCATTGTTAGGTCTGTCTGTCTGTACACACACGACTTGGAGGCATTGTTAGGTCTGTATGTCTGTCTATCTGTCTACACACACACGCGACTTGGAGGCATTGTTAGGTCTGTCTGTGTAGAAAGACAGACAGACAGACACGACTTGGAGGCATTGTTAGTCCTGTCTGTCTTTCTGTCTGTCTGTACACACACAACTTTGAGGCATTGTTAGGTCTGTCTGTCTATCTGCACACACACATGCACGACTTGGAGGTATTGTCAGGTCTGTCTGTCTGTCTAAACACACACACACGACTTGGAGGCATTGTTCGGTCTGTCTGTCTTTCTACACACACGCACACACGCACGACTTGGAGGCATTGTTAGGTCTGTCTGTGTAGAAAGACAGACAGACACGACTTGGAGTTATTGTTAGGTCTGTCAGTCTGTCTGTCTGTACACACACGACTTGGAGGCATTGTTAGGTCTGTCTGTCTGTCTACACACACACACACGACTTGGAGGCATTGTTAGGTCTGTCTGTGTAGAAAGACAGACAGACACGACTCGGAGTTATTGTTAGGTCTGTCAGTCTGTCTGTCCGTCTTTCTACACAAACGCACACACGCACGACTTGGAGGCATTGTTAGGTCTGTCTGTCTGTACACACTTACACACACGACTTGGAGGCATTGTTAGGTCTGTCTGTGTAGAAAGACAGACAGACACGACTTGGAGTTATTGTTAGGTCTGTCAGTCTGTCTGTCTGTCTTTCTACACACACGCACACATGCACGACTTGGAGGCATTGTTAGGTCTGTCTGTCTGTCTGTCTACACACACACACACGACTTGCAGGCATTGTTAGGTCTGTCTGTCTGTCTGTCTGTACACACACACGCACGACTTGGAGGCATTGTTAGGTCTGTCTGTCTGTCTACACAAACACACGCAACTTGGAGGCATTGTTAGGTCTGTCTGTCTGTGTCTGTCTGTCTTTCTACAGACACGCACACACACACGACTTGGAGGCATTGTTAGGTCTGTCTGTGTAGAAAGACAGACAGACAGACAGACACGACTTGGAGTTATTGTTAGGTCTGTCAGTCTGTCTTTCTACACACACGCACACACACACACGACTTGGAGGCATTGTTAGGTCTGTCTGTCTGTCTGTCTGTCTGTCTACACACACGCACACGACTTGGAGGCATTGTTAGGTCTGTCTGTCTGTCTGTCTGTACACACACAACTTGGAGGCATTGTTAGGTCTGTGTCTGTACACACACACGACTTGGAGGCATTGTTAGGTCTGTCTGTCTGTCTGTCTGTCTGTCTGTCTGGCTACACACACACACGACTTGGAGGCATTGTTAGGTCTGTCTGTCTGTACACACACACACACACACACGACTTGGAGGCATTGTTAGGTCTGTCTGTGTGTCTGTCTGTACACACAACTTGGAGGCACAACTATCCGTCTATCTCTCTTTCATTCTCTCTCTTTTCTATCAGTCTGACTTTCTCTTTGTCTCTCTGACTCTCTGACTTTGTCTGTCTCTCTGCCTGACTCTCTCTGTCTGACTCTGTCTGTCTCTCTGACTTTTTGCCTGACTCTCTCTGTCCGACTGTCTGTGTACACACACACACACACACACACGACTTGGAGGCATTGTTAGGTCTGTCTGTCTGTCTGTCTACACACACACACACGCGACTTGGAGGCATTGTTAGGTCTGTCTGTCTGTCTGTCTTTCTACAGACACGCACACACAAACACGACTTGGATGCATTGTTAGGTCTGTCTGTCTGTCTGTCTTTCTGCAGACACGCACACACACACACGACTTGGATGCATTGTTAGGTCTGTCTGTGTAGAAAGACAGACACGACTTGGAGGCATTGTTAGGTTTGTCTGTCTGTCTGTCTTTCTACAGACACGCACACACAAACACGACTTGGATGCATTGTTAGGTCTGTCTGTCTGTCTGTCTACACACACACACACGACTTGGAGGCATTGTTAGGTCTGTCTGTCTGTACACACACACACACACGACTTGGAGGCATTGTTAGGTCTGTCTGTGTAGAAAGACAGTGTAGCGCTAGCGGGTCCTGCCCCGTTTCTAGGCGGGGAAGTCTTTCGCACCTAACACGGTGGTTACTCCGTCGGCTGTCCCGCCTGCGAGGTTATGTTTTCCTCTTTGAGGTGTCGGGACAATACCTTCGGCCTTTTATCTCACCCTGTAGCAAAATCGTTAGGATTTCGGAATTAATTTTCTTTTTGAAAGTCTTTTACGGCTAATGCCCGAGGCGCTCTCAATAGGATGTAACCCTAACACCCAGTATGTAATAGTTATGTACATCGTCTATACTTTACTATTGCCTATTGTGAACACACAACTTGGAGGCATTGTTAGGTCTGTCTGTCTGTCTGCACACACACATGCACGACTTGGAGGCATTGTTAGGTCTGTCTATCTGTCTGCACACACACACACACACACACACACACACGACTTGGAGGCATTGTTAGGTCTGTCTGTCTGTTTGTCTGTCTACACAGACACGCGACTTGGAGGCATTGTTAGGTCTGTCTGTGTAGAAAGACAGACAGACACGACTTGGAGGCATTGTTAGGTCTGTCTGTCTGTACACACACGACTTGGAGGCATAGTTAGGTCTGTCTGTCTGTACACACACACGACTTGGAGGCATTGTTAGGTCTGTCTGTCTGTCTGTACACAGACACACAAACGACTTGGAGGCATTGTTAGGGCTGTCTGTGTAGAAAGACAGACAGACAGAGACGACCTGAGGCATTGTTAGGTCTCTCTGTCTGTCTGTCTGTCTGTCTTTCTAAACACACGCACACACACTCACGACTTGGAGGCATTGTTAGGTCTGTCTGTCTGTCTACACTCACACACACAACTTGGAGGCATTGTTAGGTCTGTGTCTGTACACACACACAACTTGGAGGCATTGTTAGGTCTGTCAGTCTTTCTACACACACACACACACGACTTGGAGGCATTGTTAGGTCTGTCTGTCTTTCTACACACACACACACACGACTTGGAGGCATTGTTAGGTCTGTCTGTGTAGAAAGACAGACAGACACGACTAGGAGTTATTGTTAGGTCTGTCAGTCTGTCTGTCTGTCTTTCTACACACACGCACACACGCACGACTTGGAGGCATTGTTAGGTCTGTCTGTCTGTCTGTCTACACACACACGACTTGGAGGCATTGTTAGGTCTGTCTGTGTAGAAAGACAGACAGACACGACTTGGAGGCATTGTTAGGTCTGTCTGTCTGTACACACACGACTTGGAGGCATAGTTAGGTCTGTCTGTCTGTACACACACACAACTTGGAGGCATTGTTAGGTCTGTCTGTCTGTCTACACTCACACACACAACTTGGAGGCATTGTTAGGTCTGTGTCTGTACACACACACAACGTGGAGGCATTGTTAGGTCTGTCAGTCTGTTTGTCTGTCTCTCTCCACACACACACACGACTTGGAGGCATTGTTAGGTCTGTCTGTGAAGAAAGACAGACAGACACGACTAGGAGTTATTGTTAGGTCTGTCAGTCTGTCTGTCTGTCTTTCTACACACGCACACATGCACGACTTGGAGGCATTGTTAGGTCTGTCTGTCTGTCTGTCTACACACACACACACACACACATGACTTGCAGGCATTGTTCGGCCTGTCTGTCTGTACACACACACGACTTGGAAGCATTGTTAGGTCTGTCTGTCTGTACACATACACGACTTGAAGGCATTGTTAGGTCTGTCTGTCTGTACACACACGCACAAACGACTTGGAGGCATTGTTAGGTCTGTCTGTGTAGAAAGACAGACAGACAGACAGAGACGACCTGAGGCATTGTTAGGTCTGTCTGTCTGTCTGTCTGTCTGACTTTCTACACACACGCACACACACACGACTTGGAAGCATTGTTAGGTCTGACTGTCTGTCTACACTCACACACACAACTTGGAGGCATTGTTAGGTCTGTGTCTGTACACACACACAACTTGGAGGCATTGTTACGTCTGTCAGTCTGTCTGTCTGTCCTTCTACACACACGCATACACGCACGACTTGGAGGCATTGTTAGGTCTGTCTGTCTGTCTGTCTAAACACACACACGCACGACTTGGAGGCATTGTTAGGTCTGTCTGTGTAGAAAGACAGACAGACAGACACGACCTGAGGCATTGTTAGGTCTGTCTGTCTGTCTGTCTTTCTACACACACGCACACACGCACACACGCACACACGCACACACGCACGACTTGGAGGCATTGTTAGGTCTGTCTGTACACACACGACTTGGAGGCATTGTTAGGTCTGTATGTCTGTCTATCTGTCTACACACACACGCGACTTGGAGGCATTGTTAGGTCTGTCTGTGTAGAAAGACAGACAGACACGACTTGGAGTTATTGTTAGGTCTGTCAGTCTGTCTGTCTGTACACACACGACTTGGAGGTATTGTTAGGTCTGTCTGTCTGTCTACACACACACACGACTTGGAGGCATTGTTAGGTCTGTCTGTCTGTACACACATAAACACACGACTTGGAGGCATTGTTAGGTCTGTCTGTGTAGAAAGACAGACAGACACGACTTGGAATTATTGTTAGGTCTGTCTGTCTGTCTACACTCACACACACAACTTGGAGGCATTGTTAGGTCTGTGTCTGTACACACACACAACTTGGAGGCATTGTTAGGTCTGTCAGTCTGTCTGTCTGTCCTTCTACACACACGCACACACGCACGACTTGGAGGCATTGTTAGGTCTGTCTGTCTGTCTGTCTAAACACACACACGCATGACTTGGAGGCATTGTTAGGTCTGTCTGTGTAGAAAGACAGACAGACAGACACGACCTGAGGCATTGTTAGGTCTGTCATTCTGTCTGTCTGTCTTTCTACACACACGCACACACGCACGACTTGGAGGCATTGTTAGGTCTGTCTGTCTGTCTGTACAGACACGACTTGGAGGCATTGTTAGGTCTGTCTGTCTGTACACACACACGACTTGGAAGCATTGTTAGGTCTGTCTGTCTGTACACATACACGACTTGAAGGCATTGTTAGGTCTGTCTGTCTGTACACACACGCACAAACGACTTGGAGGCATTGTTAGGTCTGTCTGTGTAGAAAGACAGACAGACAGACAGAGACGACCTGAGGCATTGTTACGTCTGTCTGTCTGTCTGTCTGTCTGACTTTCTACACACACGCACACACACACGACTTGGAAGCATTGTTAGGTCTGTCTGTCTGTACACACATACACACACGACTTGGAGGCATTGTTAGGTCTGTCTGTGTAGAAAGACAGACAGACACGACTTGGAGTTATTGTTAGGTCTGTCTGTCTGTCTACACTCACACACACAACTTGGAGGCATTGTTAGGTCTGTGTCTGTACACACACACAACTTGGAGGCATTGTTAGGTCTGTCAGTCTGTCTGTCTGTCCTTCTACACACACGCACACACGCACAACTTGGAGGCATTGTTAGGTCTGTCTGTGTAGAAAGACAGACAGACAGACACGACCTGAGGCATTGTTAGGTCTGTCTGTCTGTCTGTCTGTCTTTCTACACACACGCACAAACGCACACACGCACGACTTGGAGACATTGTTAGGTTTGTCTGTCTGTGTGTCTACACACACACGACTTAGAGGCATTGTTAGGTCTGTCTGTCTGTACACACACGACTTGGAGGCATTGTTAGGTCTGTATGTCTGTCTATCTGTCTACACACACACGCGACTTGGAGGCATTGTTAGGTCTGTCTGTGTTGAAAGACAGACAGACACGACTTGGAGTTATTGTTAGGTCTGTCAGTCTGTCTGTCTGTACACACACGACTTAGAGGCATTGTTAGGTCTGTCTGTCTGTCTAAACACACACACGACTTGGAGGCATTGTTAGGTCTGTCTGTGTAGAAAGACAGACAGACACGACTAGGAGTTATTGTTAGGTCTGTCAGTCTGTCTGTCCGTCTTTCTACACACACGCACACACGCACGACTTGGAGGCATTGTTAGGTCTGTCTGTCTGTACACACATACACACACGACTTGGAGGCATTGTTAGGTCTGTCTGTGTAGAAAGACAGACAGACACGACTTGGAGTTATTGTTAGGTCTGTCAGTCTATCTGTCTGTACACACGACTTGGAGGCATTGTTAGATCTGTCTGTCTGTCTACACACACACGACTTGGAGGCATTGTTAGGTCTGTCTGTCTGTACACACACGACTTGGAGGCATTGTTAGGTCTGTATGTCTGTCTATCTGTCTACACACACACGCGACTTGGAGGCATTGTTAGGTCTGTGTCTGTACACACACACAACTTGGAGGCATTGTTAGGTCTGTCAGTCTGTCTGTCTGTCTGTCCTTCTACACACACGCACACACGCACGACTTGGAGGCATTGTTAGGTCTGTCTGTGTAGAAAGACAGACAGACAGACACGACCTGAGGCATTGTTAGGTCTGTCTGTCTGTCTGTCTTTCTACACACACGCACACACGCACGACTTGGAGACATTGTTAGGTCTGTCTGTGTAGAAAGACATACAAACAAGACTTGGAGTTATTGTTAGATCTGTCTGTCTGTCTAGACACACACACACGACTTGGAGGTATTGTTAGGTCTGTCTGTGTAGAAAGACAGACAGACACGACTTGGAGTTATTGTGAGGTCTGTCATTCTGTCTGTCTGTCTTTCTACACACACGCACACACGCACGACTTGGAGGCATTGTTAGGTCTGTCTGTCTGTCTGTACAGACACGACTTGGAGGCATTGTTAGGTCTGTCTGTCTGTACACACACACGACTTGGAAGCATTGTTAGGTCTGTCTGTCTGTACACATACACGACTTGAAGGCATTGTTAGGTCTGTCTGTCTGTACACACACGCACAAACGACTTGGAGGCATTGTTAGGTCTGTCTGTGTAGAAAGACAGACAGACAGACAGAGACGACCTGAGGCATTGTTACGTCTGTCTGTCTGTCTGTCTGTCTGACTTTCTACACACACGCACACACACACGACTTGGAAGCATTGTTAGGTCTGTCTGTCTGTACACACATACACACACGACTTGGAGGCATTGTTAGGTCTGTCTGTGTAGAAAGACAGACAGACACGACTTGGAGTTATTGTTAGGTCTGTCTGTCTGTCTACACTCACACACACAACTTGGAGGCATTGTTAGGTCTGTGTCTGTACACACACACAACTTGGAGGCATTGTTAGGTCTGTCAGTCTGTCTGTCTGTCCTTCTACACACACGCACACACGCACGACTTGGAGGCATTGTTAGGTCTGTCTGTCTGTCTGTCTAAACACACACACGCACGACTTGGAGGCATTGTTAGGTCTGTCTGTGTAGAAAGACAGACAGACACGACCTGAGGCATTGTTAGGTCTGTCTGTCTGTCTGTCTGTCTTTCTACACACACGCACACACGCACACACGCACGACTTGGAGACATTGTTAGGTCTGTCTGTCTGTGTGTCTACACACACACGACTTAGAGGCATTGTTAGGTCTGTCTGTCTGTACACACACGACTTTGAGGCATTGTTAGGTCTGTATGTCTGTCTATCTGTCTACACACACACGCGACTTGGAGGCATTGTTAGGTCTGTCTGTGTAGAAAGACAGAAAGACACGACTTGGAGTTATTGTTAGGTCTGTCAGTCTGTCTGTCTGTACACACACGACTTGAAGGCATTGTTAGGTCTGTCTGTCTGTCTACACACACACACGACTTGGAGGCATTGTTAGGTCTGTCTGTGTAGAAAGACAGACAGACACGACTAGGAGTTATTGTTAGGTCTGTCAGTCTGTCTGTCCGTCTTTCTACACACACGCACACACGCACGACTTGGAGGCATTGTTAGGTCTGTCTGTCTGTACACACATACACACACGACTTGGAGGCATTGTTAGGTCTGTCTGTGTAGAAAGACAGACAGACACGACTTGGAGTTATTGTTAGGTCTGTCAGTCTATCTGTCTGTACACACGACTTGGAGGCATTGTTAGATCTGTCTGTCTGTCTACACACACACGACTTGGAGGCATTGTTAGGTCTGTCTGTCTGTACACACACGACTTGGAGGCATTGTTAGGTCTGTATGTCTGTCTATCTGTCTACACACACACGCGACTTGGAGGCATTGTTAGGTCTGTGTCTGTACACACACACAACTTGGAGGCATTGTTAGGTCTGTCAGTCTGTCTGTCTGTCTGTCCTTCTACACACACGCACACACGCACGACTTGGAGGCATTGTTAGGTCTGTCTGTGTAGAAAGACAGACAGACAGACACGACCTGAGGCATTGTTAGGTCTGTCTGTCTGTCTGTCTTTCTACACACACGCACACACGCACGACTTGGAGACATTGTTAGGTCTGTCTGTGTAGAAAGACATACAAACAAGACTTGGAGTTATTGTTAGATCTGTCTGTCTGTCTAGACACACACACACGACTTGGAGGTATTGTTAGGTCTGTCTGTGTAGAAAGACAGACAGACACGACTTGGAGTTATTGTGAGGTCTGTCATTCTGTCTGTCTGTCTTTCTACACACACGCACACACGCACGACTTGGAGGCATTGTTAGGTCTGTCTGTCTGTCTGTACAGACACGACTTGGAGGCATTGTTAGGTCTGTCTGTCTGTACACACACACGACTTGGAAGCATTGTTAGGTCTGTCTGTCTGTACACATACACGACTTGAAGGCATTGTTAGGTCTGTCTGTCTGTACACACACGCACAAACGACTTGGAGGCATTGTTAGGTCTGTCTGTGTAGAAAGACAGACAGACAGACAGAGACGACCTGAGGCATTGTTACGTCTGTCTGTCTGTCTGTCTGTCTGACTTTCTACACACACGCACACACACACGACTTGGAAGCATTGTTAGGTCTGTCTGTCTGTACACACATACACACACGACTTGGAGGCATTGTTAGGTCTGTCTGTGTAGAAAGACAGACAGACACGACTTGGAGTTATTGTTAGGTCTGTCTGTCTGTCTACACTCACACACACAACTTGGAGGCATTGTTAGGTCTGTGTCTGTACACACACACAACTTGGAGGCATTGTTAGGTCTGTCAGTCTGTCTGTCTGTCCTTCTACACACACGCACACACGCACGACTTGGAGGCATTGTTAGGTCTGTCTGTCTGTCTGTCTAAACACACACACGCACGACTTGGAGGCATTGTTAGGTCTGTCTGTGTAGAAAGACAGACAGACACGACCTGAGGCATTGTTAGGTCTGTCTGTCTGTCTGTCTGTCTTTCTACACACACGCACACACGCACACACGCACGACTTGGAGACATTGTTAGGTCTGTCTGTCTGTGTGTCTACACACACACGACTTAGAGGCATTGTTAGGTCTGTCTGTACACACACGACTTTGAGGCATTGTTAGGTCTGTATGTCTGTCTATCTGTCTACACACACACGCGACTTGGAGGCATTGTTAGGTCTGTCTGTGTAGAAAGACAGACAGACACGACTTGGAGTTATTGTTAGGTCTGTCAGTCTGTCTGTCTGTACACACACGACTTGAAGGCATTGTTAGGTCTGTCTGTCTGTCTACACACACACACGACTTGGAGGCATTGTTAGGTCTGTCTGTGTAGAAAGACAGACAGACACGACTAGGACCTATTGTTAGGTCTGTCAGTCTGTCTGTCCGTCTTTCTACACACACGCACACACGCACGACTTGGAGGCACTGTTAGGTCTGTCTGTCTGTACACACATACACACACGACTTGGAGGCATTGTTAGGTCTGTCTGTGTAGAAAGACAGACAGAAACGACTTGGAGTTATTGTTAGGTCTGTCAGTCTATCTGTCTGTACACACACGACTTGGAGGCATTGTTAGATCTGTCTGTCTGTCTACACACACACGACTTGGAGGCATTGTTAGGTCTGTCTGTCTGTACACACACGACTTGGAGGCATTGTTAGGTCTGTATGTCTGTCTATCTGTCTACACACACACGCGACTTGGAGGCATTGTTAGGTCTGTCTGTGTAGAAAGACAGACAGACAGACACGACTTGGAGGCATTGTTAGTCCTGTCTGTCTTTCTGTCTGTCTGTACACACACAACTTTGAGGCATTGTTAGGTCTGTCTGTCTATCTGCACACACACATGCACGACTTGGAGGTATTGTCAGGTCTGTCTGTCTGTCTAAACACACACACACGACTTGGAGGCATTGTTCGGTCTGTCTGTCTTTCTACACACACGCACACACGCACGACTTGGAGGCATTGTTAGGTCTGTCTGTGTAGAAAGACAGACAGACACGACTTGGAGTTATTGTTAGGTCTGTCAGTCTGTCTGTCTGTACACACACGACTTGGAGGCATTGTTAGGTCTGTCTGTCTGTCTACACACACACACACGACTTGGAGGCATTGTTAGGTCTGTCTGTGTAGAAAGACAGACAGACACGACTCGGAGTTATTGTTAGGTCTGTCAGTCTGTCTGTCCGTCTTTCTACACAAACGCACACACGCACGACTTGGAGGCATTGTTAGGTCTGTCTGTCTGTACACACTTACACACACGACTTGGAGGCATTGTTAGGTCTGTCTGTGTAGAAAGACAGACAGACACGACTTGGAGTTATTGTTAGGTCTGTCAGTCTGTCTGTCTGTCTTTCTACACACACGCACACATGCACGACTTGGAGGCATTGTTAGGTCTGTCTGTCTGTCTGTCTACACACACACACACGACTTGCAGGCATTGTTAGGTCTGTCTGTCTGTCTGTCTGTACACACACACGCACGACTTGGAGGCATTGTTAGGTCTGTCTGTCTGTCTACACAAACACACGCAACTTGGAGGCATTGTTAGGTCTGTCTGTCTGTGTCTGTCTGTCTTTCTACAGACACGCACACACACACGACTTGGAGGCATTGTTAGGTCTGTCTGTGTAGAAAGACAGACAGACAGACAGACACGACTTGGAGTTATTGTTAGGTCTGTCAGTCTGTCTTTCTACACACACGCACACACACACACGACTTGGAGGCATTGTTAGGTCTGTCTGTCTGTCTGTCTGTCTGTCTACACACACGCACACGACTTGGAGGCATTGTTAGGTCTGTCTGTCTGTCTGTCTGTACACACACAACTTGGAGGCATTGTTAGGTCTGTGTCTGTACACACACACGACTTGGAGGCATTGTTAGGTCTGTCTGTCTGTCTGTCTGTCTGTCTGTCTGGCTACACACACACACGACTTGGAGGCATTGTTAGGTCTGTCTGTCTGTACACACACACACACACACACGACTTGGAGGCATTGTTAGGTCTGTCTGTGTGTCTGTCTGTACACACAACTTGGAGGCACAACTATCCGTCTATCTCTCTTTCATTCTCTCTCTTTTCTATCAGTCTGACTTTCTCTTTGTCTCTCTGACTCTCTGACTTTGTCTGTCTCTCTGCCTGACTCTCTCTGTCTGACTCTGTCTGTCTCTCTGACTTTTTGCCTGACTCTCTCTGTCCGACTGTCTGTGTACACACACACACACACACACACGACTTGGAGGCATTGTTAGGTCTGTCTGTCTGTCTGTCTACACACACACACACGCGACTTGGAGGCATTGTTAGGTCTGTCTGTCTGTCTGTCTTTCTACAGACACGCACACACAAACACGACTTGGATGCATTGTTAGGTCTGTCTGTCTGTCTGTCTTTCTGCAGACACGCACACACACACACGACTTGGATGCATTGTTAGGTCTGTCTGTGTAGAAAGACAGACACGACTTGGAGGCATTGTTAGGTTTGTCTGTCTGTCTGTCTTTCTACAGACACGCACACACAAACACGACTTGGATGCATTGTTAGGTCTGTCTGTCTGTCTGTCTACACACACACACACGACTTGGAGGCATTGTTAGGTCTGTCTGTCTGTACACACACACACACACGACTTGGAGGCATTGTTAGGTCTGTCTGTGTAGAAAGACAGTGTAGCGCTAGCGGGTCCTGCCCCGTTTCTAGGCGGGGAAGTCTTTCGCACCTAACACGGTGGTTACTCCGTCGGCTGTCCCGCCTGCGAGGTTATGTTTTCCTCTTTGAGGTGTCGGGACAATACCTTCGGCCTTTTATCTCACCCTGTAGCAAAATCGTTAGGATTTCGGAATTAATTTTCTTTTTGAAAGTCTTTTACGGCTAATGCCCGAGGCGCTCTCAATAGGATGTAACCCTAACACCCAGTATGTAATAGTTATGTACATCGTCTATACTTTACTATTGCCTATTGTGAACACACAACTTGGAGGCATTGTTAGGTCTGTCTGTCTGTCTGCACACACACATGCACGACTTGGAGGCATTGTTAGGTCTGTCTATCTGTCTGCACACACACACACACACACACACACACACGACTTGGAGGCATTGTTAGGTCTGTCTGTCTGTTTGTCTGTCTACACAGACACGCGACTTGGAGGCATTGTTAGGTCTGTCTGTGTAGAAAGACAGACAGACACGACTTGGAGGCATTGTTAGGTCTGTCTGTCTGTACACACACGACTTGGAGGCATAGTTAGGTCTGTCTGTCTGTACACACACACGACTTGGAGGCATTGTTAGGTCTGTCTGTCTGTCTGTACACAGACACACAAACGACTTGGAGGCATTGTTAGGGCTGTCTGTGTAGAAAGACAGACAGACAGAGACGACCTGAGGCATTGTTAGGTCTCTCTGTCTGTCTGTCTGTCTGTCTTTCTAAACACACGCACACACACTCACGACTTGGAGGCATTGTTAGGTCTGTCTGTCTGTCTACACTCACACACACAACTTGGAGGCATTGTTAGGTCTGTGTCTGTACACACACACAACTTGGAGGCATTGTTAGGTCTGTCAGTCTTTCTACACACACACACACACGACTTGGAGGCATTGTTAGGTCTGTCTGTCTTTCTACACACACACACACACGACTTGGAGGCATTGTTAGGTCTGTCTGTGTAGAAAGACAGACAGACACGACTAGGAGTTATTGTTAGGTCTGTCAGTCTGTCTGTCTGTCTTTCTACACACACGCACACACGCACGACTTGGAGGCATTGTTAGGTCTGTCTGTCTGTCTGTCTACACACACACGACTTGGAGGCATTGTTAGGTCTGTCTGTGTAGAAAGACAGACAGACACGACTTGGAGGCATTGTTAGGTCTGTCTGTCTGTACACACACGACTTGGAGGCATAGTTAGGTCTGTCTGTCTGTACACACACACAACTTGGAGGCATTGTTAGGTCTGTCTGTCTGTCTACACTCACACACACAACTTGGAGGCATTGTTAGGTCTGTGTCTGTACACACACACAACGTGGAGGCATTGTTAGGTCTGTCAGTCTGTTTGTCTGTCTCTCTCCACACACACACACGACTTGGAGGCATTGTTAGGTCTGTCTGTGAAGAAAGACAGACAGACACGACTAGGAGTTATTGTTAGGTCTGTCAGTCTGTCTGTCTGTCTTTCTACACACGCACACATGCACGACTTGGAGGCATTGTTAGGTCTGTCTGTCTGTCTGTCTACACACACACACACACACACATGACTTGCAGGCATTGTTCGGCCTGTCTGTCTGTACACACACACGACTTGGAAGCATTGTTAGGTCTGTCTGTCTGTACACATACACGACTTGAAGGCATTGTTAGGTCTGTCTGTCTGTACACACACGCACAAACGACTTGGAGGCATTGTTAGGTCTGTCTGTGTAGAAAGACAGACAGACAGACAGAGACGACCTGAGGCATTGTTAGGTCTGTCTGTCTGTCTGTCTGTCTGACTTTCTACACACACGCACACACACACGACTTGGAAGCATTGTTAGGTCTGACTGTCTGTCTACACTCACACACACAACTTGGAGGCATTGTTAGGTCTGTGTCTGTACACACACACAACTTGGAGGCATTGTTACGTCTGTCAGTCTGTCTGTCTGTCCTTCTACACACACGCATACACGCACGACTTGGAGGCATTGTTAGGTCTGTCTGTCTGTCTGTCTAAACACACACACGCACGACTTGGAGGCATTGTTAGGTCTGTCTGTGTAGAAAGACAGACAGACAGACACGACCTGAGGCATTGTTAGGTCTGTCTGTCTGTCTGTCTTTCTACACACACGCACACACGCACACACGCACACACGCACACACGCACGACTTGGAGGCATTGTTAGGTCTGTCTGTACACACACGACTTGGAGGCATTGTTAGGTCTGTATGTCTGTCTATCTGTCTACACACACACGCGACTTGGAGGCATTGTTAGGTCTGTCTGTGTAGAAAGACAGACAGACACGACTTGGAGTTATTGTTAGGTCTGTCAGTCTGTCTGTCTGTACACACACGACTTGGAGGTATTGTTAGGTCTGTCTGTCTGTCTACACACACACACGACTTGGAGGCATTGTTAGGTCTGTCTGTCTGTCTGTCTACACACACACACACACACATGACTTGGAGGCATTGTTCGGTCTGTCTGTCTGTCTGTACAGACACGACTTGGAGGCATTGTTAGGTCTGTCTGTCTGTACACACACGACTTGGAAGCATTGTTAGGTCTGTCTGTCTGTACACATACACGACTTGAAGGCATTGTTAGGTCTGTCTGTCTGTACACACACGCACAAACGACTTGGAGGCATTGTTAGGTCTGTCTGTGTAGAAAGACAGACAGACAGACAGAGACGACCTGAGGCATTGTTACGTCTGTCTGTCTGTCTGTCTGTCTGACTTTCTACACACACGCACACACACACGACTTGGAAGCATTGTTAGGTCTGTCTGTCTGTACACACATACACACACGACTTGGAGGCATTGTTAGGTCTGTCTGTGTAGAAAGACAGACAGACACGACTTGGAGTTATTGTTAGGTCTGTCTGTCTGTCTACACTCACACACACAACTTGGAGGCATTGTTAGGTCTGTGTCTGTACACACACACAACTTGGAGGCATTGTTAGGTCTGTCAGTCTGTCTGTCTGTCCTTCTACACACACGCACACACGCACGACTTGGAGGCATTGTTAGGTCTGTCTGTCTGTCTGTCTAAACACACACACGCACGACTTGGAGGCATTGTTAGGTCTGTCTGTGTAGAAAGACAGACAGACACGACTTGGAGGCATTGTTAGGTCTGTCTGTCTGTACACACACGACTTGGAGGCATAGTTAGGTCTGTCTGTCTGTACACACACACAACTTGGAGGCATTGTTAGGTCTGTGTCTGTACACACACAGAACTTGGAGGCATTGTTAGGTCTGTCTGTCTGTCTACACTCACACACACAACTTGGAGGCATTGTTAGGTCTGTTTCTGTACACACACACAACTTGGAGGCATTGTTAGGTCTGTCTGTCTAAACACACACACGCACGACTTGGAGGCATTGTTAGGTCTGTCTGTGTAGAAAGACAGACAGACAGACACGACCTGAGGCATTGTTAGGTCTGTCTGTCTGTCTGTCTGTCTTTCTACACAGACGCACACACGCACACACGCACGACTTGGAGACATTGTTAGGTCTGTCTGTCTGTGTGTCTACACACACACGACTTAGAGGCATTGTTAGGTCTGTCTGTCTGTACACACACGACTTGGAGGCATTGTTAGGTCTGTATGTCTGTCTATCTGTCTACACACACGCGCGACTTGGAGGCATTGTTAGGTCTGTCTGTGTAGAAAGACAGACAGACACGACTTGGAGTTATTGTTAGGTCTGTCAGTCTGTCTGTCTGTACACACACGACTTGGAGGCATTGTTAGGTCTGTCTGTCTGTCTACACACACACACGACTTGGAGGCATTGTTAGGTCTGTCTGTGTAGAAAGACAGACAGACACGACTAGGAGTTATTGTTAGGTCTGTCAGTCTGTCTGTCCGTCTTTCTACACACACGCACACACGCACGACTTGGAGGCATTGTTAGGTCTGTCTGTCTGTACACACATACACACACGACTTGGAGGCATTGTTAGGTCTGTCTGTGTAGAAAGACAGACAGACACGACTTGGAGTTATTGTTAGGTCTGTCAGTCTATCTGTCTGTACACACACGACTTGGAGGCATTATTAGATCTGTCTGTCTGTCTACACACACACGACTTGGAGGCATTGTTAGGTCTGTCTGTCTGTACACACACGACTTGGAGGCATTGTTAGGTCTGTATGTCTGTTTATCTGTCTACACACACACGCGACTTGGAGGCATTGTTAGGTCTGTCTGTGTAGAAAGACAGACAGACAGACACGACTTGGAGGCATTGTTAGTCCTGTCTGTCTTTCTGTCTGTCTGTACACACACAACTTTGAGGCATTGTTAGGTCTGTCTGTCTGTCTGCACACACACATGCACGACTTGGAGGTATTGTCAGGTCTGTCTGTCTGTCTAAACACACACACACGACTTGGAGGCATTGTTCGGTCTGTCTGTCTTTCTACACACACGCACACACGCACGACTTGGAGGCATTGTTAGGTCTGTCTGTGTAGAAAGACAGACAGACACGACTTGGAGTTATTGTTAGGTCTGTCAGTCTGTCTGTCTGTACACACACGACTTGGAGGCATTGTTAGGTCTGTCTGTCTGTCTACATACACACACACGACTTGGAGGCATTGTTAGGTCTGTCTGTGTAGAAAGACAGACAGACACGACTAGGAGTTATTGTTAGGTCTGTCATTCTGTCTGTCCGTCTTTCTACACAAACGCACACACGCACGACTTGGAGGCATTGTTAGGTCTGTCTGTCTGTACACACTTACACACACGACTTGGAGGCATTGTTAGGTCTGTCTGTGTAGAAAGACAGACAGACACGACTTGGAGTTATTGTTAGGTCTGTCAGTCTGTCTGTTTGTACACACACGACTTGGAGGCATTGTTAGATCTGTCTGTCTGTCTAAACACACACACACGACTTGGAGGTATTGTTAGGTCTGTCTGTGTAGAAAGACAGACCTAACAATACCTCCAACTTGGAGTTGGAGTTATTGTTAGGTCTGTCAGTCTGTCTGTTTGTACACACACGACTTGGAGGCATTGTTAGGTCTGTCTGTCTGTCTACACACACACACGACTTGGAGGCATTGTTAGGTCTGTCTGTGTATAAAGACAGACAGACAGACAGACAGAGACGACCTGAGGCATTGTTAGGTCTGTCTGTCTGTCTGTCTGTCTGTCTGTCTTTCTACACACACGCACACACACACACGACTTGGAGGCATTGTTAGGTCTGTCTGTCTGTACACACATACACACACGACTTGGAGGCATTGTTAGGTCTGTCTGTGTAGAAAGACAGACAGACACGACTTGGAGTTATTGTGAGGTCTGTCAGTCTGTCTGTCTGTCTGTCTCTCTACACACACGCACACACACACACAACTTGGAGGCATTGTTAGGTCTGTGTCTGTACACACACACAACTTGGAGGCATTGTTAGGTCTTTCAGTCTGTCTGTCTGTCCTACACACACGCACACACGCACGACTTGGAGGCATTGTTAGGTCTGTCTGTCTGTCTGTCTTTCTACACACACGCACGACTTGGAGGCATTGTTAGGTCTGTCTGTCTGTACACACACACACACACGACTTGGAGGCATTGTTAGGTCTGTCTGTGTAGAAAGACAGACAGACACGACTTGGAGTTATTGTTAGGTCTGTCAGTCTGTCTGTCTGTACACACACGACTTAGAGGCATTGTTTGATCTGTCTGTCTGTCTTCACACACACACACGACTTGGAGGTATTGTTAGGTCTGTCTGTGTAGAAAGACAGACAGACACGACTTGGAGTTATTGTTAGGTCTGTCAGTCTGTCTGTCTGTCTTTCTACACACACGCACACACGCACGACTTGGAGGCATTGTTAGGTCTGTCTGTCTGTCTGTCTACACACACACACACACGACTTGGAGGCATTGTTAGGTCTGTCTGTCTGTCTGTCTGTACACACACGACTTGGAGGCATTGTTAGGTCTGTCTGTCTGTCTGCACACACACATGCACGACTTGGAGGCATTGTTAGGTCTGTATGTCTGTCTATCTGACTACAAACACACGCGACTTGGAGGCATTGTTAGGTCTGTCTGTGTAGAAAGACAGACAGACAAACACGACTTGGCGGCATTGTCAGGTCTGTCTGTCTGTCTAAACACACACACACACGACTTGGAGGCATTGTTCGGTCTGTCTGTCTGTCTACACACACACACACACAACTTGGAGGCATTGTTAGGTCTGTCTGTCTGTCTACACTCACACACACGACTTGGAGGCATTGTTAGGTCTGTCTGTGTAGAAAGACAGACAGACACGACTAGGAGTTATTGTTAGGTCTGTCAGTCTGTCTGTCTGTCTTTCTACACACACGCACACACGCACGACTTGGAGGCATTGTTAGGTCTGTCTGTCTGTCTGTCTACACACACACGACTTGGAGGCATTGTTAGGTCTGTCTGTGTAGAAAGACAGACAGACACGACTTGGAGGCATTGTTAGGTCTGTCTGTCTGTACACACACGACTTGGAGGCATAGTTAGGTCTGTCTGTCTGTACACACACACAACTTGGAGGCATTGTTAGGTCTGTCTGTCTGTCTACACTCACACACACAACTTGGAGGCATTGTTAGGTCTGTGTCTGTACACACACACAACGTGGAGGCATTGTTAGGTCTGTCTGTGAAGAAAGACAGACAGACACGACTAGGAGTTATTGTTAGGTCTGTCAGTCTGTCTGTCTGTCTTTCTACACACGCACACATGCACGACTTGGAGGCATTGTTAGGTCTGTCTGTCTGTCTGTCTACACACACACACACACACACATGACTTGCAGGCATTGTTTGGCCTGTCTGTCTGTACACACACACGACTTGGAAGCATTGTTAGGTCTGTCTGTCTGTACACATACACGACTTGAAGGCATTGTTAGGTCTGTCTGTCTGTACACACACGCACAAACGACTTGGAGGCATTGTTAGGTCTGTCTGTGTAGAAAGACAGACAGACAGACAGAGACGACCTGAGGCATTGTTAGGTCTGTCTGTCTGTCTGTCTGTCTGACTTTCTACACACACGCACACACACGACTTGGAAGCATTGTTAGGTCTGACTGTCTGTCTACACTCACACACACAACTTGGAGGCATTGTTAGGTCTGTGTCTGTACACACACACAACTTGGAGGCATTGTTACGTCTGTCAGTCTGTCTGTCTGTCCTTCTACACACACGCATACACGCACGACTTGGAGGCATTGTTAGGTCTGTCTGTCTGTCTGTCTAAACACACACACGCACGACTTGGAGGCATTGTTAGGTCTGTCTGTGTAGAAAGACAGACAGACAGACACGACCTGAGGCATTGTTAGGTCTGTCTGTCTGTCTGTCTGTCTTTCTACACACACGCACACACGCACACACGCACACACGCACGACTTGGAGACATTGTTAGGTCTGTCTGTGTGTCTACACACACACGACTTAGAGGCATTGTTAGGTCTGTCTGTACACACACGACTTGGAGGCATTGTTAGGTCTGTATGTCTGTCTATCTGTCTACACACACACGCGACTTGGAGGCATTGTTAGGTCTGTCTGTGTAGAAAGACAGACAGACACGACTTGGAGTTATTGTTAGGTCTGTCAGTCTGTCTGTCTGTACACACACGACTTGGAGGCATTGTTAGGTCTGTCTGTCTGTCTACACACACACACGACTTGGAGGCATTGTTAGGTCTGTCTGTCTGTCTGTCTACACACACACACACACACATGACTTGGAGGCATTGTTCGGTCTGTCTGTCTGTCTGTACAGACACGACTTGGAGGCATTGTTAGGTCTGTCTGTCTGTACACACACACGACTTGGAAGCATTGTTAGGTCTGTCTGTCTGTTAGGTCTGTCTGTGTAGAAAGACAGACAGACAGACAGAGACGACCTGAGGCATTGTTACGTCTGTCTGTCTGTCTGTCTGTCTGACTTTCTACACACACGCACACACACACGACTTGGAAGCATTGTTAGGTCTGTCTGTCTGTACACACATACACACACGACTTGGAGGCATTGTTAGGTCTGTCTGTGTAGAAAGACAGACAGACACGACTTGGAGTTATTGTTAGGTCTGTCTGTCTGTCTACACTCACACACACAACTTGGAGGCATTGTTAGGTCTGTGTCTGTACACACACACAACTTGGAGGCATTGTTAGGTGTGTCAGTCTGTCTGTCTGTCCTTCTACACACACGCACACACGCACGACTTGGAGGCATTGTTAGGTCTGTCTGTCTGTCTGTCTAAACACACACACGCACGACTTGGAGGCATTGTTAGGTCTGTCTGTGTAGAAAGACAGACAGACACGACTTGGAGGCATTGTTAGGTCTGTCTGTCTGTACACACACGACTTGGAGGCATAGTTAGGTCTGTCTGTCTGTACACACACACAACTTGGAGGCATTGTTAGGTCTGTGTCTGTACACACACAGAACTTGGAGGCATTGTTAGGTCTGTCTGTCTGTCTACACTCACACACACAACTTGGAGGCATTGTTAGGTCTGTGTCTGTACACACACACAACTTGGAGGCATTGTTAGGTCTGTCTGTCTAAACACACACACGCACGACTTGGAGGCATTGTTAGGTCTGTCTGTCTGTGTGTCTACACACACACGACTTAGAGGCATTGTTAGGTCTGTCTGTCTGTACACACACGACTTGGAGGCATTGTTAGGTCTGTATGTCTGTCTATCTGTCTACACACACGCGCGACTTGGAGGCATTGTTAGGTCTGTCTGTGTAGAAAGACAGACAGACACGACTTGGAGTTATTGTTAGGTCTGTCAGTCTGTCTGTCTGTACACACACGACTTGGAGGCATTGTTAGGTCTGTCTGTCTGTCTACACACACACACGACTTGGAGGCATTGTTAGGTCTGTCTGTGTAGAAAGACAGACAGACACGACTAGGAGTTATTGTTAGGTCTGTCAGTCTGTCTGTCCGTCTTTCTACACACACGCACACACGCACGACTTGGAGGCATTGTTAGGTCTGTCTGTCTGTACACACATACACACACAACTTGGAGGCATTGTTAGGTCTGTCTGTGTAGAAAGACAGACAGACACGACTTGGAGTTATTGTTAGGTCTGTCAGTCTATCTGTCTGTACACACACGACTTGGAGGCATTGTTAGATCTGTCTGTCTGTCTACACACACACGACTTGGAGGCATTGTTAGGTCTGTCTGTCTGTACACACACGACTTGGAGGCATTGTTAGGTCTGTATGTCTGTCTATCTGTCTACACACACACGCGACTTGGAGGCATTGTTAGGTCTGTCTGTGTAGAAAGACAGACAGACACGACTTGGAGTTATTGTTAGGTCTGTCAGTCTGTCTGTCTGTACACACACGACTTGGAGGTATTGTTAGGTCTGTCTGTCTGTCTACACACACACACGACTTGGAGGCATTGTTAGGTCTGTCTGTCTGTCTGTCTACACACACACACACACACATGACTTGGAGGCATTGTTCGGTCTGTCTGTCTGTCTGTACAGACACGACTTGGAGGCATTGTTAGGTCTGTCTGTCTGTACACACACGACTTGGAAGCATTGTTAGGTCTGTCTGTCTGTACACATACACGACTTGAAGGCATTGTTAGGTCTGTCTGTCTGTACACACACGCACAAACGACTTGGAGGCATTGTTAGGTCTGTCTGTGTAGAAAGACAGACAGACAGACAGAGACGACCTGAGGCATTGTTACGTCTGTCTGTCTGTCTGTCTGTCTGACTTTCTACACACACGCACACACACACGACTTGGAAGCATTGTTAGGTCTGTCTGTCTGTACACACATACACACACGACTTGGAGGCATTGTTAGGTCTGTCTGTGTAGAAAGACAGACAGACACGACTTGGAGTTATTGTTAGGTCTGTCTGTCTGTCTACACTCACACACACAACTTGGAGGCATTGTTAGGTCTGTGTCTGTACACACACACAACTTGGAGGCATTGTTAGGTCTGTCAGTCTGTCTGTCTGTCCTTCTACACACACGCACACACGCACGACTTGGAGGCATTGTTAGGTCTGTCTGTACACACACGACTTGGAGGCATTGTTAGGTCTGTATGTCTGTCTATCTGTCTACACAAACACGCGACTTGGAGGCATTGTTAGGTCTGTCTGTGTAGAAAGACAGACAGACACGACTTGGAGTTATTGTTAGGTCTGTCAGTCTGTCTGTCTGTACACACACGACTTGGAGGTATTGTTAGGTCTGTCTGTCTGTCTACACACACACACGACTTGGAGGCATTGTTAGGTCTGTCTGTCTGTCTGTCTACACACACACACACACACATGACTTGGAGGCATTGTTCGGTCTGTCTGTCTGTCTGTACAGACACGACTTGGAGGCATTGTTAGGTCTGTCTGTCTGTACACACACGACTTGGAAGCATTGTTAGGTCTGTCTGTCTGTACACATACACGACTTGAAGGCATTGTTAGGTCTGTCTGTCTGTACACACACGCACAAACGACTTGGAGGCATTGTTAGGTCTGTCTGTGTAGAAAGACAGACAGACAGACAGAGACGACCTGAGGCATTGTTACGTCTGTCTGTATGTCTGTCTGTCTGACTTTCTACACACACGCACACACACACGACTTGGAAGCATTGTTAGGTCTGTCTGTCTGTACACACATACACAAACGACTTGGAGGCATTGTTAGGTCTGTCTGTGTAGAAAGACAGACAGACACGACTTGGAGTTATTGTTAGGTCTGTCTGTCTGTCTACACTCACACACACAACTTGGAGGCATTGTTAGGTCTGTGTCTGTACACACACACAACTTGGAGGCATTGTTAGGTCTGTCAGTCTGTCTGTCTGTCCTTCTACACACACGCACACACGCACGACTTGGAGGCATTGTTAGGTCTGTCTGTCTGTCTGTCTAAACACACACACGCACGACTTGGAGGCATTGTTAGGTCTGTCTGTGTAGAAAGACAGACAGACACGACTTTGAGGCATTGTTAGGTCTGTCTGTCTGTACACACACGACTTGGAGGCATAGTTAGGTCTGTCTGTCTGTACACACACACAACTTGGAGGCATTGTTAGGTCTGTGTCTGTACACACACAGAACTTGGAGGCATTGTTAGGTCTGTCTGTCTGTCTACACTCACACACACAACTTGGAGGCATTGTTAGGTCTGTTTCTGTACACACACACAACTTGGAGGCATTGTTAGGTCTGTCTGTCTAAACACACACACGCACGACTTGGAGGCATTGTTAGGTCTGTCTGTGTAGAAAGACAGACAGACAGACACGACCTGAGGCATTGTTAGGTCTGTCTGTCTGTCTGTCTGTCTTTCTACACAGACGCACACACGCACACACGCACGACTTGGAGACATTGTTAGGTCTGTCTGTCTGTGTGTCTACACACACACGACTTAGAGGCATTGTTAGGTCTGTCTGTCTGTACACACACGACTTGGAGGCATTGTTAGGTCTGTATGTCTGTCTATCTGTCTACACACACGCGCGACTTGGAGGCATTGTTAGGTCTGTCTGTGTAGAAAGACAGACAGACACGACTTGGAGTTATTGTTAGGTCTGTCAGTCTGTCTGTCTGTACACACACGACTTGGAGGCATTGTTAGGTCTGTCTGTCTGTCTACACACACACACGACTTGGAGGCATTGTTAGGTCTGTCTGTGTAGAAAGACAGACAGACACGACTAGGAGTTATTGTTAGGTCTGTCAGTCTGTCTGTCCGTCTTTCTACACACACGCACACACGCACGACTTGGAGGCATTGTTAGGTCTGTCTGTCTGTACACACATACACACACGACTTGGAGGCATTGTTAGGTCTGTCTGTGTAGAAAGACAGACAGACACGACTTGGAGTTATTGTTAGGTCTGTCAGTCTATCTGTCTGTACACACACGACTTGGAGGCATTGTTAGATCTGTCTGTCTGTCTACACACACACGACTTGGAGGCATTGTTAGGTCTGTCTGTCTGTACACACACGACTTGGAGGCATTGTTAGGTCTGTATGTCTGTCTATCTGTCTACACACACACGCGACTTGGAGGCATTGTTAGGTCTGTCTGTGTAGAAAGACAGACAGACAGACACGACTTGGAGGCATTGTTAGTCCTGTCTGTCTTTCTGTCTGTCTGTACACACACAACTTTGAGGCATTGTTAGGTCTGTCTGTCTGTCTGCACACACACATGCACGACTTGGAGGTATTGTCAGGTCTGTCTGTCTGTCTAAACACACACACACGACTTGGAGGCATTGTTCGGTCTGTCTGTCTTTCTACACACACGCACGACTTGGAGGCATTGTTAGGTCTGTCTGTGTAGAAAGACAGACAGACACGACTTGGAGTTATTGTTAGGTCTGTCAGTCTGTCTGTCTGTACACACACGACTTGGAGGCATTGTTAGGTCTGTCTGTCTGTCTACATACACACACACGACTTGGAGGCATTGTTAGGTCTGTCTGTGTAGAAAGACAGACAGACACGACTAGGAGTTATTGTTAGGTCTGTCATTCTGTCTGTCCGTCTTTCTACACAAACGCACACACGCACGACTTGGAGGCATTGTTAGGTCTGTCTGTCTGTACACACTTACACACACGACTTGGAGGCATTGTTAGGTCTGTCTGTGTAGAAAGACAGACAGACACGACTTGGAGTTATTGTTAGGTCTGTCAGTCTGTCTGTTTGTACACACACGACTTGGAGGCATTGTTAGATCTGTCTGTCTGTCTAAACACACACACACGACTTGGAGGTATTGTTAGGTCTGTCTGTGTAGAAAGACAGACCTAACAATACCTCCAACTTGGAGTTGGAGTTATTGTTAGGTCTGTCAGTCTGTCTGTTTGTACACACACGACTTGGAGGCATTGTTAGGTCTGTCTGTCTGTCTACACACACACACGACTTGGAGGCATTGTTAGGTCTGTCTGTGTATAAAGACAGACAGACAGACAGACAGAGACGACCTGAGGCATTGTTAGGTCTGTCTGTCTGTCTGTCTGTCTGTCTGTCTGTCTTTCTACACACACGCACACACACACACGACTTGGAGGCATTGTTAGGTCTGTCTGTCTGTACACACATACACACACGACTTGGAGGCATTGTTAGGTCTGTCTGTGTAGAAAGACAGACAGACACGACTTGGAGTTATTGTGAGGTCTGTCAGTCTGTCTGTCTGTCTGTCTCTCTACACACACGCACACACACACACAACTTGGAGGCATTGTTAGGTCTGTGTCTGTACACACACACAACTTGGAGGCATTGTTAGGTCTTTCAGTCTGTCTGTCTGTCCTACACACACGCACACACGCACGACTTGGAGGCATTGTTAGGTCTGTCTGTCTGTCTGTCTTTCTACACACACGCACGACTTGGAGGCATTGTTAGGTCTGTCTGTCTGTACACACACACACACACGACTTGGAGGCATTGTTAGGTCTGTCTGTGTAGAAAGACAGACAGACACGACTTGGAGTTATTGTTAGGTCTGTCAGTCTGTCTGTCTGTACACACACGACTTAGAGGCATTGTTTGATCTGTCTGTCTGTCTTCACACACACACACGACTTGGAGGTATTGTTAGGTCTGTCTGTGTAGAAAGACAGACAGACACGACTTGGAGTTATTGTTAGGTCTGTCAGTCTGTCTGTCTGTCTTTCTACACACACGCACACACGCACGACTTGGAGGCATTGTTAGGTCTGTCTGTCTGTCTGTCTACACACACACACACACGACTTGGAGGCATTGTTAGGTCTGTCTGTCTGTCTGTCTGTACACACACGACTTGGAGGCATTGTTAGGTCTGTCTGTCTGTCTGCACACACACATGCACGACTTGGAGGCATTGTTAGGTCTGTATGTCTGTCTATCTGACTACAAACACACGCGACTTGGAGGCATTGTTAGGTCTGTCTGTGTAGAAAGACAGACAGACAAACACGACTTGGCGGCATTGTCAGGTCTGTCTGTCTGTCTAAACACACACACACACGACTTGGAGGCATTGTTCGGTCTGTCTGTCTGTCTACACACACACACACACAACTTGGAGGCATTGTTAGGTCTGTCTGTCTGTCTACACTCACACACACGACTTGGAGGCATTGTTAGGTCTGTCTGTGTAGAAAGACAGACAGACACGACTAGGAGTTATTGTTAGGTCTGTCAGTCTGTCTGTCTGTCTTTCTACACACACGCACACACGCACGACTTGGAGGCATTGTTAGGTCTGTCTGTCTGTCTGTCTACACACACACGACTTGGAGGCATTGTTAGGTCTGTCTGTGTAGAAAGACAGACAGACACGACTTGGAGGCATTGTTAGGTCTGTCTGTCTGTACACACACGACTTGGAGGCATAGTTAGGTCTGTCTGTCTGTACACACACACAACTTGGAGGCATTGTTAGGTCTGTCTGTCTGTCTACACTCACACACACAACTTGGAGGCATTGTTAGGTCTGTGTCTGTACACACACACAACGTGGAGGCATTGTTAGGTCTGTCTGTGAAGAAAGACAGACAGACACGACTAGGAGTTATTGTTAGGTCTGTCAGTCTGTCTGTCTGTCTTTCTACACACGCACACATGCACGACTTGGAGGCATTGTTAGGTCTGTCTGTCTGTCTGTCTACACACACACACACACACACATGACTTGCAGGCATTGTTTGGCCTGTCTGTCTGTACACACACACGACTTGGAAGCATTGTTAGGTCTGTCTGTCTGTACACATACACGACTTGAAGGCATTGTTAGGTCTGTCTGTCTGTACACACACGCACAAACGACTTGGAGGCATTGTTAGGTCTGACTGTGTAGAAAGACAGACAGACAGACAGAGACGACCTGAGGCATTGTTAGGTCTGTCTGTCTGTCTGTCTGTCTGACTTTCTACACACACGCACACACACGACTTGGAAGCATTGTTAGGTCTGACTGTCTGTCTACACTCACACACACAACTTGGAGGCATTGTTAGGTCTGTGTCTGTACACACACACAACTTGGAGGCATTGTTACGTCTGTCAGTCTGTCTGTCTGTCTGTCCTTCTACACACACGCATACACGCACGACTTGGAGGCATTGTTAGGTCTGTCTGTCTGTCTGTCTAAACACACACACGCACGACTTGGAGGCATTGTTAGGTCTGTCTGTGTAGAAAGACAGACAGACAGACACGACCTGAGGCATTGTTAGGTCTGTCTGTCTGTCTGTCTGTCTTTCTACACACACGCACACACGCACACACGCACACACGCACACACGCACGACTTGGAGACATTGTTAGGTCTGTCTGTGTGTCTACACACACACGACTTAGAGGCATTGTTAGGTCTGTCTGTACACACACGACTTGGAGGCATTGTTAGGTCTGTATGTCTGTCTATCTGTCTACACACACACGCGACTTGGAGGCATTGTTAGGTCTGTCTGTGTAGAAAGACAGACAGACACGACTTGGAGTTATTGTTAGGTCTGTCAGTCTGTCTGTCTGTACACACACGACTTGGAGGCATTGTTAGGTCTGTCTGTCTGTCTACACACACACACGACTTGGAGGCATTGTTAGGTCTGTCTGTCTGTCTGTCTACACACACACACACACACATGACTTGGAGGCATTGTTCGGTCTGTCTGTCTGTCTGTACAGACACGACTTGGAGGCATTGTTAGGTCTGTCTGTCTGTACACACACACGACTTGGAAGCATTGTTAGGTCTGTCTGTCTGTACACATACACGACTTGAAGGCATTGTTAGGTCTGTCTGTCTGTACACACACGCACAAACGACTTGGAGGCATTGTTAGGTCTGTCTGTGTAGAAAGACAGACAGACAGACAGAGACGACCTGAGGCATTGTTACGTCTGTCTGTCTGTCTGTCTGTCTGACTTTCTACACACACGCACACACACACGACTTGGAAGCATTGTTAGGTCTGTCTGTCTGTACACACATACACACACGACTTGGAGGCATTGTTAGGTCTGTCTGTGTAGAAAGACAGACAGACACGACTTGGAGTTATTGTTAGGTCTGTCTGTCTGTCTACACTCACACACACAACTTGGAGGCATTGTTAGGTCTGTGTCTGTACACACACACAACTTGGAGGCATTGTTAGGTGTGTCAGTCTGTCTGTCTGTCCTTCTACACACACGCACACACGCACGACTTGGAGGCATTGTTAGGTCTGTCTGTCTGTCTGTCTAAACACACACACGCACGACTTGGAGGCATTGTTAGGTCTGTCTGTTTAGAAAGACAGACAGACACGACTTGGAGGCATTGTTAGGTCTGTCTGTCTGTACACACACGACTTGGAGGCATAGTTAGGTCTGTCTGTCTGTACACACACACAACTTGGAGGCATTGTTAGGTCTGTGTCTGTACACACACAGAACTTGGAGGCATTGTTAGGTCTGTCTGTCTGTCTACACTCACACACACAACTTGGAGGCATTGTTAGGTCTGTGTCTGTACACACACACAACTTGGAGGCATTGTTAGGTCTGTCTGTCTAAACACACACACGCACGACTTGGAGGCATTGTTAGGTCTGTCTGTCTGTGTGTCTACACACACACGACTTAGAGGCATTGTTAGGTCTGTCTGTCTGTACACACACGACTTGGAGGCATTGTTAGGTCTGTATGTCTGTCTATCTGTCTACACACACGCGCGACTTGGAGGCATTGTTAGGTCTGTCTGTGTAGAAAGACAGACAGACACGACTTGGAGTTATTGTTAGGTCTGTCAGTCTGTCTGTCTGTACACACACGACTTGGAGGCATTGTTAGGTCTGTCTGTCTGTCTACACACACACACGACTTGGAGGCATTGTTAGGTCTGTCTGTGTAGAAAGACAGACAGACACGACTAGGAGTTATTGTTAGGTCTGTCAGTCTGTCTGTCCGTCTTTCTACACACACGCACACACGCACGACTTGGAGGCATTGTTAGGTCTGTCTGTCTGGACACACATACACACACAACTTGGAGGCATTGTTAGGTCTGTCTGTGTAGAAAGACAGACAGACACGACTTGGAGTTATTGTTAGGTCTGTCAGTCTATCTGTCTGTACACACACGACTTGGAGGCATTGTTAGATCTGTCTGTCTGTCTACACACACACGACTTGGAGGCATTGTTAGGTCTGTCTGTCTGTACACACACGACTTGGAGGCATTGTTAGGTCTGTATGTCTGTCTATCTGTCTACACACACACGCGACTTGGAGGCATTGTTAGGTCTGTCTGTGTAGAAAGACAGACAGACAGACACGACTTGGAGGCATTGTTAGTCCTGTCTGTCTTTCTGTCTGTCTGTACACACACAACTTTGAGGCATTGTTAGGTCTGTCTGTCTGTCTGCACACACACATGCACGACTTGGAGGTATTGTCAGGTCTGTCTGTCTGTCTAAACACACACACACGACTTGGAGGCATTGTTCGGTCTGTCTGTCTTTCTACACACACGCACACACGCACGACTTGGAGGCATTGTTAGGTCTGTCTGTGTAGAAAGACAGACAGACACGACTTGGAGTTATTGTTAGGTCTGTCAGTCTGTCTGTCTGTACACACACGACTTGGAGGCATTGTTAGGTCTGTCTGTCTGTCTACACACACACACACGACTTGGAGGCATTGTTAGGTCTGTCTGTGTAGAAAGACAGACAGACACGACTAGGAGTTATTGTTAGGTCTGTCAGTCTGTCTGTCCGTCTTTCTACACAAACGCACACACGCACGACTTGGAGGCATTGTTAGGTCTGTCTGTCTGTACACACTTACACACACGACTTGGAGGCATTGTTAGGTCTGTCTGTGTAGAAAGACAGACAGACACGACTTGGAGTTATTGTTAGGTCTGTCAGTCTGTCTGTTTGTACACACACGACTTGGAGGCATTGTTAGATCTGTCTGTCTGTCTAAACACACACACACGACTTGGAGGTATTGTTAGGTCTGTCTGTGTAGAAAGACAGACCTAACAATACCTCCAACTTGGAGTTGGAGTTATTGTTAGGCCTGTCAGTCTGTCTGTTTGTACACACACGACTTGGAGGCATTGTTAGGTCTGTCTGTCTGTCTGTCTACACACACACACGACTTGGAGGCATTGTTAGGTCTGTCTGTGTATAAAGACAGACAGACAGACAGACAGAGACGACCTGAGGCATTGTTAGGTCTGTCTGTCTGTCTGTCTGTCTGTCTGTCTGTCTGTCTTTCTACACACACGCACACACACACACGACTTGGAGGCATTGTTAGGTCTGTCTGTCTGTACACACATACACACACGACTTGGAGGCATTGTTAGGTCTGTCTGTGTAGAAAGACAGACAGACACGACTTGGAGTTATTGTTAGGTCTGTCAGTCTGTCTGTCTGTCTGTCTCTCTACACACACGCACACACACACACAACTTGGAGGCATTGTTAGGTCTGTGTCTGTACACACACACAACTTGGAGGCATTGTTAGGTCTTTCAGTCTGTCTGTCTGTCCTACACACACGCACACACGCACGACTTGGAGGCATTGTTAGGTCTGTCTGTCTGTCTGTCTTTCTACACACACGCACGACTTGGAGGCATTGTTAGGTCTGTCTGTCTGTACACACACACACACACGACTTGGAGGCATTGTTAGGTCTGTCTGTGTAGAAAGACAGACAGACACGACTTGGAGTTATTGTTAGGTCTGTCAGTCTGTCTGTCTGTACACACACGACTTAGAGGCATTGTTTGATCTGTCTGTCTGTCTTCACACACACACACGACTTGGAGGTATTGTTAGGTCTGTCTGTGTAGAAAGACAGACAGACACGACTTGGAGTTATTGTTAGGTCTGTCAGTCTGTCTGTCCGTCTTTCTACACACACGCACACACGCACGACTTGGAGGCATTGTTAGGTCTGTCTGTCTGTACACACATACACACACGACTTGGAGGCATTGTTAGGTCTGTCTGTGTAGAAAGACAGACAGACACGACTTGGAGTTATTGTTAGGTCTGTCAGTCTATCTGTCTGTACACACACGACTTGGAGGCATTGTTAGATCTGTCTGTCTGTCTACACACACACGACTTGGAGGCATTGTTAGGTCTGTCTGTCTGTACACACACGACTTGGAGGCATTGTTAGGTCTGTATGTCTGTCTATCTGTCTACACACACACGCGACTTGGAGGCATTGTTAGGTCTGTCTGTGTAGAAAGACAGACAGACAGACACGACTTGGAGGCATTGTTAGTCCTGTCTGTCTTTCTGTCTGACTGTACACACACAACTTTGAGGCATTGTTAGGTCTGTCTGTCTGTCTGCACACACACATGCACGACTTGGAGGTATTGTCAGGTCTGTCTGTCTGTCTAAACACACACACACGACTTGGAGGCATTGTTCGGTCTGTCTGTCTTTCTACACACACGCACACACGCACGACTTGGAGGCATTGTTAGGTCTGTCTGTGTAGAAAGACAGACAGACACGACTTGGAGTTATTGTTAGGTCTGTCAGTCTGTCTGTCTGTACACACACGACTTGGAGGCATTGTTAGGTCTGTCTGTCTGTCTACACACACACACACGACTTGGAGGCATTGTTAGGTCTGTCTGTGTAGAAAGACAGACAGACACGACTAGGAGTTATTGTTAGGTCTGTCAGTCTGTCTGTCCGTCTTTCTACACAAACGCACACACGCACGACTTGGAGGCATTGTTAGGTCTGTCTGTCTGTACACACTTACACACACGACTTGGAGGCATTGTTAGGTCTGTCTGTGTAGAAAGACAGACAGACACGACTTGGAGTTATTGTTAGGTCTGTCAGTCTGTCTGTTTGTACACACACGACTTGGAGGCATTGTTAGATCTGTCTGTCTGTCTAAACACACACACACGACTTGGAGGTATTGTTAGGTCTGTCTGTGTAGAAAGACAGACCTAACAATACCTCCAACTTGGAGTTGGAGTTATTGTTAGGCCTGTCAGTCTGTCTGTTTGTACACACACGACTTGGAGGCATTGTTAGGTCTGTCTGTCTGTCTACACACACACACGACTTGGAGGCATTGTTAGGTCTGTCTGTGTATAAAGACAGACAGACAGACAGACAGAGACGACCTGAGGCATTGTTAGGTCTGTCTGTCTGTCTGTCTGTCTGTCTGTCTGTCTTTCTACACACACGCACACACACACACGACTTGGAGGCATTGTTAGGTCTGTCTGTCTGTACACACATACACACACGACTTGGAGGCATTGTTAGGTCTGTCTGTGTAGAAAGACAGACAGACACGACTTGGAGTTATTGTTAGGTCTGTCAGTCTGTCTGTCTGTCTGTCTCTCTACACACACGCACACACACACACAACTTGGAGGCATTGTTAGGTCTGTGTCTGTACACACACACAACTTGGAGGCATTGTTAGGTCTTTCAGTCTGTCTGTCTGTCCTACACACACGCACACACGCACGACTTGGAGGCATTGTTAGGTCTGTCTGTCTGTCTGTCTTTCTACACACACGCACGACTTGGAGGCATTGTTAGGTCTGTCTGTCTGTACACACACACACACACGACTTGGAGGCATTGTTAGGTCTGTCTGTGTAGAAAGACAGACAGACACGACTTGGAGTTATTGTTAGGTCTGTCAGTCTGTCTGTCTGTACACACACGACTTAGAGGCATTGTTTGATCTGTCTGTCTGTCTTCACACACACACACGACTTGGAGGTATTGTTAGGTCTGTCTGTGTAGAAAGACAGACAGACACGACTTGGAGTTATTGTTAGGTCTGTCAGTCTGTCTGTCTGTCTTTCTACACACACGCACACACGCACGACTTGGAGGCATTGTTAGGTCTGTCTGTCTGTCTGTCTACACACACACACACACGACTTGGAGGCATTGTTAGGTCTGTCTGTCTGTCTGTCTGTACACACACGACTTGGAGGCATTGTTAGGTCTGTCTGTCTGTCTGCACACACACATGCACGACTTGGAGGCATTGTTAGGTCTGTATGTCTGTCTATCTGACTACAAACACACGCGACTTGGAGGCATTGTTAGGTCTGTCTGTGTAGAAAGACAGACAGACAAACACGACTTGGCGGCATTGTCAGGTCTGTCTGTCTGTCTAAACACACACACACACGACTTGGAGGCATTGTTCGGTCTGTCTGTCTGTCTACACACACACACACACAACTTGGAGGCATTGTTAGGTCTGTCTGTCTGTCTACACTCACACACACGACTTGGAGGCATTGTTAGGTCTGTCTGTGTAGAAAGACAGACAGACACGACTAGGAGTTATTGTTAGGTCTGTCAGTCTGTCTGTCTGTCTTTCTACACACACGCACACACGCACGACTTGGAGGCATTGTTAGGTCTGTCTGTCTGTCTGTCTACACACACACGACTTGGAGGCATTGTTAGGTCTGTCTGTGTAGAAAGACAGACAGACACGACTTGGAGGCATTGTTAGGTCTGTCTGTCTGTACACACACGACTTGGAGGCATAGTTAGGTCTGTCTGTCTGTACACACACACAACTTGGAGGCATTGTTAGGTCTGTCTGTCTGTCTACACTCACACACACAACTTGGAGGCATTGTTAGGTCTGTGTCTGTACACACACACAACGTGGAGGCATTGTTAGGTCTGTCAGTCTGTTTGTCTGTCTCTCTCCACACACACACACGACTTGGAGGCATTGTTAGGGCTGTCTGTGAAGAAAGACAGACAGACACGACTAGGAGTTATTGTTAGGTCTGTCAGTCTGTCTGTCTGTCTTTCTACACACGCACACATGCACGACTTGGAGGCATTGTTAGGTCTGTCTGTCTGTCTGTCTACACACACACACACACACACACACATGACTTGCAGGCATTGTTCGGCCTGTCTGTCTGTACACACACACGACTTGGAAGCATTGTTAGGTCTGTCTGTCTGTACACATACACGACTTGAAGGCATTGTTAGGTCTGTCTGTCTGTACACACACGCACAAACGACTTGGAGGCATTGTTAGGTCTGTCTGTGTAGAAAGACAGACAGACAGACAGAGACGACCTGAGGCATTGTTAGGTCTGTCTGTCTGTCTGTCTGTCTGACTTTCTACACACACGCACACACACACGACTTGGAAGCATTGTTAGGTCTGACTGTCTGTCTACACTCACACACACAACTTGGAGGCATTGTTAGGTCTGTGTCTGTACACACACACAACTTGGAGGCATTGTTACGTCTGTCAGTCTGTCTGTCTGTCCTTCTACACACACGCATACATGCACGACTTGGAGGCATTGTTAGGTCTGTCTGTCTGTCTGTCTAAACACACACACGCACGACTTGGAGGCATTGTTAGGTCTGTCTGTGTAGAAAGACAGACAGACAGACACGACCTGAGGCATTGTTAGGTCTGTCTGTCTGTCTGTCTGTCTTTCTACACACACGCACACACGCACACACGCACACACGCACGACTTGGAGACATTGTTAGGTCTGTCTGTGTGTCTACACACACACGACTTAGAGGCATTGTTAGGTCTGTCTGTACACACACGACTTGGAGGCATTGTTAGGTCTGTATGTCTGTCTATCTGTCTACACACACACGCGACTTGGAGGCATTGTTAGGTCTGTCTGTGTAGAAAGACAGACAGACACGACTTGGAGTTATTGTTAGGTCTGTCAGTCTGTCTGTCTGTACACACACGACTTGGAGGCATTGTTAGGTCTGTCTGTCTGTCTACACACACACACGACTTGGAGGCATTGTTAGATCTGTCTGTCTGTCTGTCTACACACACACACACATGACTTGGAGGCATTGTTCGGTCTGTCTGTCTGTCTGTACAGACACGACTTGGAGGCATTGTTAGGTCTGTCTGTCTGTACACACACACGACTTGGAAGCATTGTTAGGTCTGTCTGTCTGTACACATACACGACTTGAAGGCATTGTTAGGTCTGTCTGTCTGTACACACACGCACAAACGACTTGGAGGCATTGTTAGGTCTGTCTGTGTAGAAAGACAGACAGACAGACAGAGACGACCTGAGGCATTGTTACGTCTGTCTGTCTGTCTGTCTGTCTGACTTTCTACACACACGCACACACACACGACTTGGAAGCATTGTTAGGTCTGTCTGTCTGTACACACATACACACACGACTTGGAGGCATTGTTAGGTCTGTCTGTGTAGAAAGACAGACAGACACGACTTGGAGTTATTGTTAGGTCTGTCTGTCTGTCTACACTCACACACACAACTTGGAGGCATTGTTAGGTCTGTGTCTGTACACACACACAACTTGGAGGCATTGTTAGGTCTGTCAGTCTGTCTGTCTGTCCTTCTACACACACGCACACACGCACGACTTGGAGGCATTGTTAGGTCTGTCTGTCTGTCTGTCTAAACACACACACGCACGACTTGGAGGCATTGTTAGGTCTGTCTGTGTAGAAAGACAGACAGACACGACTTGGAGGCATTGTTAGGTCTGTCTGTCTGTACACACACGACTTGGAGGCATAGTTAGGTCTGTCTGTCTGTACACACACACAACTTGGAGGCATTGTTAGGTCTGTGTCTGTACACACACAGAACTTGGAGGCATTGTTAGGTCTGTCTGTCTGTCTACACTCACACACACAACTTGGAGGCATTGTTAGGTCTGTGTCTGTACACACACACAACTTTGAGGCATTGTTAGGTCTGTCTGTCTAAACACACACACGCACGACTTGGAGGCATTGTTAGGTCTGTCTGTGTAGAAAGACAGACAGACAGACACGACCTGAGGCATTGTTAGGTCTGTCTGTCTGTCTGTCTGTCTTTCTACACAGACGCACACACGCACACACGCACGACTTGGAGACATTGTTAGGTCTGTCTGTCTGTGTGTCTACACACACACGACTTAGAGGCATTGTTAGGTCTGTCTGTCTGTACACACACGACTTGGAGGCATTGTTAGGTCTGTATGTCTGTCTATCTGTCTACACACACGCGCGACTTGGAGGCATTGTTAGGTCTGTCTGTGTAGAAAGACAGACAGACACGACTTGGAGTTATTGTTAGGTCTGTCAGTCTGTCTGTCTGTACACACACGACTTGGAGGCATTGTTAGGTCTGTCTGTCTGTCTACACACACACACGACTTGGAGGCATTGTTAGGTCTGTCTGTGTAGAAAGACAGACAGACACGACTAGGAGTTATTGTTAGGTCTGTCAGTCTGTCTGTCCGTCTTTCTACACACACGCACACACGCACGACTTGGAGGCATTGTTAGGTCTGTCTGTCTGTACACACATACACACACGACTTGGAGGCATTGTTAGGTCTGTCTGTGTAGAAAGACAGACAGACACGACTTGGAGTTATTGTTAGGTCTGTCAGTCTATCTGTCTGTACACACACGACTTGGAGGCATTGTTAGATCTGTCTGTCTGTCTACACACACACGACTTGGAGGCATTGTTAGGTCTGTCTGTCTGTACACACACGACTTGGAGGCATTGTTAGGTCTGTATGTCTGTCTATCTGTCTACACACACACGCGACTTGGAGGCATTGTTAGGTCTGTCTGTGTAGAAAGACAGACAGACACGACTTGGAGTTATTGTTAGGTCTGTCAGTCTGTCTGTCTGTACACACACGACTTGGAGGCATTGTTAGGTCTGTCTGTCTGTCTACACACACACACGACTTGGAGGCATTGTTAGGTCTGTCTGTCTGTCTGTCTACACACACACACACACACATGACTTGGAGGCATTGTTCGGTCTGTCTGTCTGTCTGTACAGACACGACTTGGAGGCATTGTTAGGTCTGTCTGTCTGTACACACACACGACTTGGAAGCATTGTTAGGTCTGTCTGTCTGTACACATACACGACTTGAAGGCATTGTTAGGTCTGTCTGTCTGTACACACACGACTTGGAGGCATTGTTAGGTCTGTCTGTCTGTCTACACACACACACGACTTGGAGGCATTGTTAGGTCTGTCTGTGTAGAAAGACAGACAGACACGACTAGGAGTTATTGTTAGGTCTGTCAGTCTGTCTGTCCGTCTTTCTACACACACGCACACACGCACGACTTGGAGGCATTGTTAGGTCTGTCTGTCTGTACACACATACACACACGACTTGGAGGCATTGTTAGGTCTGTCTGTGTAGAAAGACAGACAGACACGACTTGGAGTTATTGTTAGGTCTGTCAGTCTATCTGTCTGTACACACACGACTTGGAGGCATTGTTAGATCTGTCTGTCTGTCTACACACACACGACTTGGAGGCATTGTTAGGTCTGTCTGTCTGTACACACACGACTTGGAGGCATTGTTAGGTCTGTATGTCTGTCTATCTGTCTACACACACACGCGACTTGGAGGCATTGTTAGGTCTGTCTGTGTAGAAAGACAGACAGACACGACTTGGAGTTATTGTTAGGTCTGTCAGTCTGTCTGTCTGTACACACACGACTTGGAGGCATTGTTAGGTCTGTCTGTCTGTCTACACACACACACGACTTGGAGGCATTGTTAGGTCTGTCTGTCTGTCTGTCTACACACACACACACACACATGACTTGGAGGCATTGTTCGGTCTGTCTGTCTGTCTGTACAGACACGACTTGGAGGCATTGTTAGGTCTGTCTGTCTGTACACACACACGACTTGGAAGCATTGTTAGGTCTGTCTGTCTGTACACATACACGACTTGAAGGCATTGTTAGGTCTGTCTGTCTGTACACACACGCACAAACGACTTGGAGGCATTGTTAGGTCTGTCTGTGTAGAAAGACAGACAGACAGACAGAGACGACCTGAGGCATTGTTACGTCTGTCTGTCTGTCTGTCTGTCTGACTTTCTACACACACGCACACACACACGACTTGGAAGCATTGTTAGGTCTGTCTGTCTGTACACACATACACACACGACTTGGAGGCATTGTTAGGTCTGTCTGTGTAGAAAGACAGACAGACACGACTTGGAGTTATTGTTAGGTCTGTCTGTCTGTCTACACTCACACACACAACTTGGAGGCATTGTTAGGTCTGTGTCTGTACACACACACAACTTGGAGGCATTGTTAGGTGTGTCAGTCTGTCTGTCTGTCCTTCTACACACACGCACACACGCACGACTTGGAGGCATTGTTAGGTCTGTCTGTCTGTCTGTCTAAACACACACACGCACGACTTGGAGGCATTGTTAGGTCTGTCTGTTTAGAAAGACAGACAGACACGACTTGGAGGCATTGTTAGGTCTGTCTGTCTGTACACACACGACTTGGAGGCATAGTTAGGTCTGTCTGTCTGTACACACACACAACTTGGAGGCATTGTTAGGTCTGTGTCTGTACACACACAGAACTTGGAGGCATTGTTAGGTCTGTCTGTCTGTCTACACTCACACACACAACTTGGAGGCATTGTTAGGTCTGTGTCTGTACACACACACAACTTGGAGGCATTGTTAGGTCTGTCTGTCTAAACACACACACGCACGACTTGGAGGCATTGTTAGGTCTGTCTGTCTGTGTGTCTACACACACACGACTTAGAGGCATTGTTAGGTCTGTCTGTCTGTACACACACGACTTGGAGGCATTGTTAGGTCTGTATGTCTGTCTATCTGTCTACACACACGCGCGACTTGGAGGCATTGTTAGGTCTGTCTGTGTAGAAAGACAGACAGACACGACTTGGAGTTATTGTTAGGTCTGTCAGTCTGTCTGTCTGTACACACACGACTTTGAGGCATTGTTAGGTCTGTCTGTCTGTCTACACACACACACGACTTGGAGGCATTGTTAGGTCTGTCTGTGTAGAAAGACAGACAGACACGACTAGGAGTTATTGTTAGGTCTGTCAGTCTGTCTGTCCGTCTTTCTACACACACGCACACACGCACGACTTGGAGGCATTGTTAGGTCTGTCTGTCTGTACACACATACACACACAACTTGGAGGCATTGTTAGGTCTGTCTGTGTAGAAAGACAGACAGACACGACTTGGAGTTATTGTTAGGTCTGTCAGTCTATCTGTCTGTACACACACGACTTGGAGGCATTGTTAGATCTGTCTGTCTGTCTACACACACACGACTTGGAGGCATTGTTAGGTCTGTCTGTCTGTACACACACGACTTGGAGGCATTGTTAGGTCTGTATGTCTGTCTATCTGTCTACACACACACGCGACTTGGAGGCATTGTTAGGTCTGTCTGTGTAGAAAGACAGACAGACAGACACGACTTGGAGGCATTGTTAGTCCTGTCTGTCTTTCTGTCTGTCTGTACACACACAACTTTGAGGCATTGTTAGGTCTGTCTGTCTGTCTGCACACACACATGCACGACTTGGAGGTATTGTCAGGTCTGTCTGTCTGTCTAAACACACACACACGACTTGGAGGCATTGTTCGGTCTGTCTGTCTTTCTACACACACGCACACACGCACGACTTGGAGGCATTGTTAGGTCTGTCTGTGTAGAAAGACAGACAGACACGACTTGGAGTTATTGTTAGGTCTGTCAGTCTGTCTGTCTGTACACACACGACTTGGAGGCATTGTTAGGTCTGTCTGTCTGTCTACACACACACACACGACTTGGAGGCATTGTTAGGTCTGTCTGTGTAGAAAGACAGACAGACACGACTAGGAGTTATTGTTAGGTCTGTCAGTCTGTCTGTCCGTCTTTCTACACAAACGCACACACGCACGACTTGGAGGCATTGTTAGGTCTGTCTGTCTGTACACACTTACACACACGACTTGGAGGCATTGTTAGGTCTGTCTGTGTAGAAAGACAGACAGACACGACTTGGAGTTATTGTTAGGTCTGTCAGTCTGTCTGTTTGTACACACACGACTTGGAGGCATTGTTAGATCTGTCTGTCTGTCTAAACACACACACACGACTTGGAGGTATTGTTAGGTCTGTCTGTGTAGAAAGACAGACCTAACAATACCTCCAACTTGGAGTTGGAGTTATTGTTAGGCCTGTCAGTCTGTCTGTTTGTACACACACGACTTGGAGGCATTGTTAGGTCTGTCTGTCTGTCTGTCTACACACACACACGACTTGGAGGCATTGTTAGGTCTGTCTGTGTATAAAGACAGACAGACAGACAGACAGAGACGACCTGAGGCATTGTTAGGTCTGTCTGTCTGTCTGTCTGTCTGTCTGTCTGTCTGTCTTTCTACACACACGCACACACACACACGACTTGGAGGCATTGTTAGGTCTGTCTGTCTGTACACACATACACACACGACTTGGAGGCATTGTTAGGTCTGTCTGTGTAGAAAGACAGACAGACACGACTTGGAGTTATTGTTAGGTCTGTCAGTCTGTCTGTCTGTCTGTCTCTCTACACACACGCACACACACACACAACTTGGAGGCATTGTTAGGTCTGTGTCTGTACACACACACAACTTGGAGGCATTGTTAGGTCTTTCAGTCTGTCTGTCTGTCCTACACACACGCACACACGCACGACTTGGAGGCATTGTTAGGTCTGTCTGTCTGTCTGTCTTTCTACACACACGCACGACTTGGAGGCATTGTTAGGTCTGTCTGTCTGTACACACACACACACACGACTTGGAGGCATTGTTAGGTCTGTCTGTGTAGAAAGACAGACAGACACGACTTGGAGTTATTGTTAGGTCTGTCAGTCTATCTGTCTGTACACACACGACTTGGAGGCATTGTTAGATCTGTCTGTCTGTCTACACACACACGACTTGGAGGCATTGTTAGGTCTGTCTGTCTGTACACACACGACTTGGAGGCATTGTTAGGTCTGTATGTCTGTCTATCTGTCTACACACACACGCGACTTGGAGGCATTGTTAGGTCTGTCTGTGTAGAAAGACAGACAGACAGACACGACTTGGAGGCATTGTTAGTCCTGTCTGTCTTTCTGTCTGACTGTACACACACAACTTTGAGGCATTGTTAGGTCTGTCTGTCTGTCTGCACACACACATGCACGACTTGGAGGTATTGTCAGGTCTGTCTGTCTGTCTAAACACACACACACGACTTGGAGGCATTGTTCGGTCTGTCTGTCTTTCTACACACACGCACACACGCACGACTTGGAGGCATTGTTAGGTCTGTCTGTGTAGAAAGACAGACAGACACGACTTGGAGTTATTGTTAGGTCTGTCAGTCTGTCTGTCTGTACACACACGACTTGGAGGCATTGTTAGGTCTGTCTGTCTGTCTACACACACACACACGACTTGGAGGCATTGTTAGGTCTGTCTGTGTAGAAAGACAGACAGACACGACTAGGAGTTATTGTTAGGTCTGTCAGTCTGTCTGTCCGTCTTTCTACACAAACGCACACACGCACGACTTGGAGGCATTGTTAGGTCTGTCTGTCTGTACACACTTACACACACGACTTGGAGGCATTGTTAGGTCTGTCTGTGTAGAAAGACAGACAGACACGACTTGGAGTTATTGTTAGGTCTGTCAGTCTGTCTGTTTGTACACACACGACTTGGAGGCATTGTTAGATCTGTCTGTCTGTCTAAACACACACACACGACTTGGAGGTATTGTTAGGTCTGTCTGTGTAGAAAGACAGACCTAACAATACCTCCAACTTGGAGTTGGAGTTATTGTTAGGCCTGTCAGTCTGTCTGTTTGTACACACACGACTTGGAGGCATTGTTAGGTCTGTCTGTCTGTCTACACACACACACGACTTGGAGGCATTGTTAGGTCTGTCTGTGTATAAAGACAGACAGACAGACAGACAGAGACGACCTGAGGCATTGTTAGGTCTGTCTGTCTGTCTGTCTGTCTGTCTGTCTGTCTTTCTACACACACGCACACACACACACGACTTGGAGGCATTGTTAGGTCTGTCTGTCTGTACACACATACACACACGACTTGGAGGCATTGTTAGGTCTGTCTGTGTAGAAAGACAGACAGACACGACTTGGAGTTATTGTTAGGTCTGTCAGTCTGTCTGTCTGTCTGTCTCTCTACACACACGCACACACACACACAACTTGGAGGCATTGTTAGGTCTGTGTCTGTACACACACACAACTTGGAGGCATTGTTAGGTCTTTCAGTCTGTCTGTCTGTCCTACACACACGCACACACGCACGACTTGGAGGCATTGTTAGGTCTGTCTGTCTGTCTGTCTACACACACACACGACTTGGAGGCATTGTTAGGTCTGTCTGTGTATAAAGACAGACAGACAGACAGACAGAGACGACCTGAGGCATTGTTAGGTCTGTCTGTCTGTCTGTCTGTCTGTCTGTCTGTCTGTCTTTCTACACACACGCACACACACACACGACTTGGAGGCATTGTTAGGTCTGTCTGTCTGTACACACATACACACACGACTTGGAGGCATTGTTAGGTCTGTCTGTGTAGAAAGACAGACAGACACGACTTGGAGTTATTGTTAGGTCTGTCAGTCTGTCTGTCTGTCTGTCTCTCTACACACACGCACACACACACACAACTTGGAGGCATTGTTAGGTCTGTGTCTGTACACACACACAACTTGGAGGCATTGTTAGGTCTTTCAGTCTGTCTGTCTGTCCTACACACACGCACACACGCACGACTTGGAGGCATTGTTAGGTCTGTCTGTCTGTCTGTCTTTCTACACACACGCACGACTTGGAGGCATTGTTAGGTCTGTCTGTCTGTACACACACACACACACGACTTGGAGGCATTGTTAGGTCTGTCTGTGTAGAAAGACAGACAGACACGACTTGGAGTTATTGTTAGGTCTGTCAGTCTGTCTGTCTGTACACACACGACTTAGAGGCATTGTTTGATCTGTCTGTCTGTCTTCACACACACACACGACTTGGAGGTATTGTTAGGTCTGTCTGTGTAGAAAGACAGACAGACACGACTTGGAGTTATTGTTAGGTCTGTCAGTCTGTCTGTCCGTCTTTCTACACACACGCACACACGCACGACTTGGAGGCATTGTTAGGTCTGTCTGTCTGTACACACATACACACACGACTTGGAGGCATTGTTAGGTCTGTCTGTGTAGAAAGACAGACAGACACGACTTGGAGTTATTGTTAGGTCTGTCAGTCTATCTGTCTGTACACACACGACTTGGAGGCATTGTTAGATCTGTCTGTCTGTCTACACACACACGACTTGGAGGCATTGTTAGGTCTGTCTGTCTGTACACACACGACTTGGAGGCATTGTTAGGTCTGTATGTCTGTCTATCTGTCTACACACACACGCGACTTGGAGGCATTGTTAGGTCTGTCTGTGTAGAAAGACAGACAGACAGACACGACTTGGAGGCATTGTTAGTCCTGTCTGTCTTTCTGTCTGACTGTACACACACAACTTTGAGGCATTGTTAGGTCTGTCTGTCTGTCTGCACACACACATGCACGACTTGGAGGTATTGTCAGGTCTGTCTGTCTGTCTAAACACACACACACGACTTGGAGGCATTGTTCGGTCTGTCTGTCTTTCTACACACACGCACACACGCACGACTTGGAGGCATTGTTAGGTCTGTCTGTGTAGAAAGACAGACAGACACGACTTGGAGTTATTGTTAGGTCTGTCAGTCTGTCTGTCTGTACACACACGACTTGGAGGCATTGTTAGGTCTGTCTGTCTGTCTACACACACACACACGACTTGGAGGCATTGTTAGGTCTGTCTGTGTAGAAAGACAGACAGACACGACTAGGAGTTATTGTTAGGTCTGTCAGTCTGTCTGTCCGTCTTTCTACACAAACGCACACACGCACGACTTGGAGGCATTGTTAGGTCTGTCTGTCTGTACACACTTACACACACGACTTGGAGGCATTGTTAGGTCTGTCTGTGTAGAAAGACAGACAGACACGACTTGGAGTTATTGTTAGGTCTGTCAGTCTGTCTGTTTGTACACACACGACTTGGAGGCATTGTTAGATCTGTCTGTCTGTCTAAACACACACACACGACTTGGAGGTATTGTTAGGTCTGTCTGTGTAGAAAGACAGACCTAACAATACCTCCAACTTGGAGTTGGAGTTATTGTTAGGCCTGTCAGTCTGTCTGTTTGTACACACACGACTTGGAGGCATTGTTAGGTCTGTCTGTCTGTCTACACACACACACGACTTGGAGGCATTGTTAGGTCTGTCTGTGTATAAAGACAGACAGACAGACAGACAGAGACGACCTGAGGCATTGTTAGGTCTGTCTGTCTGTCTGTCTGTCTGTCTGTCTGTCTTTCTACACACACGCACACACACACACGACTTGGAGGCATTGTTAGGTCTGTCTGTCTGTACACACATACACACACGACTTGGAGGCATTGTTAGGTCTGTCTGTGTAGAAAGACAGACAGACACGACTTGGAGTTATTGTTAGGTCTGTCAGTCTGTCTGTCTGTCTGTCTCTCTACACACACGCACACACACACACAACTTGGAGGCATTGTTAGGTCTGTGTCTGTACACACACACAACTTGGAGGCATTGTTAGGTCTTTCAGTCTGTCTGTCTGTCCTACACACACGCACACACGCACGACTTGGAGGCATTGTTAGGTCTGTCTGTCTGTCTGTCTTTCTACACACACGCACGACTTGGAGGCATTGTTAGGTCTGTCTGTCTGTACACACACACACACACGACTTGGAGGCATTGTTAGGTCTGTCTGTGTAGAAAGACAGACAGACACGACTTGGAGTTATTGTTAGGTCTGTCAGTCTGTCTGTCTGTACACACACGACTTAGAGGCATTGTTTGATCTGTCTGTCTGTCTTCACACACACACACGACTTGGAGGTATTGTTAGGTCTGTCTGTGTAGAAAGACAGACAGACACGACTTGGAGTTATTGTTAGGTCTGTCAGTCTGTCTGTCTGTCTTTCTACACACACGCACACACGCACGACTTGGAGGCATTGTTAGGTCTGTCTGTCTGTCTGTCTACACACACACACACACGACTTGGAGGCATTGTTAGGTCTGTCTGTCTGTCTGTCTGTACACACACGACTTGGAGGCATTGTTAGGTCTGTCTGTCTGTCTGCACACACACATGCACGACTTGGAGGCATTGTTAGGTCTGTATGTCTGTCTATCTGACTACAAACACACGCGACTTGGAGGCATTGTTAGGTCTGTCTGTGTAGAAAGACAGACAGACAAACACGACTTGGCGGCATTGTCAGGTCTGTCTGTCTGTCTAAACACACACACACACGACTTGGAGGCATTGTTCGGTCTGTCTGTCTGTCTACACACACACACACACAACTTGGAGGCATTGTTAGGTCTGTCTGTCTGTCTACACTCACACACACGACTTGGAGGCATTGTTAGGTCTGTCTGTGTAGAAAGACAGACAGACACGACTAGGAGTTATTGTTAGGTCTGTCAGTCTGTCTGTCTGTCTTTCTACACACACGCACACACGCACGACTTGGAGGCATTGTTAGGTCTGTCTGTCTGTCTGTCTACACACACACGACTTGGAGGCATTGTTAGGTCTGTCTGTGTAGAAAGACAGACAGACACGACTTGGAGGCATTGTTAGGTCTGTCTGTCTGTACACACACGACTTGGAGGCATAGTTAGGTCTGTCTGTCTGTACACACACACAACTTGGAGGCATTGTTAGGTCTGTCTGTCTGTCTACACTCACACACACAACTTGGAGGCATTGTTAGGTCTGTGTCTGTACACACACACAACGTGGAGGCATTGTTAGGTCTGTCAGTCTGTTTGTCTGTCTCTCTCCACACACACACACGACTTGGAGGCATTGTTAGGGCTGTCTGTGAAGAAAGACAGACAGACACGACTAGGAGTTATTGTTAGGTCTGTCAGTCTGTCTGTCTGTCTTTCTACACACGCACACATGCACGACTTGGAGGCATTGTTAGGTCTGTCTGTCTGTCTGTCTACACACACACACACACACACACACATGACTTGCAGGCATTGTTCGGCCTGTCTGTCTGTACACACACACGACTTGGAAGCATTGTTAGGTCTGTCTGTCTGTACACATACACGACTTGAAGGCATTGTTAGGTCTGTCTGTCTGTACACACACGCACAAACGACTTGGAGGCATTGTTAGGTCTGTCTGTGTAGAAAGACAGACAGACAGACAGAGACGACCTGAGGCATTGTTAGGTCTGTCTGTCTGTCTGTCTGTCTGACTTTCTACACACACGCACACACACACGACTTGGAAGCATTGTTAGGTCTGACTGTCTGTCTACACTCACACACACAACTTGGAGGCATTGTTAGGTCTGTGTCTGTACACACACACAACTTGGAGGCATTGTTACGTCTGTCAGTCTGTCTGTCTGTCCTTCTACACACACGCATACATGCACGACTTGGAGGCATTGTTAGGTCTGTCTGTCTGTCTGTCTAAACACACACACGCACGACTTGGAGGCATTGTTAGGTCTGTCTGTGTAGAAAGACAGACAGACAGACACGACCTGAGGCATTGTTAGGTCTGTCTGTCTGTCTGTCTGTCTTTCTACACACACGCACACACGCACACACGCACACACGCACGACTTGGAGACATTGTTAGGTCTGTCTGTGTGTCTACACACACACGACTTAGAGGCATTGTTAGGTCTGTCTGTACACACACGACTTGGAGGCATTGTTAGGTCTGTATGTCTGTCTATCTGTCTACACACACACGCGACTTGGAGGCATTGTTAGGTCTGTCTGTGTAGAAAGACAGACAGACACGACTTGGAGTTATTGTTAGGTCTGTCAGTCTGTCTGTCTGTACACACACGACTTGGAGGCATTGTTAGGTCTGTCTGTCTGTCTACACACACACACGACTTGGAGGCATTGTTAGATCTGTCTGTCTGTCTGTCTACACACACACACACATGACTTGGAGGCATTGTTCGGTCTGTCTGTCTGTCTGTACAGACACGACTTGGAGGCATTGTTAGGTCTGTCTGTCTGTACACACACACGACTTGGAAGCATTGTTAGGTCTGTCTGTCTGTACACATACACGACTTGAAGGCATTGTTAGGTCTGTCTGTCTGTACACACACGCACAAACGACTTGGAGGCATTGTTAGGTCTGTCTGTGTAGAAAGACAGACAGACAGACAGAGACGACCTGAGGCATTGTTACGTCTGTCTGTCTGTCTGTCTGTCTGACTTTCTACACACACGCACACACACACGACTTGGAAGCATTGTTAGGTCTGTCTGTCTGTACACACATACACACACGACTTGGAGGCATTGTTAGGTCTGTCTGTGTAGAAAGACAGACAGACACGACTTGGAGTTATTGTTAGGTCTGTCTGTCTGTCTACACTCACACACACAACTTGGAGGCATTGTTAGGTCTGTGTCTGTACACACACACAACTTGGAGGCATTGTTAGGTCTGTCAGTCTGTCTGTCTGTCCTTCTACACACACGCACACACGCACGACTTGGAGGCATTGTTAGGTCTGTCTGTCTGTCTGTCTAAACACACACACGCACGACTTGGAGGCATTGTTAGGTCTGTCTGTGTAGAAAGACAGACAGACACGACTTGGAGGCATTGTTAGGTCTGTCTGTCTGTACACACACGACTTGGAGGCATAGTTAGGTCTGTCTGTCTGTACACACACACAACTTGGAGGCATTGTTAGGTCTGTGTCTGTACACACACAGAACTTGGAGGCATTGTTAGGTCTGTCTGTCTGTCTACACTCACACACACAACTTGGAGGCATTGTTAGGTCTGTGTCTGTACACACACACAACTTTGAGGCATTGTTAGGTCTGTCTGTCTAAACACACACACGCACGACTTGGAGGCATTGTTAGGTCTGTCTGTGTAGAAAGACAGACAGACAGACACGACCTGAGGCATTGTTAGGTCTGTCTGTCTGTCTGTCTGTCTTTCTACACAGACGCACACACGCACACACGCACGACTTGGAGACATTGTTAGGTCTGTCTGTCTGTGTGTCTACACACACACGACTTAGAGGCATTGTTAGGTCTGTCTGTCTGTACACACACGACTTGGAGGCATTGTTAGGTCTGTATGTCTGTCTATCTGTCTACACACACGCGCGACTTGGAGGCATTGTTAGGTCTGTCTGTGTAGAAAGACAGACAGACACGACTTGGAGTTATTGTTAGGTCTGTCAGTCTGTCTGTCTGTACACACACGACTTGGAGGCATTGTTAGGTCTGTCTGTCTGTCTACACACACACACGACTTGGAGGCATTGTTAGGTCTGTCTGTGTAGAAAGACAGACAGACACGACTAGGAGTTATTGTTAGGTCTGTCAGTCTGTCTGTCCGTCTTTCTACACACACGCACACACGCACGACTTGGAGGCATTGTTAGGTCTGTCTGTCTGTACACACATACACACACGACTTGGAGGCATTGTTAGGTCTGTCTGTGTAGAAAGACAGACAGACACGACTTGGAGTTATTGTTAGGTCTGTCAGTCTATCTGTCTGTACACACACGACTTGGAGGCATTGTTAGATCTGTCTGTCTGTCTACACACACACGACTTGGAGGCATTGTTAGGTCTGTCTGTCTGTACACACACGACTTGGAGGCATTGTTAGGTCTGTATGTCTGTCTATCTGTCTACACACACACGCGACTTGGAGGCATTGTTAGGTCTGTCTGTGTAGAAAGACAGACAGACAGACACGACTTGGAGTTATTGTTAGTCCTGTCTGTCTTTCTGTCTGTCTGTACACACACAACTTTGAGGCATTGTTAGGTCTGTCTGTCTGTCTGCACACACACATGCACGACTTGGAGGTATTGTCAGGTCTGTCTGTCTGTCTAAACACACACACACGACTTGGAGGCATTGTTCGGTCTGTCTGTCTTTCTACACACACGCACACACGCACGACTTGGAGGCATTGTTAGGTCTGTCTGTGTAGAAAGACAGACAGACACGACTTGGAGTTATTGTTAGGTCTGTCAGTCTGTCTGTCTGTACACACACGACTTGGAGGCATTGTTAGGTCTGTCTGTCTGTCTACACACACACACACGACTTGGAGGCATTGTTAGGTCTGTCTGTGTAGAAAGACAGACAGACACGACTAGGAGTTATTGTTAGGTCTGTCAGTCTGTCTGTCCGTCTTTCTACACAAACGCACACACGCACGACTTGGAGGCATTGTTAGGTCTGTCTGTCTGTACACACTTACACACATGACTTGGAGGCATTGTTAGGTCTGTCTGTGTAGAAAGACAGACAGACACGACTTGGAGTTATTGTTAGGTCTGTCAGTCTGTCTGTTTGTACACACACGACTTGGAGGCATTGTTAGATCTGTCTGTCTGTCTAAACACACACACACGACTTGGAGGTATTGTTAGGTCTGTCTGTGTAGAAAGACAGACCTAACAATACCTCCAACTTGGAGTTGGAGTTATTGTTAGGTCTGTCAGTCTGTCTGTTTGTACACACACGACTTGGAGGCATTGTTAGGTCTGTCTGTCTGTCTACACACACACACGACTTGGAGGCATTGTTAGGTCTGTCTGTGTATAAAGACAGACAGACAGACAGACAGAGACGACCTGAGGCATTGTTAGGTCTGTCTGTCTGTCTGTCTGTCTGTCTGTCTGTCTTTCTACACACACGCACACACACACACGACTTGGAGGCATTGTTAGGTCTGTCTGTCTGTACACACATACACACACGACTTGGAGGCATTGTTAGGTCTGTCTGTGTAGAAAGACAGACAGACACGACTTGGAGTTATTGTTAGGTCTGTCAGTCTGTCTGTCTGTCTGTCTCTCTACACACACGCACACACACACACAACTTGGAGGCATTGTTAGGTCTGTCTGTCTGTCTACACTCACACACACAACTTGGAGGCATTGTTAGGTCTGTGTCTGTACACACACACAACTTGGAGGCATTGTTAGGTCTTTCAGTCTGTCTGTCTGTCCTACACACACGCACACACGCACGACTTGGAGGCATTCTTAGGTCTGTCTGTCTTTCTACACACACGCACGACTTGGAGGCATTGTTAGGTCTGTCTGTGTAGAAAGACAGACAGACACGACTTGGAGTTATTGTTAGGTCTGTCAGTCTGTCTGTCTGTACACACACGACTTAGAGGCATTGTTTGATCTGTCTGTCTGTCTTCACACACACACACGACTTGGAGGTATTGTTAGGTCTGTCAGTCTGTCTGTCTGTCTTTCTACACACACGCACACACGCACGACTTGGAGGCATTGTTAGGTCTGTCTGTCTGTCTGTCTACACACACACACACACGACATGGAGGCATTGTTAGGTCTGTCTGTCTGTCTGTCTGTACACACACGACTTGGAGGCATTGTTAGGTCTGTCTGTCTGTCTGCACACACACATGCACGACTTGGAGGCATTGTTAGGTCTGTATGTCTGTCTATCTGACTACAAACACACGCGACTTGGAGGCATTGTTAGGTCTGTCTGTGTAGAAAGACAGACAGACAAACACGACTTGGAGGCATTGTTAGTTCTGTCTGTCTTTCTGTCTGTCTGTACACACACAACTTTGAGGCATTGTTAGGTCTGTCTGTCTGTCTGCACACACACATGCACGACTTGGCGGCATTGTCAGGTCTGTCTGTCTGTCTAAACACACACACACACGACTTGGAGGCATTGTTCGGTCTGTCTGTCTGTCTACACACACACACACACAACTTGGAGGCATTGTTAGGTCTGTCTGTCTGTCTACACTCACACACACAACTTGGAGGCATTGTTAGGTCTGTGTCTGTACACACACACAACTTGGAGGCATTGTTAGGTCTGTGTCTGTACACACGCACAACTTGGAGGCATTGTTAGGTCTGTCTGTCTGTCTGTCTGTCTTTCTACACACACGCACACACACAAGACTTGGAGGCATTGTTAGGTCTGTCTGTCTGTCTAAACACACACACACGACTTGGAGGTATTGTTAGGTCTGTCTGTGTAGAAAGACAGACAGACACGACTTGGAGTTATTGTTAGGTCTGTCAGTCTGTCTGTCTGTCTTTCTACACACACGCACACACGCATGACTTGGAGGCATTGTTAGGTCTGTCTGTCTTTCTGTCTGTCTGTACACACACAACTTGGAGGCATTGTTAGGTCTGTCTGTGTAGAAAGACAGACAGACAGACAGACATGACTTGGAGTTATTGTTAGGTCTGTCAGTCTGTCTTTCTACACACACGCACATACACACGACTTGGAGGCATTGTTAGGTCTGTCTGTCTGTCTGCACACACACATGCACGACTTGGAGGCATTGTTAGGTCTGTCTGTCTGTCTACACACACACACACACAACTTGCAGGCATTGTTAGGTATGTCTGTCTGTCTGTCTGTACACACACAACTTGGAGGCATTGTTAGGTCTGTCTGTCTGTCTGTCTGTCTTTCTACACACACGCACACACACACACGACTTGGAGGCATTGTTAGGTCTGTCTGTCTGTATGTCTGTCTGTCCTGTCTACACACACGCACACGACTTGGAGGCATTGTTAGGTCTGTCTGTGTCTGTCTGTACACACACAACTTGGAGGCATTGTTAGGTCTGTGTCTGTACACACACACGACTTGGAGGCATTGTTAGGTCTGTCTGTCTGTCTGTCTGGCTACACACACACACACGACTTGGAGGCATTGTTAGGTCTGTCTGTCTGTACACACACACACACACGACTTGGAGGCATTGTTAGTTCTGTCTGTCTGTACACACACACACACACACACGACTTGGAGGCATTGTTAGGTCTGTCTGTGTGTCTGTCTGTACACACACAACTTGGAGGCACAACTATCCATCTATCTCTCTTTCATTCTCTCTCTTTTCTATCAGTCTGACTTTCTCTTTGTCTCTCTGACTCTCTGACTTTGTCTGTCTCTCTGCCTGACTCTCTCTGTCTGACTCTGTCTGTCTCTCTGACTTTTTGCCTGACTCTCTCTGTCTGACTGTCTGTGTACACACACACACACACACGACTTGGAGGCATTGTTAGGTCTGTCTGTCTGTCTGTCTACACACACACACACGCGACTTGGAGGGATTGTTAGGTCTGTCTGTGTAGAAAGACAGACACGACTTGGAGGCATTGTTAGGTTTGTCTGTCTGTCTGTCTTTCTACAGACACGCACACACACACACGACTTGGATGCATTGTTAGGTCTGTCTGTGTAGAAAGACAGACACGACTTGGAGGCATTGTTAGGTTTGTCTGTCTGTCTGTCTTTCTACAGACACGCACACACAAACACGACTTGGATGCATTGTTAGGTCTGTCTGTCTGTCTGTCTACACACACACACACTACTTGGAGGCATTGTTAGGTCTGTCTGTTTGTACACACACACACACACGACTTGGAGGCATTGTTAGGTCTGTCTGTGTAGAAAGACAGTGTAGCGCTAGCGGGTCCTGCCCCGTTTCTAGGCGGGGAAGTCTTTCGCACCTAACACGGTGGTTACTCCGTCGGCTGTCCCGCCTGCGAGGTTATGTTTTCCTCTTTGAGGTGTCGGGACAATACCTTCGGCCTTTTATCTCACCCTGTAGCAAAATCGTTAGGATTTCGGAATTAATTTTCTTTTTGAAAGTCTTTTACGGCTAATGCCCGAGGCGCTCTCAATAGGATGTAACCCTAACACCCAGTATGTAATAGTTATGTACATCGTCTATACTTTACTATTGCCTATTGTGAACACACAACTTGGAGGCATTGTTAGGTCTGTCTGTCTGTCTGCACACACACATGCACGACTTGGAGGCATTGTTAGGTCTGTCTGTCTACACACACACACGACTTGGAGGCATTGTTAGGTCTGTCAGTCTGTCTGTCTGTCTTTCTACACACACGCACAAACACAGGACTTGGAGGCATTGTTAGGTCTGTCTGTCTGTCTGTCTGTCTGTACACACACGACTTGGAGGCATTGTTAGGTCTGTCTGTCTGTCTACACACACACACACACGACTTGGAGGCATTGTTAGGTCTGTCTGTCTGTGTGCACACACACGCACTGCTTGGAGGCATAGTTAGGTCTGTCTGTCTGTCTGTCTACATACACACACGCACACACACACGACTTGGAGGCATTGTTAGGTCTGTCTGTCTGTTTGTCTGTCTACACAGACACGCGACTTGGAGGCATTGTTAGGTCTGTCTGTGTAGAAAGACAGACAGACACGACTTGGAGGCATTGTTAGGTCTGTCTGTCTGTACACACACACGACTTGGAGGCATTGTTAGGTCTGTCTGTGTAGAAAGACAGACAGACACGACTTGGAGTTATTGTTAGGTCTGTCAGTCTGTCTGTCTGTCTGTCTGTCTTTCTACACACACGCACACACACACACAACTTGGAGGCATTGTTAGGTCTGTCTGTCTTTCTACACTCACACACACAACTTGGAGGCATTGTTAGGTCTGTGTCTGTACACACACACAACTTGGAGGCATTGTTAGGTCTGTCAGTCTTTCTACACACACACACACACACACGACTTGGAGGCATTGTTAGGTCTGTCTGTCTTTCTACACAAACACACACACACGACTTGGAGGCATTGTTCGGTCTGTCTGTGTAGAAAGACAGACAGACACGACTAGGAGTTATTGTTAGGTCTGTCAGTCTGTCTGTCTGTCTGTCTTTCTACACACACGCACACACGCACAACTTGGAGGCATTGTTAGGTCTGTCTGTCTGTCTGTCTGTCTACACACAAACACACATGACTTGGAGGCATTGTTCGGTCTGTCTGTCTGTCTGTCTGTACACACACGACTTGGAGGGATTGTTCGGTCTGTCTGTCTGTCTGTCTGTACACACGCGACTTGGAGGCATTGTTAGGTCTGTCTGTGTAGAAAGACAGACAGACACGACTTGGAGGCATTGTTAGGTCTGTCTGTCTGTACACACACGACTTGGAGGCATAGTTAGGTCTGTGTCTGTACACACACACAACTTGGAGGCATTGTTAGGTCTGTCTGTCTGTCTACACTCACACACACAACTTGGAGGAATTGTTAGGTCTGTGTCTGTACACACACACAACTTGGAGGCATTGTTAGGTCTGTCAGTCTGTTTGTCTGTCTCTCTACACACACACACACACGACTTGGAGGCATTGTTAGGTCTGTCTGTGAAGAAAGACAGACAGACACGACTAGGAGTTATTGTTAGGTCTGTCAGTCTGTCTGTCTGTCTTTCTACACACACGCACACATGCACGACTTGGAGGCATTGTTAGGTCTGTCTGTCTGTCTGTCTACACACACACACATGACTTGGAGGCATTGTTCGGTCTGTCTGTACACACACGACTTGGAGGCATTGTTAGGTCTGTCTGTGTAGAAAGACAGACACGACTTGGAGGCATTGTTAGTTCTGTCTGTCTTTCTATCTGTCTGTACACACACAACTTTGAGGCATTGTTAGGTCGTCCTGTCTGTCTGCACACACACATGCACGACTTGGAGGCATTGTCAGGTCTGTCTGTCTGTCTGCACACACACATGCACGACTTGGAGGCATTGTCAGGTCTGTCTGTCTGTCTACACACACACACACACAACTTGGAGGCATTGTTAGGTCTGTGTCTGTACACACACACAACTTGGAGGCATTGATAGGTCTGTCTCTGTAGAAAGACAGACAGACAGACAGGACCTGAGGCATTGTTAGGTCTGTCTGTCTGTCTGTCTGTCTGTCTGTCTGTCTGTCTGTCTTTCTACACACACGCACACACACACGACTTGGAGGCATTGTTAGTTCTGTCTGTCTGTCTGTCTGTCCACACACACACACACGACCTGAGGCATTGTTTGGTCTGTCTGTCTGTCTGTCTGTCTGTCTGTCTGTCTGTCTTTCTACACACACGCACACACACACGACTTGGAGGCATTGTTAGGTCTGTCTGTCTGTCTGTCTGTCTGTCTACACACACGCACACGACCTGAGGCATTGTTAGGTCTGTCTGTCTGTCTGTCTGTCTACACACAAACACACATGACTTGGAGGCATTGTTCGGTCTGTCTGTCTGTCTGTCTGTACACACACGACTTGGAGGGATTGTTCGGTCTGTCTGTCTGTCTGTCTGTACACACGCGACTTGGAGGCATTGTTAGGTCTGTCTGTGTAGAAAGACAGACAGACACGACTTGGAGGCATTGTTAGGTCTGTCTGTCTGTACACACACGACTTGGAGGCATAGTTAGGTCTGTGTCTGTACACACACACAACTTGGAGGCATTGTTAGGTCTGTCTGTCTGTCTACACTCACACACACAACTTGGAGGAATTGTTAGGTCTGTGTCTGTACACACACACAACTTGGAGGCATTGTTAGGTCTGTCAGTCTGTTTGTCTGTCTCTCTACACACACACACACACGACTTGGAGGCATTGTTAGGTCTGTCTGTGAAGAAAGACAGACAGACACGACTAGGAGTTATTGTTAGGTCTGTCAGTCTGTCTGTCTGTCTTTCTACACACACGCACACATGCACGACTTGGAGGCATTGTTAGGTCTGTCTGTCTGTCTGTCTACACACACACACATGACTTGGAGGCATTGTTCGGTCTGTCTGTACACACACGACTTGGAGGCATTGTTAGGTCTGTCTGTGTAGAAAGACAGACACGACTTGGAGGCATTGTTAGTTCTGTCTGTCTTTCTATCTGTCTGTACACACACAACTTTGAGGCATTGTTAGGTCGTCCTGTCTGTCTGCACACACACATGCACGACTTGGAGGCATTGTCAGGTCTGTCTGTCTGTCTGCACACACACATGCACGACTTGGAGGCATTGTCAGGTCTGTCTGTCTGTCTAAACACACACACACACGACTTGGAGGCATTGTTCGGTCTGTCTGTCTGTCTACACACACACACACACAACTTGGAGGCATTGTTAGGTCTGTGTCTGTACACACACACAACTTGGAGGCATTGATAGGTCTGTCTCTGTAGAAAGACAGACAGACAGACAGGACCTGAGGCATTGTTAGGTCTGTCTGTCTGTCTGTCTGTCTGTCTGTCTTTCTACACACACGCACACACACACGACTTGGAGGCATTGTTAGGTCTGTCTGTCTGTCTGTCTGTCCACACACACACACACGACCTGAGGCATTGTTTGGTCTGTCTGTCTGTCTGTCTGTCTGTCTGTCTGTCTGTCTGTCTTTCTACACACACGCACACACACACGACTTGGAGGCATTGTTAGGTCTGTCTGTCTGTCTGTCTGTCTGTCTGTCTGTCTACACACACGCACACGACCTGAGGCATTGTTAGGTCTGTCTGTCTGTCTGTCTGTCTGTCTGTCTTTCTACACACACGCACACACGCACGACTTGGAGGCATTCTTAGGTCTGTCTGTCTGTCTGTCTACACACACACACACGACTTGGAGGCATTGTTAGGTCTGTCTGTCTGTACACACACGACTTGGAGGCATTGTTAGGTCTGTCTGTGTAGAAAGACAGACAGACAGACACGACCTGGAGGCATTGTTAGGTCTGTCTGTCCAGAGTGCTAACCATTACACCATGGAACCACTATGTCCTATAAAAATACATAGATTTCATGCAAGTGCACATTAGTCCTCTTAGATTACTTTGTAATATTAAGTCTATATTTCTACTGTTTACCTCGCAACCATAGGATTTGGATCTGACAAAAGATAAAACAGTTGCTGCAATGATACGTTTCCAGAGTTGAAAAATCAGGTGTGTCAGTACTCTAAAATAGTTTGCTTTCTTTTGCCATCTAATGAGCCTTTAAGTGCATTAATCTGTTCCACCAACACGACGTCTTGAATCAGTATTCAATGGCGTTGACCCCACCAACACAGCTCCTTGTGTTTTTTTAACACAAAAATGGTTGGACTCAGCCCCCGTCCGACGTCGGAAAGTTGTGGGTGGATGGGGTTTCCAAAGCTGGTCGACCCTCCAACAAGCACCTCTGATGGAGTATACGGGTCCCTTGATGACCAACACTGTTGACTCTAACGGCAGGAATCTGAGTTGAAATCTCAGTCAAACTTCTTTTTTCATGGTGATTATAAGACAGAATTCAAAGTGTGCATCCATCATTTCTGTCAAAACCATTTTACTCTCTGTAAATAGTACTTAATTCACTC